>CANSNZ010000033.1:642500-1242500 GCA_947646795.1 Beta lomatogona | reverse complement strand
TTAACCTTTTTATAGTAATTAAGTAAATTTTAATTTCTTTTAGTCATAAAAAAAATTATATCATGTTCATTTAGCTTATAAATATTATTAATCAAAATTTTAGCTTAATTAAACGAGTTTATAATTTCGGGATATTACACGATACTCACTGGAACTCATGATTATCTCTGTTCCACTCCCATTTGGTAAGACTACATTAACGTACTTATCATAGAGGGTTTGGTATTTGGGTGTCTGAGGAAGGTGAAGTAACGCTAACAGAACTTGGTAGGGTTCCTCACTAACCCATGGCTCCCAATCAAATGGCTTAATATTACTGGCCTCAACAATATCATCTATAAATTCGGGAATTGTTTTTCCTTCCAAAAGAAGTTCTTCAGAGTAGTGCATGTCCCTCATGTGGTGAATCATCTGTAACAAAATTACTCAATAAAAGAAATCTAATGCACATAATACTACTACTTGTTAGTCAATATAATATGACTTCCTTACTTATCCCATACATAGGGAATAACATAAACCTTTTTCCTCTACTTCCAACAACAATCATATAAAAGCAAGAAGAATTGAGATATTACAAGAACATCATAAGAGTAATACTAATATATGATAACTAAATATGGTCTAAGATTTGTACTAGATGCACCACTATGGCTTAGAATATTTATTTCAAGAATTTTAAAGTGTACTTGATTTCAAGTTATAGAACAGCCAAGCTGATTATATCTCCTAGGTAAAGAAGTTACCAAAGCGTCGAGGAGAACCTTCCTAATCTTAGACAGAGCTTGTCACCCCAACATATCTACACCTTTCATCTTTCCAAATAAAAAATATATATATACCTTTTTGTGGCACTAGCAAGATGCATCTATACAAATTGCCAAAAAGAAAACAATTAAACTTAACAACAACAATTTATAATGCAAATGTGGAACTCTATATGCCCATCTTATGTCTACCATCAATTTTAATGTTCAACTTTTATCTTTTCAATACCTGAAAAACTGATACCACTTTGTAACACCCCCAAATTACTCACTTCAAAATAAATAATAGATAAATAATTTTTGAGCAATTTAGGAGTATTACCGCCACGTGACTAACACGCTTTCGGCAACTAACTACTAACTAACCAAATAACTTGCAGCGGAAGATTTTAACCAAAATAACAACACTCTTTATTATTAAAAATAAATATTGTCTCAAACTTAAAATAAATAAAACTTCCTAAACTAGGTGAAGATCTCCTTCCTAGTATGCTCCCATGCACATCCAAAATTCACCTGCAAAACTGCTTACCAAAAAGGTAAAGAGGGCAAAGCCAAAAAGGAAATCAGAAATACGTATCAGTATAAAACTAATACGAAATGTACGAAATAAGTAACACATTTGCTAGTTCGCAACATTTTATATTTCGAAAACTCTTCCAACACTTTAGTAATAATTCAAAAATAACCTTAAAGAACAAACTCTCCCCTTCTTATCTCCCCTTCCTTTTCCTAAGTTTGCACATCCCCCAAGCTAGTCATCCCGTCACGGATCTATATCAAGGGGTAACAATAATTGCCAATAGGTGGACTTTGAAGCATAAACCCTCCTTGATGTTAATCAAGCGGTAATAATAATAATATGACTTGTAAGTCATGAATAAACTTCCTTTTTTCTCATAAACAACTTTTTGAACATTCAAAGTTCATAAAAACCAATCAACCTTTCCTTGTAAAAATAATTTAATTTTTCAAAAAGGATAACAAAACTTTTATATAAAAATGGTGATAAAATCATTCCTTGTTTTCACTTTCAAGAGTGAATAATAAAACATTGTAACCATTTTAAACCAAATTTCCAAATCCATTCAACCATTAAATCAATAAACAACTTACCACATAAAACCACATTTCAAAAGATCTAGCTACAAAACGTACCTTGATCTTGCACAAAGAGTATACTAGTATCTTCACTTAGTCTTAATCTTGAACGATCTCCTAACCAACCAATAATATAAAAATCTAATAAGTAACTTATCACATGAACTTAATCATGAATTTAAACATGAATAACCTATCATGAGCATAATATTTTTGAGTAAGAAATATGGAAATTTTTTTCTTAACCCAAAGAAAATTGGAAATTGAATAAGAAATATAAAACTAGAATATATTAAGAAGAGAAGGAAGAACGACCTTGAAGTAAATTAATAGAATAAATACTAATTGCGGCGGTCATTAAGTGGCCTATTGCAAAAACTGCAGCAATAGGTAGTGTCAATAATAAAAAAAATAATTAAGAAGCAACCTATTGCTGCTGTTGTTTGGTAAAAACAGCAGCAATAGGTGCGTCTATTGTTGCTGTTTTTACCAACAACAGCAGCAATAGGTTGTTGTTTTTTTTAAAAAAGAAATTCAAACATTTCATGTCATATACTTCACCCACACAACAATTTCACAAAGAAAACCACACAACCAGATTTTTTGGAATTCAATCAAACATCAAATGAATTAACAAAGCCCATAATTACAACATTTACATTTGACATTATAAGTTTTATATTGAAATCATAAAATACAAATAAGATCTAAAAAATATATGCAGATGGTATCTAAAACAAATAATCAGGAGAACCAAAAAATAACAACAAAAATGAAAATAATTAAACAAATATCCTTCTTCAGTCGGTGTTGCTTCACTTCGAACTGTTGCTTCACTTCCAACCATTGCTTCACTTCGAACTTGCAGCAACCGTTTCGTCGGTGGCGAACCTTCGAACCTTCACTTCCCTCCGTTTTCTTTGTGCGACGTAACTTCATAAAATAAAGGAATCAAAAATAAGAAATCAATCAAAACTCATCATTAGTGAACAAATACAAGCAAGAACCTCACAAAATATGTTGACATCGAAAAGATGAAATTAGATCGAGAGAAAAACAAAAATGGAGGAGAGAGAAGGAAGAAAAGTTTACCACATAAGAGCGCACATGCCCTTGCCAGTGACGGAATGTCATCGTTTAGGGGCGTGAAGAGTCATCCCCTTGTAAGTTGTTACAGGACCTCCATGGCCACCTCCCATTTTCTATCTCTTACTATTTCTCTCTCTTGCTTCACTGAAAATGCACAAGTAGAGGAAAAATGGTGAGCACGAAGGAGGAGCAGCGAAAGTGAGAGATGAAGATAGGAGGAGTAGCGAAAGTGAGAGACGAAGAAAGGAGGAGCGAAAGTTAGCGAGGGAGGCGCCATGAGAGATAGGAGTTAGAGAGGGTGAGAAGATTGAGAGGGAGAAGCAGATCTGCCATGAGAGAGAGAGAGGGAGAACTGACAAGTGAGGGAGGCGCGGTTAGATTTAGGGTTTAGTGATCTAGGTTTGTGCGAGTGGCAACTCAAATATTATTATATAATATCGGGGCTTTTATTGTTGCGGTTTTTTAAGGAAACCACAATAATAAATTAAAATATTAATATTTTAACCTATTGCTGATTAAAATATTAAAATTTTGGGTGGGAACCGCATCAATTGATCTGGTCAAACTAGTCAAATAATTTTGAAAATTTCCGACATCTATTGCTTCTGTTTCCACCCATAACCGCAACAATAGGTTAATCTTTCGATTTTTTCTTTTCTTTTGACGTGGTTTATTGCTGCGTATGAGTAAAACCGCAGCAATTCAGTCGCAGCAATAAGCAATTATTCTACTAGTGGTAAGAGAGTATGGATTCTTCAAAGTTTTTGTGTGGAAAAGATGGCTTAAGGTATGGGGTATTTATAGGAGTATAACAAGTAGTATTTAATTTCAAAAATTAAATAGTTTGTAATCTTCCCTATAAATTAGGATATTAAACCAACATTTGTAACTTCTATCATAAATTAAGAAGTTTTAGGAAACCCCCCCTACTACAATTGGTGGCCGGCCAAAACTGGCTCAAAAAAAAAATTATTTTTTCTCCGAAATTCATTTTCAAATATTTTTTTTAAAACTTATTTAATAAAATTTTGACTAGGATTCAATCCCAAAAGTTTGACAAATCAAGTTTGGCGCTATATTCCTGTCAAAATAATTTAAAAACGAGTGAAAATGCTAAAATACCCTTTGCTTAAAATATTTATTTTAGAAAATAAATATTTAATTATTTAAATAAATAGTAAAAAATATGAGGTATTACACTAACAATTTCGAATCTAATTCGAGCCAACTCCAGAATTCTCATATCTAATCGCTAATTCATGCTGATGTACTTTTGTCCCTATGATCATCTCTAATCGCTAATTCGAACCAATTTCAGAAACGATCAAGCAACTATATTTGAACAAATTCAAGAAAAAGCAGTCAATCAAAACTCAGCAAATTTAAAAAAATGATAATAAAATACGAAACAAGAACAAAATTCGAAGCAAGCAACCAATTAGTAGTTTACTATTAAACAAGGACTTACTTAAAAACCCTAACCTGTGAAATTGGCGAGAAAATGATACCTGAGATATCTCGTTTGCCATAAATTCTAGAAAAGCAGTTAATCAAAACTCAGCAAATTTAAAAAAATGACAATAAATACGACACAAGAACACAATTCGAAGCAAGCAACCAAGTAGTTTACTTTAAAGAAGGAATTACTTACCCTAACCTATAAATTGGAGAGAAAATGTGACCTGAGATATCTCGTTCGCCAAAAACGAAGGCAACAATTACTGATGTCTTGTTAGTGCTTGGCGGAATTAAGACAGGGGTGGTCTGGGGGGATTTAAAAGGGAACGAGGTTGATGGAGTCATGGAGAGACGATACATTGCTTGGCAAACGGCAGTTGCAGCTTTGGTGCTTGCAATAGAATGAAAAGAAAGTTGCCGTTTGCTAATTGTGAGAATTACTCTTAGTTTATTTTATTTTTTTCCTTTTTATTGATATACTTCTTCTTTTTTTGAGGTGATATACTTTGTAGATACACTAAAGAATGATATACGAATTAAGTAGTTGTAAATTACTCCGTAATCTATTTATACTATACATTAAAATAATGGCAAATTTACATGATTAATCCCAACTATTAGGGCTCCACTCAGATTAATCCCAACTAAGGGATATTCCTGTAGAATCCCAACTTAAAGGGTGACTCTTGTCATATTACTCCGCTGACCTATTATTACCTGTTGTAGCAGGTAGCTCTTCTTTAAAGAGACATGTGCATAGCACATGACCTAATCTTAGGGTTTAAATTTAAAAAAAAAAAAAAGAGAAAGATAAAAGAAAAACAAAAGGAGCAAAAGACCAAAGGTAGTGATGATTTAGGGAGGAAGCCATAAGGTTGGGGTGGAATGGTGAAGGTGGGAGAGCTGGGTAGTTTTGGATAACAGACGTGATGGACTAGAGGTAGAAGACTGAGGACTCCAGGAGGAAGAGGGCGATTCATGGTGAAGGAAGGAAGAGCTGGGAGAAAGGAGGTCATGGTGGGAGACGACTTTGGTACGAGAAGGCGGATGACAGGTTGCAAGGGCTCGGTGGCGGAGCTGGTAGAGAGGTTGGGCTTGAGAGCAGAAGGTGGTGTGTTTGTTTTGAGTGAAAATGGTGCTTATGGGGATGGTGGTTGTGATGATGGTGGGTCGTGGGGATGATGATGTTGCTTGCGGTGATGGTGGTTGTGAAGATGGTGAGTCGTGGAGATGATGATGGTGCTTGCAGTGATGGTGGTTGTGAAGATGGTGCTTGTGGTGATGGTGTTGAGATGTTGCCATTTTCCATTGATGGTGATGAATTGCTGATATTGTTGATGGGAGAAATATGCAGTAAAGAAGTGCCCACAACGAACATTTCTTTTCTTTTTCTTTTTTTTTTATTGTTTTTTATATTATGATAAGCTTATTATGAAGTTTGATAGAAATAAATGGTTAAAGTAATTTAATTAGAGTATATTTAGGTATTAATAAAATATAAAGTAAATAAAACCACTCGATTAACCAGATTAGCAAGTTACCAGTAAATGAGAAGGCAAACCCCAAAGTTTTGATTATACCAAAATAACCCTTAGTTGCGATTAATATGGAAAAACCTCACATAGTTGAAACTATTGGTGTGAATATTTTCTTAAATAATCTCCAACGAGAATACATGTCATAATCTCATTAAAAATAATTCCTCTATAATCCTATATATATTTTTCTATATGAATTACTATTAAAATATCTTAAATTCTTTAAGAAAAAAAGAAATAATCATAACAAATCTTGCTATAAATTAAGACTTCATATAAAATATAAATTAATTTCAATATTAAACATTAAATATATTAAAATTTCGAAAAAATAACAAATATAATTACATAAGACATTTCATTTCAATTGATTATCATCATTATTATAAATTTATTATGACGAATATATGCATTACACGAGGTCAACACTAGTAACTTTATAAAGTATGTACTATGGGATGTAATTTTGTCTCTTGCTTCTATTGGTTTAATAAATTAGTCCCTTGTTTGGGTATCCCTAAAAAAAGTAATTTCTGATAGTAATCAACAATTTCACGAATGTAGAATAATTTTTTTATTAACAAATTGGGTTTGATAGAAAGAATACAAAACATGATCTTCCATAAATAGTCCTAACTACAATTGATTTATTATAACATTTTTTTTAAAAGGTGGTTTCTTAAAAGTTACCTTACAATAAGAAATATTGAAATTTCATATCTTGATTCAATTCAAAAACATAATAACTTGTCATTTTTCGTATGATATTATAAAAAAAAAAAAGTGTCATACACCATTGTTATGAAACATGTTTTTATTTGTGCATAAATGATTAAATGAGCCACAAGGGAAAAACAAATTACAAATGAAAGAGAAATTTGATTAGTGACCTATTGTACACAAGATATGAATCTTAACTACTCCCCCCGTTCTCTTTTGTTCTTCCTATTTGGAATCAGGGGAGGAACCAATGCAACATTTAATGTGTGCTCAGATTCTACACTTTAGAAGAAAGAGAAAACAATAAAATAATCAGATTCCACCACTGAAGAAAGAGAACTCAATAAAAGCCTTGAAAACCACATCTCTCTCTCTCCTTCCTCTGCTTTCTATGAAACTGGCGAACAGTCTTCTTCCTCCTTTATTTATTCTTCAACCAAAAAGTAAATAAAAAAAATCCTCCTTATCTTCCATCGTTGATTTCAGTTGGCAAATTTTAGTTTTACTTGATTTTAGGCAGCAAATTCATTGAACTGATAAAAGTATTTAGATTTTTATTCTGAAGGCTTCATCTGGCCATAAGAGTATAACTATTTCAACCTCCGAAATCTGGAAAAATATGGCTCATATCCTTCATGATTTCGAAATTAGACTTAATGTGTTTCGACTTTAGTCTCCTCTGATTGTAAAAGATAGAGCAGTTCTTGGCGTAACAATCACACCCTGGATCCATGGTTAATCTTTTATACATTTAATGCTCGTAGGTAGTCCAAAGCATAAAGAGGCACAGTGCTAGAGGCAAGGAGGCCTTGCACGACTAGGAAGTATGAACCTGATGATTACTAGTCCTACGGACTGGTCACTTCCTAAAGAAAGACAACAAGGTGTATTTTTGCTCTCTGCAAGATTTTGGATATCCTACTAGATGAAGACTTTGTAATACTAGGTTTTCCAAACAATCTGGAAATCGAAGAAAAAAGGATAGCAATTAGGCCATTAGTATTGAATTTCGAATTGCTCAACCCAAGAATCAATCGAACATAGGTGCAACAAGAAAAAAAGAAGCGGGAAAGATGAGGAGTATAGCGAACGAGAGAAGAAGAGAGGTGGGTGCTGCACAGTCGTTGAGTGGGGATGGGAGGTGCGGCACGGGCGTCGGTTCCGGCGAGGTATCAATGCAGAGTAGGGAGAAGCACGACCGGAGGAGACGGTACACGGGTTTTAAAAAAATGAAGAGATAGTGATATGAGGAGAGAGATGGAGTTTGTAATGTTCTGAGTTATGAAGAGAGAGAGTGAACAATTGAAAACATTAAATATAAGGGTCCCAATCAGCTATAAACAAGGACAAAGCTGGAATTAAAAAATTTGTATGAGGTTATTTATGTCCAAAATTTAGGCTTTATATGGAAAGATTCAAAACAAGAAGAACTATATGAAATTTTCCAATGAGGAATACAGGAAGAACAAAAGAGAACGGAGGGAGTGCTATGCAAGGACCTCATTAACGTTGTTTTAAAACTTGTTATATGAAGTCAATTATGTTGCGCAAAGTAGTTTTCATAAGATAGTTATTATTTTTCATTAAAAAAATTCCTCATATCATAAGCAATTATATGCATGAGTGCCTTTTTTTCATGGCAAATGCAAGCAAAGCCATAAAAAGTGGCGATTGTGGCAATTTTCGTGGCAAAAGCATAAATTTAACACAAAAAAAACATTGTTCGTCGCACAAGTGTATGTTTGCCATGAATTTTTTTTTACCTGTTCTATACAATTAATTTCCTTTTGATTTTCACTTTGTAGTCAATTTCATTATTCTCGTGGCTAGATAGAAATCTGCCACGAATTTTCAATTCTCGTGGCATAATTCGTGGCACAAGTGATGATTTGTTGTAGTGACTATAACTAGGACCATCCTCATCCTTTTCCAGTAAAGAAGACTTAGCTGTTTCGAACTCGACTTTGCACTTGTCAAGTGCAACCTCAAATTCAGCCACTTGATCCTTGAATTCAACACACACATGTTCTAAGTGATCACAACTAGCAATATCACATTCGGATTTCTTCTCTTTCAACTCGCGCTTGCCAGTTATGTAAGCTTCACTTAGCTTACTACATTTATCTAATAAAGATTCTATATATTCAAGCATATTATCTCTATCTTATTGATGCATGTACTCACGAATTTGCTCTCAGTTTACCTTACGTTCACTAAGTACATCCTTTATTGTCATAAGACAAAAACTTGATGTACTATTCCCCATCCTGGTTCCTCCAGTCATGTTGTTTCCTCCTCGATCTGGAATAGCAGCCATGCAAGTCTCATGATTAGGTGGCTCTTCATCCTCTTCCGAACCTGAGTCAGAGTCACTCCACATGGCTGCTACCGTAGCCTTCTTGAAAGCTCTCTTATCATTGCTTTTGGACTGTTGGTCCTTCCATTTTGGACAATCGTGAATGATGTGTCCAAATTCTCCACACTTGAAATAACCTACATTTGAAGAGTTAGTTTTCTTGAAAAATTTACCTTTGAAGTTCTTCCTTTGATCTCAAAAGTGCCTTTTAAGCCGCTTAGCCATCATTGCTATGTCATGTTCTTCTTCTTCAACTGTTCCCATCCAAGCAACACCTCTGACTGGTCCCTTGTCATTCTCAGATTCCACCAACATCTCATGAATCATAAGGCGGGAACCAATCAGCTGTTCCAAACTCAGCCATGTGAGATCTTTTGCTTCACATATAGCTGTTACGTTGGCTGTCCATACATCTGTCAAACTTCTTAACATTTTCCTAACCAAATCCTCATCAGAGAAACTATTGTCAAGAGATTTTAAATCATTTGCAATAGTCATAATTTATCGAATTTTATCTTTGTTCATGTTAAAGGCTTCGTAATTAGACATAAGTAAATCAATTTTAGACCTCTTTACCTTACTGGTTCCCTCATATCTATGCAAGTTCGAAGGTATCCAAGATCTCCTTGGCGGAAACACAAGCATATATGTTGTTTGTCTCATTCTCTCCAATGGCCTATTGCAGTATAAACATGGCTTGGACATTCTTCTCCAACTTCTTATAATCAGTAGATGTATACTCGCTCTCCTTCTTCGCGACTGGGGTACCATCAACATCCTTGGTGATCTCTATTGGTCCATTTTTTACAACTAACCAATATTTGTAGTCAATGCCAATGAGGATATTCCTCATTATGTTCTTCTACCAAGCATAGTTTTCCCATTGAATTTCAGAGTTTCGTTGTCGTATCCAATCGCATTCATTTCTTCAGTACTCATAATCAACTTTTCTAGGTGTTACTCTATTAAGAAGAATCCGCTCTGATTCCAATTGAAGGTTTACAATGTAGTCAAGAGGGGGGAGGGGTGAATTGAGTAGTTAGGAGAATTGGTGCTAAATTCAAATTCTTTCGATTTAAGGAAGAACCGGTTGGGCTAGTTCCTAACAGCGAAAACAGTACAACTTGAAAACAATAAATTAAGGAACACACCAAATTTATCTAGGTCCAGCCAAAAAAGGGACTACGTCCTCCTATGCTAGTTTTCTTATTAATCAATTATGAAAAATAAGAATACTCTCGCACACTCCTATTTCCTTACTCTAAGGAAACACCACACCGAGACATTAGTGTGCTATTTCGCACTTGAACTCATAAGTACTCGCGAATGAACTCAAAATCACTACCCAATCTCTAACCTGTTTGCCTGCTAATACAATCGGTTTCTCTTAAATCACACTTTCATGCAAAGCAAACAAATAGTAATGTAAAAGCTCTATGAAATGTGTACTCTATGTTAGGAAACTGTTCATATGTTCTCTTTGTGAAAGCTCTCAAAATTACTCAACAAAATTTGCGAGAATATCAAGGGTGATGTAAAATCATTATTGAGTATTTATAGACCAAAGTCCAACCCTTAAGCGTGCTCTAACTTAAGACATCAAGGATATGATAATATTAAATGATGAAAAGTATATCTTGAATAATATTCTTCTTGAAGGAAATATATTATCCAAGATATTCAAGCGCTTTAAGGTAATAAAATACTGAATAAAGATTTAAAAGGTTGCCCACTCTAGTTAAGGGAAAGTATATTTGAAAATAATTTTCTGAAATAGCGAGATCAATCACCAGATAAAGTAACTGGTATCCAGACTTGTTACCCTATTCAGTAATGTTCTAAATATGCAACCAATTGGTTCCCATATTCAAAATCCTACCGTTTCACACTAAGAACAACACAAACAATTCCTATGAGAATATCATACACAAACAACACACGATTCAACAGTAACAAGCACGTGATAGGGTTAATTTGCTACAATAGGTCAATTACCTACATGGACCAAAATTAGGAAAAAAATGCATAGTTGGACTACTCAATAATCGTTAGTTGGGACCGAATATGGTAAAACGCCCATAATTGAGAATGTTCCTATCAAATTTCCAATTTTGAAATATTTACAATTAGAATATGAATTTATCGTCATGATATTTCACACAAACACTATACGCTGCCAACGAAAGGTGGTCATCATAGCTATCCAAAAATCGATTGCTAGGTTCATCAATGTATTCACTTGTGATAGTCATTTTTTTTTTTTTGCTAAGTAAGAAGAGATTTGTATATATGAATTACAACCTACCACCCCAACAAAGGGGGAAACCACAACTCTTCTAATAGAAGAGAGCATAACTAATTACAAACTAAAACAGCATCACTGCTTCTATAACTGTATAAACCAACTTCTATCTTTTTGTGCAATTTTCTGAGGTAACACAATATAAACTCTCTCCTTTACAGTATGTTGAACTATAGCTATAGTACGCTTAATGGTAGGAACAGAGTGTTCCCAGTAGACCTGATTCTTGCTCTTCCAGATAAAATAAATCAAGCCAAGTATGCTTGCATTACAAACAACTCTTCTAAATTTGGAATATTTGCTTCTTCCAATCCATTGCATCAATCTAATGTAGTTACAGCAGTAATACCCAGCCATTGTTTGATGACTTTAACACACTCCTTGTTGTAATGACAATCAAAAAATAAATGCTCATGGTCTTCATTGCTCCTGCCACACAGTAAGCACTCAGTAGTATTACTTACACCAATTCTGGCAATTTTATCTATAGTCTAGAGCTTCTTTTGCACAGCAAGCCAGGCAACAAATCTACGCTTAGGTGTGCTAAGTCTATTCGAAATCATCTTATCCCAGTTAACACAAACTTGCTCACCAATAATCTTCTCATAGACTGCTTTCACTGAATAAGAAGGCATATTGTAAAAGTCTTCTTTAGAAAATAAGAGCTTCAATTTTTCTTTGACAATGCATATTTGCCTCCGGTACCAACTAGCCCCCTGCTATGGTACATAATACCACCAATCCATGTCTTTCAAATACACTGAATGTATCCACTTTATCCAACAATTATCCTGCTTAGTGGCAACTGCCCACACATACTTCCCCATGCTGGCAGAGTTCCAATGCATGATAGTCATGTTTATTGTAGTATAACTATTTCAAATAAACATGTCATATATTCATCAAATATAATAATAAACTATGTAACTTTTAATAAGGGATGCGTAAAACTAAATTGGTGACGACAAACATATAATATGTAATTTTGTAAATATAGTCAACATTGTACCTTTCAACCAATATAACTATATTTTGCATTCTTAAATTCTCATCATCCAATACTTTGATATAATTGCATGACTAACAATCTAAATGACATCTATATTTATATTAGTGTTTGTTATAAATAAATAAATATAAAATATCGAAACCATTAAAATATTTATTTTCTGTAGCCAAATATATATGGTGGTTACCTATAAGTACAATGTATGATCATGACAGCCTTGTAAATGAAACATTATGCAATCCTCTTATTTTCTAACAATGATTCAAGATATTACCTCCTTAAGTACTTGGCTCTTTTTCTTTTTGCACATTGCTAATTCAAACAAATTAAAACATATGTAAATGACAATGGAAATTCAAAAAGGAAAAAAAAATTCCAAACATATATTGGCATCTATTTTATTGTTAGTGAAGGTATATTTCTGGTGAATGTAAGAGATAGGAAAAGTATTATAATATAAGTGTAATCATTATCATACGCACATGGGTTGAATTGAAAAAGAATTCTCTTAACAAATATGGGATGGAGGAGATATGTATTGTTAAAATATATTGACTTATATATTTATTAAATTTGACTCTAATAATAGAGTGATTTAAATAATGGAACCTTTTAAAAAAAAACTGTGGTTTAATAATTTTTGGTAAGTTCAAATGAATTCCAATGTGCTCCAATAAGTTATAATAAATTCCAATAAATTTAAATAAGTTTCAATACTTTCTAATAAATTCTGACATCTTTTACAATGAGATTTTAAAACTTCAGATTACTTTACATAAGTTCATAATGTTAATAAATTTAATAACCTCTAATAAATTTAGGAAAAATGAACTATTGTTGAGAGGACGCTCTAATTAACAATGGATTCAAATCCAATTCAATTTACTATAAGAAACTCTTAAATAATACATAGTCATAATTGTACAAAAAATGTAATTCTCCCATTTTTAGAGGTTGCAACGACATATTAACTTATGCACTGTTAATGCATTAGACTTGAAATTTTTAACTAACATGTTTGATTTGTTTTAACGAATATTACAAAGTATGAACCTCCGTTTTAAATAAGTGACACACTTTCCCTTTTAAGTGAGAGCTTTTTAGGATAAGTGTGTCAGTTATTTAAAAACGGAGGAAGTATAACCTTTTTGTAATTATTCTAATACTTCCTCCGTTTCAAAATAGTTGCACCACTTAGCATTTGATCACTATTCATCAACCAACGTTAACAAGCTTTTTCTCACCATTATATAAGAAAAAACATAGTTAAGTGGGATCTTGTTAAATTCGTCTCAATACAGGGATTTCAAATATCAACTTTTTATAATTTTTACTTATACGCAACTACAAATATTCACGTTTAAAAAAGCATCTTGACAAACGTGTAAAAACAAACAGTGCAACTATTTTGAAACGGAGTAAGTAAAAAATTAAAGATATTTATAGTCAATATTAGACGTTATCAAACATATAAGTCAATATATTACAACCATTCAAAAAATCGGGAGAAGTAGTTGGTATCATACTTATCCAGTTCTTATATCACGTGGCCTGGATTTATCTCGACAACATTCAATTATGGACCTTAATAAGCGAAAACAACATATAGTACTGATGAACCTGTCAAAACAAAAAAACACCTAGTTCGGATGAATAAAATAAAAAGGCCCATTTAATTACTACACTTTTGTACCCACGAAAAAGTATAATTTATAACACATGGTTGTCACATCTCGAGCTAATTTAGTGATAATGCTAATTATTCCAAGATTAGTACTATGGATCTGAATAAAATATATGCTTACGTATGAATACTGCTTCTTATCTTAAACGCCACAATATTATCTTAAGGGGGCGTTTGGTTCACAAAGGGGAAAGGGAAAGGGATTAAGAAAGGGAAATAAGGAAAATGGAAAGCCAAACCCTTAGATTTGTTAGGTTGTTTGTTTCAAAATATCAAAGGGAAACCTAATTTTATCACCACCTCTCTACTACCACTCCAGTCCACCACAGCACCACCACCACACTCTTGCTTCCAAATCAAACCACCTTGTTGCCACCCCTTTCCCTTCTACCGCCGCCCCCAACCCCTTCCCCATCTTTCGCTGCCGCCACCCCCACCCTCTTCCCCTTCTTTCGCTGCTGCCCCCATCCCCTTCTCCCTTTTTCGCTGCACTTGCTACAGGCGTTTGTGGGTTTATGGAGGTGGATTAAGCTAAGGCATGTCGTGGAAGGTTTTCGGGGTGGGTTTTCGGCAAATTGTGCGTTTTTGCGGGTGGGGGTGAGTTTTTGAGGTGGGTTTATGGGTTTTGCGGGTAGGGGTGGATTTTCGAGGGGGGGGCTTGGGGAGTTTCCGACAGTTAAGGATGTGGCGGTGGTGTATGCGGTGGTGTGTGCGGTGGGGCTGCACATTCAGGGTGGTGCAAGTGGGGTGAGGGTGGTAGTGTGGGCTGGTGGAGGAGGTGTTATTGAGGAGATTGGTTGGTCAAAGCAAATGGTCAAGGGTTTCCAAAACCCCCATTTCTAAGTGGAGGGGGGGTGGGAATCAAGTTAGAGGGATTTGGGGTAAAGGAGGGGAGAAAGGAAAGACAAAACCACTCAACCAAACAACATTTAAGGGAATGGAATCAATCTACTCCATTTCCCTTTCCTGTAACCCCCTTACCAAACGCCCCCTAAGTTTCTTCTTATTTTACATTATCTTTGGATTTGGTGACTGGTTTAGTATGGCGTGAAATGCGGATGATGAGGAATGAGGACAAGTCCCATATACACAGAATATAATGAGCATGGTTGCGCGCGCTTTAATAAACAAAAACTAGTATTTTGGCTCGTGCGATGCCTCGACTCAATTATAATAAGCAAATATATTATTATTTATAAATTTCATAATTCAATTGTTATTTTTCGTACTTTTATGTCCACTAATAAATTAAAAATTTAACGTCATGTCATGATAAGTAAAAACTTAACGGCTCGTTTGGTATTTGGTTATAAATAGTGGTAATGGGAATGAATTTGTATGTAAATTTGTGAAGTAAATTTGTGAAGAAAATCATTGTTCATTCCCATGATAATGCTAATTTATCCTAAAGGGTCTTTTTCTTCTTAAATTTTCATTCCCATCAAATACCACCTTGTAGGTGGTAATGAGTGGTAATGAAAATTCTTCCCCTTGGAGGAAAAAAAAAACATAAGCTTATGAGTGAGATTGCTTCCCCATATTGAAAAAAACACAAATTTGGGGGTTGGAATTGTCTCCCTATGGAGATTTTAGAGGTGCTTCCCTTGTAACGTTACACTTAAAATTCATTCCCATTACCACCATTTATTAACGACTACCAAAAGGGCCGTAAATGTTTGAATTTGAAAAAATTAGCTTAAATAGAATTGGGTAAGAGAATATGCCATCAATAGTCTTTTGGTTGTATCTTAGAGATATAAATACTTGTTTAAGTATTTTTGGTTGAATATAATTATTATAAGATTATATCATATTTTATCGAAACATTAGACGATAAAGTTATAGTGTTTTGATGATTAAACTCTCACCTTTTATCTCAAAGGTCATGTGTTCGACACGTTACAATTATGCATTATTTATATTTTTTATTTGAGGAGTTCACAATGGACATAAAGCATTTGCATTAGAAGCTTGAGCAGAGTGCCATGTGACATATAGGCTTCCTTAAGAACGCCTTTAAGTATATTTGTATAGATTAGTTGTTAGCTTCAGGCGATACCCAAAATTATATGATAAGACAAAACTATGTACTATTTTGGGATTGGCCATTTATCTCAAGTTGAAGTTGTAGTTTAGTGGTTGGATTTAGGAATTTGAGACTTTTCACAAACATTTTTGTATATATTGAGTTATGATGAAGTAAATAGATTTGGACTTTGGTTACAAACAGAGAGTTGTAATTTTGTAGTAGTGTCGTGAGTCGGGTGTGGGTGGGTGGCTGGCCTCGGGTCGGGTTCAACTGGGTGAGAGTGGTGTCGGGTGAGGGTCAGGTTGGGGTCGAGTGGGAGTTGGGTCGCGATACTTGGGTTGGGTGAACTTGGGTCGGAATGGAATAGGATTGTCGGCTCAAATCGGCTCGATCGGATGGACTGGATTCATGTATGAATGATCTCCTAAAGAATACAACAGGATACCAAAACTACAATGAGAGAGACTTTAGGAGATTCCAATTCTCCACAATTAATATGATTAGTAACATAATTTGATTGAGAAATAGTCGGGTTTATGGAGCTCGCTAAAATATAAGCCTGGATCTTTCTAAAATTACGTTTTGATCAACTAGGTGACAAAAATAAAATATGACAGCTCACTATGTACTATTGCATAACATTACACTCTGAACTACAAGAATAAAATATGTCGATTAGATAACAATATAAAATAATATAATAATCATACAAGAATTATTAACTTAAATGACCTGAAATCACTTAAACAAATACCTAATTCGCCTATTAACTCACATTATGCCAAAGATGTCATTTTATAATGATAAAACCAATTGTCTTTTTTCTGCTGTCAATATAGTTTTAATAGTAGCCAAAATACCTACTTAGCAATTTCTTCTGATGTTAAAGGAATTTTGTGGGCATAGTGTGGCATTGACAAGTTCTTGAGGGTATCTGCTACTTACATTATATGCAAACACGAGGGATATCCATTGAATTTTTAAAAACGAAGGAGTACCTCATGCATTTTGAAAAACCTCAACAAGGATACCTTGTTAATAATCAGAAATATAAAAAATAAAAAATTTCGTATGTTATTTGAAATTGAATAATGGATCAAAAAGTTAGTTTTTATTTCCTTTGTTTTACTTATAGCCGGCAAAACAAACCCGTACCCGTGACCCGACCCGAAATACCCGACCCGAGACCTGGTTTCCACCTGAAAATAATGACCCGAAATGGAACCGAAACCCGAAATAACCCGACCCGACCCAAACACGACCTGAAAGCAAATAGACCCGAATATAACCCGAACTCGAATCTACCCGACCTGAAATTGACCCAAACCCGACCCAAAAAGTTGTCATATTAGTTATCTTTTAAACAAATTTAAGGAAAAAAATTATCGTGAGATACTATATATGACTTAACCACTTCCCATTAACTATAGGAGTTAGCTCAAGTGGATAGAGCACTCCCCCTTGGCCCCTGAGGTCAAGGGTTCGATCCTTATCCCCAGCATTATGCTGGGGTGTTTCTTTCGCATGCTATGCATGCCTTACCAGCCAATGTGTTGGTGTTTCCTACAGGCTAGTAGCCTTGTAGGGGTTAGCCCTTGGGCTGACTTAATCTCCTAATCAAAAAAAAAAAAAAAAAATTAACTATTGAACTTAGTTTTAGTAGTCTTATATGTGCTTTATTTATTTGCTAGAATAAAAACCCGAACCGTTTTAACTCGACTCGACCTAACCCGACCCGATCTAACCCGACCAGATGTGACCCGAAATTTAATGGACCCGAAATTAACCCGCACCTGAACGGACCCGACCCGACCCGAACGTTACCCGAACACAAAGTTGACTCGATTATGACCCGATGTTGGAACATTTATAGAGTAATGGGTTCTATAAGCTCATATGATTATATACTAGAAGGGGAGGAGGTCTAGTATGCTAAGATTAGAATGCGCAAAGTCACGTGAATAAATCAAGCAAGTCAGAAGGCTGGTCGCGGGTCGTGACCAGGAGACAGTCGCGGGTCGCCACACCTGTCGAGGGTCGCGACCAGCGCCTTTTCGCGACTCGCGATCTGTATCGCGAGTCGCGACGTGTAGTCTGACTTGGGCGTCAAATTTTGCGTGGACAGTTTATAACCGTTGTATTGCATACGTTATCCGTTTAATGATGATTAAGTATTCTTAATCAGGGGATTAAAGGGAGATGAATGTTGTAACAGCTCTAATCAAGAGGGAATTTGATATTTGACCCTTGTCATTCATATGAGAGGAAATAGGAAAATCAGTTTTTGACATTCTAAGAGACTTGCTTTGCTTGAGAGGAAACTTGCTACTTTCTCTCTAGTGTTCTTCACAAACTTCAAAAACAAAGTTCTTGTTGATTCACATAGAAGATCATCTAGTGAATTGTTTTCTCCATTGTATCTCATTAGTTATTTTGTATTAACCCGGTGATCATAGAGGGGCGAAATTAAACTAATAGGAAAGCGTAGTTTCCGTGCCTTGGAGTGGTATATCCGGTTCCCTTGTTTGATCACATTTCTAACAATCTATTAGTTTAACTTTCCTTCTTTTCGGATATGGCTCAATCACTCAAGGACATGACTATGAACTTCCAAAAGTTGGACAAGTTTGAGGGGGTGGGTAATCGAAGATGGCAAAAGAAGATGCACTTTTTGTTGACAACTTTGAATGTGGTGTATGTCCTTTCAACACCCATGCCATCAACACCCATGCCACCATTCCCGAAAGATGGAGAGGAAGAGTTCGTGGAGACTACAAGGAAGAGGACAAAGTGGGAGAATGATGACTACATTTGCCGGGGTCACATCCTCAACTCTCTTACCGACCCTTTGTTCGACCTTTACCAAAATGTGGAGAGTGCAAAGGAACTTTGGGATACTCTTGAGGCCAAGTATATTTCGGAAGATGCTTCAAGTAAGAAATTTCTTGTTAGTAATTTTAATTCATTTAAAATGACTAATGATCGGCCTATTATAGAGCAATTTCATGAAGTTCATCATATATTGAACCAAATTAGATCACATGGTATGGTGATGGATGAGGCTATTGTCGTAGCCTCAATCATTGATAAATTACCACATTCTTGGAAAGAAACTAAGCATTCCTTGAAACATAGGAAGGAAGATATGTCCATGGAGCAATTAGGAACCCATCTTCGTATTGAGGAAGGGATCCGGGCTCAAGATGGGGTTAAGGATACTACTCCTAGTATTCCTAAGTCTACCGTGAATATGGTAGAGGTTGGTGGGTCTAGTGGGACCAAGAAATCCAACAATAACAACTCTAAAACCAACTTTACAAACAAGAAGAGGAAGACCCTCACTTGTTGGGTATGCAATGGACCTCATCTCAAGAGGGATTGTCCTTCTAAGAATAAGAAGACAAAGAATGGACAACCTAGTGTTGTTCAAAACCAAGGTAAAGTTGCACATGAAAATGTAATTGAAGAAATGAATTTTGTGGCTATGAACTCTGAAATTATGTTTGTGCAGGTTGATGATTCTTGGTGGATAGATTCGGGGGCCTCTAGACATGTGTGCAATAATAAGCACTTCTTCAAGTCTTTGGAAGAATTGGATGATGGTCCAATCTTGTATATGGGGAATGATTCTACGGTAAAGGCCAAGGGCATAGGCCAAGTAGAATTGTTGTTAACCTCGGGAAAGACTTTAACTCTCCGGGATGTTGTTTATGTACCTGAAGTTAGGAAGAATCTTGTGTCGGGGGGTCTTTTGAATAAGTTTGGTTTTAAAGTTGTATTTGAATCGGATAAGTTTTTTGTTTCCAAGAGTGGTATTTTTGTTGGATAAGGATTTTATTGTAATGGAATGTTTAAATTTAGTATTAATAATGAAATTGATACTAGTTCTATTTACATGCTTGATGTTTCTTCTCTATGGCACAATCGTTTATGTCATGTAAACTATCGTAGATTATATGACATGTCTAAGCTAGGTTTAATACCTTCTTTCGATTTAATGTTAGAGAAGTGTAAGACATGCATGCTAAATAAGATTACAAAGATTCCTTATCCTAGTGTGACTAGACAAACGGTATTGCTTGAATTGGTGCATAGTGACTTGTGTGACTTTCATAGTTCACCTTCTTTGGGAAATAGAAAATATATTGTGACTTTTATTGATGATTATTCAAGGTTTTGTTACATATATTTATTTTTTACTAAAGATGAAGCACTAGAAAATTTTAAGATGTTTAAGACTGAAGTGGAACTTCAACTTAATGAAAAAGTTAAAAGACTTCGGATGGATAGGGGTGGTGAATACTATAATCCTAGCTATTTTAGTTCCATTGGTGTAATTCATGAAACAACCGCTCCATACTCACCTCAAAGTTATGGTATAGCGGAAAGGAAAAATCGGTATCTAAAAGAACGTTTAACGGTTGTTTTAGACATTTAACATAAAGTAAAAGAACGTTTAAGATATCTAATGACATTTAACATGGAAAGACATTTAACGTTTGCCACCTCAAGTTTTACTTATATCTTTCCATGTTAAATGTCATTAGATATCTTAAACAAATAAAAATAACACACAATAATACTTAGAGGCGTGGCCTTTGCTTTAACCCAACAACCAGTTATTAACTTTCAAAAGGTATAAAAAGTCAACACACAATATGATAGAAATTAAATATACCCCTTAAACATGAAGCGGGATATGTTCTCCCTTCATTAACTAAATAGGAAGGATTTATTCATCCCTGCATCTGCATGAACTATAGAGTACATCACAAGTCTAGACCATGGCTAAAACGTCAAAAGCTTTCCTGAACACAACAGGAAGAGGGATATCATTAGTGATTCCCAAATGCCCATCCTTCTCAAAGAAACCAACATCTGATCCCCCAGCAAACCTTATTTTATACACATTATTACCCTCAATCTGCTGAATATTGAAAGTCTCGGTCGGGTTAAAGCCACCGCCATTACCACCTGTTGTGACGTACGACTGGCCAGTTGTTCCATCGGGAATCACCTGCCACCCTAATGGCTGCATACAAATGTTGGGAGTGTCGTTGAAGACTATGCTGATCGGTAAAGACGATGTGATGATTGCTATTTTGAAAGGGGAAGCGATAGTAACGGGGATGCCAGGAGACGTTTCGTCGCTTTCTCGGGTTATATAGAGTGGGCATGGTGAGTTACCGGCTTTCGATTTTAAGGTGAGGCCGCCCCCAAAGCCTATGCTCTGTGGTATGATGTAGTATTGTCCACCATTCCTGAGTGCATCACCGTCTGTGTCTAGGATAACGGCTGTGGCAATACAAAGTGCAGAGAAAATTAGGAGGAGAGTGATGGTTGATTTCAGGAAACTGGAAGCCATGTTATCTTAGTTTGCTGGGTATGTTGACTGTTTGAGGGATGTTGGGGTTGAGGGTTAGTAGATGAAGAATGCTAGTATTTATACAAGGATTGTATGCTGGGCTGTTTTGAAGATGCATGCAAGTGGAGGAAATAATACATAAAATAAGGATGCACTACATGTGCACTTCGGCCATTTTCGTTTTCAATCGTTCATCATAGCATCATCGTGCGATTTAATTATATCCATTCCGCTAAAGAGGGCACGCGGGGCGCTAGATTAGATTTGAATATATATATATATATATATATATATATATATATATATATATATATATATATATATATATATATTTTTAGCCAGAAAGAAAGAAACTAGGGAGGAACTCAATTAACAGGCCATCCTAAAACATCCTTACGGATGATTTTGGAAAAAGTAATATCAGGACATTCAAACCAATAACAGAGATTAGTAGTGGAATGGCCACGATTTGCCATCCAGTCGGTAGCATAATTAGCTTCTCTAAACACATGTTGAATATTATAATTATCAAACTTTCTCAGATCCTCCGCTGCATCATTAATAAGAGAATTTTCCAAATTCTTTTGATAGCTTGAATAACCGAGAGATTATCACCCTCAATAGCAATATTATGAGCCCCCAGAAAGATAGCTCCCCTAATACCTTCTCTAAGACCCCAGGCCTCAGCAACCAAAATAGAATTATTATCAGCAATAGCGTTAGCACCACTAAGCAAAAGATTCCCCTCAGAATCTCTAATAACAAAACCATAAGATGAGCTACCATTCTGCAACTTGGAACCATCAAAATTAAGTTTAACAAAATCAAGAGGAGGGGGGCACCAAATAATGTTATGCCTAGGCTTCTTAGTTTCTTTAACAACGTGTTGATTATGACCAATATTGGAAAAGTTAGAATGGAAATAATCTAGATTATGCATATAAGCTTTAATCATAGCCCTAAGTTTGGCTGGAGAAAAGCTTTTCTGACGAAAGGTGATACTATTTCTAGCATACCAAATGAACCACCAAACAATAGCATAGAAATTGAGATTCTTAAGAGTCAAACAAGGCTTAAGATTGCAAAAATACTCCATGAAAGATAGATCATTATTATCAATAGGAATGGGGGCAAAAACCCTATTGACATTAACTATTTCTAAAACATCATGCATAAAAGGACAATCAAGAAATAAGTGATGGTCATCTTCGGAGTGAAAGTTACAAAAAACACACTCTAAAGGAAGGAAAATATGACTCATTTCTAACCTCTTTTTAGTAGGAAGACCATTCTGACAAATTTTCCACAAAAAGAATTTAATTTTAGGAGGAATGGACAGACCCCAAATCCAAGCAAATCTAACCTGATTGGGCGGATCTAAGCCATGCCCTTGCAGCAGAGCAGCACCTGATTTAACTGAATATTCTCCATCTGCAGTAAGACCCCAAAAAATCCTATCTGCCATTTCACTAGAAGGAATAAAAAAATTTAGAATAGCTTCCACAACATTAATTGGAACATGATTCAAGAGAAGTTCTTTATTCCATTGACCAGAATCTATAATGAAATAATTAACCATCAACTCCTCTGACCCAATAATAGGCGAGTGCTTCTTTTTAATAGGGTAATTAAACACCCAATTGTCATTCCAAAAGATAATTCTCTCACCATTCCCCACCATCCATATAAGACCTTGCTTAAAAGGCTTACGAAACGACATTAGTTTACGCCATTGCCAAGAGACATTAGCTTTAGTTTTATACGAGAATAAGTTGTCGTGTTTTAAATATTTTTCTTTAACAAGTTTGACCCATAAGTTATTAGGCATCCTAATAATTTTCCAAAGAAGTTTAAACTGAAGAGCTAGATTATTAATTTTAGCTTTTCTCAACCCCAGACCTCCAAATTTTTTGGGTTTACAAATCTTATCCCAACCTATCAAGTTCGGAGCTTTAGAATTCGTATCTTTATTCCAAAGAAAATTCCTATAGTTCTTATCCAGAGAAGAGAGGATATGAGGAGGAAGAGTAAAACTTTGCATTTGAAAACTAGCTTTAGAAGCAAGATTAGACTGAATTAAAATAGTTCTACCTGCTTGAGATAGAGAATTAGCTCTCCACTTGGTAAGTTGAGAAGAGACTTTTTCTTGAATAGAACTAAAAGTTGCATTTGTGACCTTGCTACTAATGATTGGGCAACCCAAATAGTTACCTAGTGATAGGGAATTTTCCATTTGGAGAATATCTTGAAAAACCCTTAATAGTTCTGCTGGGGTATTTGTAGCACACTGAAAAGCAGACTTATGGAAGTTGACAAGTTGGCCTGACATTGAGCAGTATTTGTTAAGAATAGATTTTATAGCATGACAGCTTTCTACTTTAGCTTTTGCAAAAATCATTGTATCATCCGCAAAAGTTAAAAAAGGAATGTTAACTCTAGAATGACCAAGAGTGACTCCTATCAATCTAGAATCTATTGAACTAGCTTGAAACAATTAACGAGCTAAAATTTCTGCACATAGAATAAAAATGTACGGAGAGAGAGGATCTCCCTGACGAATACCTCTAGAAGGAAAGAACATATCTCCAGGAATACCATTTACCAAAACTGAAAAGGACACAGTTGTAATACATTGATGGAGCCAATTAATCCATTTTTCACAAAAACCCAATTTTTTCAAAGTTGCAAAAATAAAGTTCCACTCTAGTCTATCATAAGCCTTTTCCATATCTAATTTAATCGCTAACCACCCTTCTCTTCCTTTTTTATTTTTAAAAGAGTGAAACACTTCATGAGCTAATAAAATATTATCTTGTATTAGTCTTTCAGGGACAAAAGCCCCTTGTAAAGGATGAATAATCCGACCCAACACTACTTTCAATCGATTAGCCATAATTTTTGAAATAATTTTATAAATAGTTGAACAAAGACTAATAGGTCGAAAATGATTAGGGTTAGAAGGAGCTTCAATTTTAGGAATTAAAGTGATAAAGGTATGATTAATTTCTTTCAAAAATTTTCCTGAGTGAAAAAAGGCTTTGATAGCCCTATATACTGAGTTTCCCACAAGAGTCCAATACTTTTGATAGAAGAAAGGAGTAAAGCCATCTGGACCCGGTGAATTATCCGGCGCTAGATCAAACAGAGCAGATTTGACTTCTTCTATCGAAACATCAGCACATAAGTCCATATTATCATTTTCAGAAATCATAAACTCTAATAGCGATATATCAGAGTCATAATTAAAACAACAATCTATATTCTTAGTAAATCTTTTCTTGAACGCATTAGTCATACATTCTTCTACTAATTTTGGTTGAGTAATTAAATGATCTGACGGATCTTTAATAGAAGTAATTAAATTGCGATTTCGTCTAATCGAAGTGCACACATGATAATAATTTGTGTTTGCATCCCCAAATTTTAAATTATTGGATTTAGCCTTGATTTTCCAATAAGAGTCTTGAAAATCTAACAATTTTGTTTGCTTAGTCAAAAACAAATCTTGTTGTTTGATTAATTGGGGGCAATCATTATGTTCTAGTAATTGTTGTTGAATTCTAGCCAGCTTTCCTTCGACGTTACTTAATTGTCTAGCTATATTACCAAATCTGGTAGTGACCCAAGTTTTAGCCTTTTCCTTTAAGAGTTTGCACTTCCTAGTTAAACAATACATGTTCGAACCATGAAACTTTTGACACCAAGTTTTTTTGATTAAAACATCAAAGTCCTTTCGGGTTGTCCATATTTTATCAAATTTAAATGGGGGAGCTTTTAGATTACTATGGGTTTTGATTTCCACTGATATAGGACAGTGATCAGAAGAAGTGAAAAGATGATGGATAATTTTTGCATTTGGGAAGGCATTTAGCCAACTTATACTAGCCGCCCCTTATCTAATCTTTCCAAAATGTTATTTGAACCACTTCTTGTTTTTCGCCAAGTATATGGGTTCCCTTCAAATGGGAGTTCTATGCATTCGATAGCAGAGTAAAAATAATTCATAATAGCTAATCTGGAAAATCTAAATTCAGCTCCACCTAATTTGTCTAAATGAGAACTTAACTCGTTGAAGTCACCTAATATAATGAAAGGACTTTCGAGTATTCTAATAAAATCAATTAATTCATCCCAAAATTCATACTTCAAATTATAATTGGGAGGAGCATAGATGAAAATAGCAATAAAGCTAAAATTAATGGCTAATAGCTCAATTTTACAAGCCCAAAAACGAGAAGCTTTACTAATGGGTGATAGAACAAAAGGATTACAACTATCTTTCTTCCACATGATCCACATCCCCCCTGCTAACCCCATTGAAGGAAGGAAGTCAAAATGAGTGAAGCCACAGTATCTAACACACCCCTCAGATGGAGGAGTTGGCACTTTGGTCTCACATAGCATCATAATTTTTTTACTTTATTAGATTTACAAAAAACTTTCACTTCTTCCATAGCTAAAGGTCTCCTCGAACCTCTTATATTCCAACTACTAATAATCATAAAACATTAATAAATGGAAGACAAAACTTTGCTAAGTCCTGCCCCTCGCCAGACCTAATAACTATTATTTTCTCCATACTGACATGACATGATGAAAAATTCAACTTAGCAAGATCTCCGACATTAAAAAAATCAAGAGGGTCTTAAATGATAGTATTACATAATGAATAGCAGACAAACTGTATAGATTCATCGAAAAGTGAATAATAGCTTGCAAAAGGACAATGCATTTTTCTTTAACACAGCTGTTGTACAAAATAGCCAAGGTCTTCTATTGGCACATGTTGACAAAAACATATTTCTCCATTCCAATAGCTTCTGGGGCCTAGAATGGAGTGAAAAATTCCAATCCAATAGCTTTTGTAGCCTAGATTGGATTACTTGAAACCTTGAAATACAGAGCCAAAGAACCAACAAATTCCAATCCAATAGCTGTTGACAACTAAATTGGATATCATTGAGTTTACAATGACATTAAGAGCCAATCCAACAACTGCAACTAACCAAGAATATTCAATCATATTATCCTGGTGAAAGAATAGAGATTCCTTCATAGCTTCCAAAATTTTAAATGTAATACAAGGCATAAAGAATTTCATACTTAAGCACATAAGATAAGAAAGTAGAATATAAGGAAAGGATATTAGAATCTCACCATCATCTAAAATGATAGCTATTGCTGATAACATTTCTGAGAAAGGGAAGAGCACATTACTTACCTCATTGACAGTGGAATCCTGCTGAAGGTGATCATTATAGCATCTAAGAGTGGGTTTTGAAAACCCGTTTGCTACAACATTATTTTGGACACACCACCATATAGTAGCAGCTACCAACCTCCCTTGCAAGAGCTTTGCTAAAGATTTAGTCAATTTGAATATTGAAGTATCAATCTCTGCAAAAGAAAGAACTTTTCCAGAAATTGAATACCAATGGTCTTCAGAAAAGCCACCCAAAGACAACAAAGGTCCAGGGGTCCTCATAATGAGGATAAAATAATGTAGCTTTAAAAACATTATAGAGTTCTTCTCATAAGAAACAGAAGAGTTGAAAGAAAAATTTGCAATCAC
Source organism: Beta lomatogona (assembly GCA_947646795.1). Classification (NCBI taxonomy): domain Eukaryota; kingdom Viridiplantae; phylum Streptophyta; class Magnoliopsida; order Caryophyllales; family Amaranthaceae; genus Beta; species Beta lomatogona. Next base: position 1,215,510 of record CANSNZ010000033.1, on the reverse strand, counting down.
TGACAGCCCATCAATGGGCACCGAAGCAATCAGCACACTCCACGAAGACATTTGAGCCGAATAACAAACAAACAGAGCAACCCAAACTAAAGCATCCCACACAAACAGCCAGCCGTTTATAACCCCTAGCCAAGTATGGCAGACCAAAAACAAAGAATTAAGAATAGGAAATTTTCTTAGAGTAGAGAACTTGCACTTGGTCTGCTGACAGACCCGGTGAGAGAAATTGATTTTATACAACCAAATTTCAGGATTTTGTTCCAGGAACTCAATAAGCTTTTTCTTAACAGAGACATGATGCAAGAAACAGGCAAAGCCTTCAGTTGGCAAGATAAAAGAACAACATTCTTCTCCATTCCAATAGCTTCTGGGGCCTGGAATGGTGGACACAAACCAGTTCTTGATTAAGACTATTGGATTTCTCTTTAGCATATTATGAACCCAACGAGGCATAAAGAACATTCTAATATTTTGTTCTAACTGAATTATAACATAATTCATACTTTCATTTGCGAAATAAAATGGAATTGAATTAGAACATACCTTTTTAAATACTATGATATTAAAATGGAGGTTACTTACAACCTTAGATATTCGAGTCGCATCACCAATTGACAGAACAACCCAAATCACATCTCCCCGAACAAAAGGCCAGGAGGCGAGCTTTTTAATCCAATCAAAAGATTGAGCAATCGTGCTATTGGCATTATATGCGAAATTCTGGAGGAGACGAAAGTACCTGCATCTAAAGCTTGATTTTACAAATTTTGTTGACAAAATCACCAGTGGGATGCGTTGAAACGCTAACCCCAACACAACACACCAGACATGAGTCGTGGACTCCCAATTAAAGAAGAGAGCCAACAATAACCCTCCAACTTCAATTACGAATAGGAAAATTAACGGCACACCACCATCAGCAATCATCTTCAGCAAACCTTCAACGAGGAGTAAAAAAACCAGAACACACACATCCAAAACTAGAATCACACTAACCAGCGAAACAGTAAACCAACCAATAACGATTTTACACTCACAAGCCCTAGAAACCCTTGCTCGAAAGCCTAATTTGAACTTGAATGAAAGAAACAAGAATCCTTTAATCCAATTTAAGGACTGAAATGGGATTCCTAGATAAGAAGTAGGAGAATTTATTTGTAAATCATCTAGGAGATGAGACAAATTTCTATATGACATTGGGTATTGTTTTCGAGAGATCATTATCCCCACTTGAGGAAAAACTTTGTGCTGAACTACTACCAAATTTGAGCATTGGATTCCGGCAATTACTATAAAAACAAGAAATAGGTCACTAATGAAAGCAACCTGGGATACGAATAGGCTCAGAAAATTGAATTGGGGAAAATCTGTGTGGCTAGGGTTTCTATTTTGAGATGAATTGGGGCTTTTTTCTCTTTGCTTTTCTCTTTCTCTCTCATTTGATTGAGAACTCCATTAACTTTGAATTTCATACTTACAGTAGGATTTAGAAATTCTTGATTTTGATTGATTGATTTTCGAAGATTTCGGGTCAAATTGATTTGGGGATAAAGTAGTTTTTGGGTTTTCTCGGACTTTCTCTCTCTAGTTTTCTATAGTTTTACTGATATGAATTTTTATATAAAATGGCCATATTATTATTGTTTGATATTTAATGTGTTAAAAGATAAAATAGTTTATACTCGCTCCCTTTCAAAATATGGTGCTCACATCCGTTTTTGGGTGTTTCAAAATATTGTGACTATTTTCTTTTTCATCAATTTATTTAGAGTAAATTATCCTTCATTTCTACATAAACTTTCCAAAATACACTTACTTTTCTTTAAAATATATGCCCTTATTTATTATGTTACACCATTCCAAAGAAGATTTTTTTAATGTTATTTTAATGGAAAAAGAAAATAAATAACTAGTTCCAATACAAAAGTACCAAAAAAGCACTTACTTTAATTTCTTTGAATTGGGAATTCCTACTACTCCTATTTTCCTTAATTCCCATGAAAAATGAGAAGTAAACACTATATTATGGGACGGAGGGAGTAGTTTTTAGTGTTTCCAAATAAGGGCCTGTTCTCCCCAGCTTATTTTCAGTTCATTTCAGTTCAGTTCAATTTAGTTCAGTTCAGTTCAGTTGCAATCGGTTCAGTTCAATTCAGTTCAGTTCCTACATTTTTATCATTACTATTAGTTATAATTTAATTCAGTTCAGTTCAGTTCAATTATGTTCAGTTCAGTTCAGTTGCAATCAGTTCAGTTCTTTTCAGTTCAGTTGCAATCAGTTCAGTTCAGTTCAATTCAGTGCAGTTCAGTTCAGTTCAATTGTTTTATGCCGAAGAGAACATGCCCTAAGAGCATTAAATTTTCTTTGTCTCTCATAATAACTTTTTTTTCTAAGCAAGTAATTATATTCTCATTCCATGATGCACCAGATTACATCAAAACCAACCCAAGGCAAGAGCAAATCAACTGGGTTGAACTCCTCTAAACCAAGGGAGGAAAAACATTTACACACACGCTATTATAGCTTCCCCTTTATCTCTTGGATATCAGTGAGGAGAGCAGGTGAATGGTCAAAATCACCTTCACAATGGAAATTCACCTCTACATATTCATGATTATCAAGCCTTGCTTGATTAGAGAGCATTCTATCAAGTTTTGAGAACACTCTTACTTCACGTTGTTGCTTGTTGTTCTAGGTGAAAAAGTTTCATGAGCTCTTTATATCCATTACACCACAATCCTCCATACAAGCTCGAATATCCTGAACTTCTCCCTCTCTTACTAAGGATCCTATCCTTTCATCTGTGTGCATTACACAGTTGAAATCACCACACAAAAACCAAGGATCCTGAGTTCTCACTTGCCTTAAATCATCCCATAACAACCACCTTCTTTTCTCTTTCATTGAACGCATACACAAATGAGCAATGAAAACCATGTGTGCACCATTCATAGGTCGTGTGATGAAACATTGCAACAGTTGACTAGTACCTTTAACAATATTGACTGTAAAACTCCCTAGCCTCCAAGCAAGGATTACTCTACCTCCCAGCAAAACTCTTTGGTAAAGACTACCTAGATTAGTAGTCTTGAGCTTAGTTTCAAAGAGACAAACAATACCAATAGATAGGCTGTGAATATAGTTTCTCACATCTTTCTATTTTTTTATATTGTTTATCCATCGCACATTCCATCACAATAAGCTATCCATTAGCAATAGGAAAGGTCCTCCTTCCCTCCAATTCAACCACATCTATCTGATATAGTTCATGCTCATTGCCATTAACATGTTCATCAGCAGCTATATTAAGCAATGTGTTAAATGCATTACTTGTTGAAGTTGCTTTAACATTATAACTCCTCACTCTTATAGGCTCAAGAGCTATCTGGAACCCTTCTGGATCAACTTCTATCTCTTTCTCCACAACAGTCTTCGTGGCATTTCTCACAATTTGAGGAACTGATTGTTCTATCTCCTGAACCACAATAGAAGCCTTGTTGTACCTGAACCTGATAAGTCATATTTATATATAGTTTTTTTATGCATTTAGGTTGCATTTTAGAGCATTTAGATTCATATTTATTTTCATTATTTCATGCTATACTTAAGTTATGCTTTTATACTCGTGTTCGGTATGTTATCGTCTTTTTGATGAATTTCAGGTGTTGAGAACGTATTTGGAGTATAATTAGCTAAACATGAGGATTAGGAACATTTGAAAGAAAGCTAATATTATAAGGATAGTTTGGATATGTTATAGTACGAGTTTGAGCGAAAAACAAAGCGGAAAATCATTAGAAGAAATATGGATCGAAAAGGAATCACATCTACTCTTCTGACAATAACTTTTGATGTGATTATGAGAATTGAATAATTCAAGTAGATTTGGAAACTAGACTTGAATAAATTTTCAATGATAGGTGGCACCCCCAGAGGAGACTTCTAGTCAAGAAGTTATGCCTTTCGGATGTTGGGACTGTTTTTGTCGGAACCTGCCACACGTACGCGGAAATTATTAATTCTGCCCATTTACTGATTTATTCGACTTTCATTATCTTGTAACTTACTTTCCGAGTTATATATCAGGTTACCTAGTATTAATCAAATTAGGAATCACTCCTCTCGTCTCTCTTCTACTCTCTACTCTCTCACGTTATTTTTCATAGTTTAGTTTTCTTCTTCTTTTTCTCTCTACCTTTTTAAGGAGTAAACCCTAGTTTCTCTTATTCTTCATTAATTCATGAATTTTATTAGTTTCTTTCATTTATTATCTTAATTATGTTTTCCTTTGTAGATGTAGTTTTTATTCTTAGTTTGATGATTGAGTAGTTTTTATATGTAGGGTTTGGGAATCCATGTTTATGTGCTATGAATCTTGATTGATGTTGTTTATGGTTTGCTTAGTCATCAATATCTCTAATTGATTAGTGTGTTTTTATTGTTAATCTTCCAACCTGATCAATTGTTTGATTCAGTCTTGCTAATAAGAGTTAGAATTGACAGATCGACTTTTAGAGGCTTACCTACAATTAGCAAATCTGATTATGTTAGCGACCTTACTGCATATGTTGATCTGAGAGCATTAAGACCCGACCGTATGATGAAACTGTGCTCTAGATATTTGATTAATTGAACTATTGATGATATTTTGATAGATTATAAATATGAACATGGTGAACCATTACCCTAGATTTTTTTCGTTTGATTTTTGTATTTAATAAGTTTTGAATTAATTTTTTTTATTTCTGATCTTGTTTATGAAAGAGTCGCCCAATCGGTGGGTTTCAAAATTCGCCCAACTTCCATGTCGTGCTTGGTTTATATCGCCAAACCTTTTTTTCTTCTCACTTCTTTTCATCTTTTCCCACTCTTCATCCTCTCAAATCCTCCCTCCTCTCCTCTCCTCTCCTCTCTCTCAGATGTTATTTTATTCTTAGGTTTAGTTTTTTTCTTCTTTTTCTCTCTAGCTTTTTTGTAAAACCTAGTTTTTCATGTTCTTCATTAATTCATGAGTTCTATTAGTTTCTTTCATTGATTTCTTTAAGGGAAAAGCTATATGCAACCCTAAGGGCTGCATATAAAAAGCTAAAAATAGAAAAAGTATGCATTAATTGATCATTAATTGCAAAAATTGATGCATAATTTTTCCATAAATTCAAAACTTATTTCTATTTTAGGTCTTCATGTCTTATATGCAACCCTTAGGGCTGCATATAGGATAACCCTTTCTTTAATTATGTTTTCCTTTGAAGATTTAGATTATTTTATTGTTTATTTCATGATTGAGTAGTCTTATTTTATAGGATTTGGGAATCCATGTTTACATGCTATGAATCCTGATTGATGTTATTAATGGTTTGATTTCATTGATATCTCTAATTGATTAGTGTTTTTATTGTTAATCTTGGAACCTGATCAATTGTTTGATTAAATATTGATAATCAGAGTTAGAATTGAAAGATCGACATTTAGAGACTTACCTACAATTAGCAAATCTGATTATGTTAGCGACCGTACTGCATACGTTGATTTGAGAGCGTTAAGACCCGACTGTAGGACTAAACTGTAATCTAGATATATGATTAATTGAATTAGGGATGATTTTTTAATTGATTATATATATGAACATGGTGAATCATTGTCCTAGATCTTTTTAGTTTGACTTTCTTATTTTATTAATTTAGAACCTTAATTCTGATATTTCTGATCTTGTTTAGTTTTCCTATACTTTAGAAGGTTGATTAAAACGACCATATCTCCATGGATTCAACCCTACTTACCCTACTACATTGTTAGAAGTTTTTACAGGAATAATTTTTCACAAGTGTATGACAGTCTATCAAATTTTGGCACCGTTGCCGGGGAGACGGTATAGTTTTATTCAGTTTTTATTGTTGGTAAGATTAAACTCTCTCTCTCTCCCTCTCTCTGTATATATATATATATATATATACTTCCATTTTGTGAATAATATTTTTTCTTCTCTATAGTGTGTTGTCATAGAGTGGTATAATTATAGTTCAAAGGGGGATGTTTATTCAAATTATCAAGGGCAGTCTGATTATTCTAGGTATTATAATGCGAATGATTATGTATTTGATGCATCATATAATTGTCAAAATTTTCAAATTTGTGCATGAATTCCTATGAATATTCTCATTGCCCTAATGAGTCTTATGTGTCAGATTATACCCAATGCTATCAATCTGAAGTGAACAATTATTTTCAACTTGAAACATCATAGCGTTGGGAACTTTTTAACATAATGAAAGAGTATATTGTTAAACAACATGAAGATTTAATTGAATGGGCGCATGATTACCAAAATATGGCAAAATCTATAAATTTACTTATTGTGCATCAATCTACTAACCAACAGGTGATACTTGATGATACTAATATTGGTATTGAGAATTATACTTCGGAGGAGAAAGGCGTTAGTTTGACACATGATAATTTAATAGAAGGTAAGGGTGTAATTGGTGACTCATGATAATATACATATTTTTGTTTGAGGAAGTATAATATACATTTTAATTAAGGCGCAGAACCATGCTCATGATATCACTAGTCTCCAGTCCAGGGTCTTTCGTCCTTCGTCCAGACCTAGCACCACAATCAACTAATCAAGTGATAATGTAGTCACCAAAACCAAAAATAGTAGTATAAATATACATTCACATATTTTAAAGCAAAGCACTCAAGATAGTAACATGATCACATGTCATTCAAGACAAAAGCAGTCTCCATATATATATTTTTATGTGGTAAGATGAATAACCTCTGGGCTGCCCTCGCACAGGTCCCAATCCAAAGGCCCAAGCACTTGGAAATGGGGGGATTGTAAGGGGAATTCTCCTCCAAGTGCCCCTCACTTGGTGGGATTCGAACCCCTGACCTTGAAGTTATGAGGTGGAATTCCTACCAAGTAGACCAAGCTTTAGCTTGGTCAAAAGCAGTCTCCATATGCCAGCACGTATTTTATCCAAACCCATAGTATATTTTTTTCTTTTTGGGTACGTACGATACCATCTTAATGCAGTGGGATTCTTATTTTTATTTATCAGGCAAAAGAAAACCTTTAAAAATTTTATTTGGGAGAAACAACCTTGACCTTTTTTTCCCGATATTGGCCAAGTAATTTCCATCATTAACTCATCAAACTAAAGCAAATAAACAAATTAAAGAAGTCAAATAAAAGAAGGACTAGGGAAACTGTTCAATATGCTGTATACAATTCATGATCGCAAGAATGATAGGGAAAAACTCAATAAATCAATCTGATTAGGGCACATGTAATTTCTCTCGAACACTACTTCCATGGAAACTCACTATATCACTCTCGTGTGGTAATAGACGCTAAGCCTTCTGATGATATAATAATGAAGAATTAAAGGGGACTAGTAAGAGAAGAAACATAATACCAATTAAAGAACGAATCTTGAAAGCAATGAGTTCTATTGGAATCTTAAATGTACTTGAGAATGAAAATAGGCTAAAGTAAAATTATGGTTCTTGAGAGAATAAAAACTAGTTTAACTAATAAAATTGAATGAGACCGTCTAAAATTGTACTCCCCCATACTTAATTACGAACTGGAAAAGATTTAATAAAAAAATCCATGAAAATCGCTAAAGTGTAATTCTACCCGGCGAAGCGAGCAACTCCGCCTGATAAAGCGAGACTTAACAGAGGTATTCGGGGAATTTTACCCGATAGGGCTCGACAGATGGACAAAACACAAACAACGTCACTTGATAGGTCAAACCCGCCCGACAGACCGGGCAGTTCACGATCTTCATTCTCGTACACTTAAATGCTCCAAATCATGATCATATGCACTTAATTAAGGTCCAAAAGCAGCATCAAGGACCTTTAACTCGAATCTCGAGCATGCCAAGCAGACAAAGTCTTCCCCGATCAATCCATGAGAACGTAGAATGGGGGATTACCACCGTAACCTACACAATAATGTGAAAAAAAAACCACGTCTAGAGAGAGATTGTTAGTAGAATTAGCTCAAAAGAGCACAAGTAACACCATAAATCCCAAGAAACAGGGTGTATATAAAATATCAAAATTTATACATCACTATCCTCGAATTCAAAATGAATAACTTTGGTAAAATAGATGTAAGTTAAACTTATGATGGCTTCACTATGTCTCAAGCTCTCTATCCAAAGAAATTGTTGATAAACAAAATTTAAATATTTTAATATTGTGCCAATTAAGATTCCTTAAGATTTAAATATTCATTTGTTAACGAACAATATAATAGTACTCCGTTTGTATTTTTTTTCTTTTAGAGATCTTGACTTTATTCATAATTAGAGAGAATCTTCTAAATTATTCTGAATATATAGCATCAAAAATATAGTCATGTGGGGTCTTGAATTGTTTAATGGGAAATTCTCAATGGTAACCATGAAGTCTTGTTTTTCTCTTTGGTAGCCAAACTTAATTTCTATTCTCAATGGTATGTAACCCCGCCTTTATGGTTATACTTGAAAAAGTGGTATTATTAACAATTTTTCATTATATACAATTGATAAAAGGGTTGTTTTCAAACTAAGTAAGTATTTTAGAGTGTAGATCGACATAACTTTCCTTTAAAAAAACACATTCTCATTCATCTCTTTCTAAATACGGAAATTAAATAGGTTCTCAATGAGAGAAAAAGGAAAATCAGTTTTTTCTAAGGGAATTAATGTCATTCTAGTCTAAAGAACCTTAATTAGTTTATAAACAACCCTTTCACCAGCTCTTTATAACAACAAAATGGCTACACTAGTACAGAAATGACGATTTGCGTCGGACCTGGGACCTACATTTGCGTCGGACAACGGTCCGGCGGCATAGGCCTCGACGCAGATCAAGGAAACAGGATCTGCGTCGGACATTCAAACGACGCAGTTGATGAGCTATTTACGTCGGGCCGTATGTCTCATCCGACGCAAATGGTCAAAAAACATGTACAAGGTCGTGCCATTTGCGTCGCGTGTGACACCACATCTGACGCAAAAGGCCCAGATGGCTGAGTTATTTGCGTCAGATGTGTTGCCACAAACGACGCAAATACTAGCCTTTTTATTAAAAAAAAATCATAAACGAACGAACAGCAAAAAAACAATTCAAGATCCAACAATAATTATAGGCCTCCTTTAAATAACTTGTTGTATTTCTTTGGTTATAGAATTCAAGTTCTCTGTGCGGTTGGTTTTGTTATAGCCAAAAGAAAGAAATGAAGAGGAGATATACAATTTGAACAAAAAAAAAATCAGATCTAACACACAAAAAAACCTATATTTAATATCCAACCATTAAAATTTACAAAAGAACCCATAATATTCGAAATACAAGAAAATATGAATATTGAATCGAACCCAACTATTCAGATCTAACACAAAAATTGAACGAAATACAAAAATTGAACCCAAAAACAAATCAAGATCTAACACAAAAAAAAAACCCTAAAAATTCATGTCCAACTATTGAAGGAATCACTTCCAAAAAAAACTTAAAATCTGAAGCGATTAACAATATAATTTGGGGAAAACTAAAAACCATAACCTTAAATCTGAATAGATCTCTAAAACAACCACGAAATCCCGTTGAATTTCGATGTCTTTCTTGTCGAGAAACACCGCGACAGTGAGGGAGAACTCCAATGTAAACCGACGACAAACAACCACGCACGAAATCTCGATGAATTTTAATTTTCCGGCGGCAATAATTGAGAAGAATTCAGTATTTGAAGGAAGAAAGATGGGAAAGAGAGAAGGAGAGAGAGAGGAAGAAAGATGGAAAGAGAAAAGGAGAGAGTGACGGCTGTAGTATGAGAGGAAGGAAAGTTGGTAGGGTTTATTAAATAAAAAGGAAGGAAGAAGCGCGCACATATAATTTGGATCCTCATCTGCGTCGCACTCTACGCAAAGTCTGACGCACATTGTTATTTGGGCTTTGTCATGTCGGATGGGAGGAGGGATCCGACGCAGATGACTATTTGCGTCACACGTTGGCTTCATGCGACGCGCATAGCTTGTGGATTGGAGGATTTGGCTTATGTTATGTGCGTCGCATTTTTGGCCCATCCGACGCACATCTGATGTTTTGTGTCGCACGCTAGCTAAATACGATGCACATAGGTCGTCTTTTGCGCCGACTCCCGGTTGCATGCGACGCAAATGAGTTCCCCATTTACTTCTGCGAAGCTTGTCCTGTTGTGCGACGCAGATGAGGAGACGCAAATCGTCGTTTTTCTACTAGTGCTAGTAATACCACTTTCGCAAGTATAACCATAAACACGGGGTTATCATTGAAAATTAAAAGTAAGTTTGGCTATCAATGAGAAAAGAGCCATAGTTTAGGGTTACCAGTGAGAATTTCCCTTGTTTTAATTCGTTCTAATGAGTACTTTATTAATATTTAATCATTATTATATTTACTAACATGTAATGAAAGGTATTTAAAGTCAAAGCAGTGCAACGCCAAAGACTCACCCTAAAGTAGGAAAAACAAAAAACTATAAGATAGAGTAAATCACAAATTGAGTATGCTTAAATACTTGAAAGTTTAATATTACTAAATTACTACAGTTCCCTGACATAAGTTATGCTCTTGCCTCTTAGTAACCATAACCCTAATTGAGTTCTAATAAATTACTATTTCTGTCGCCATAATTATCCACGTTAAATATAATATACATTTTTAATTATGGCGCAGAACCATGCTCATGATATCACGGATTACGATAAATTTTTTGCCCTCGTCCCTCGTCCCGACCTAGCGCCACAATCAAGTGAAATAGGCTATGCTTAGTTCACCTTATTTTTACTTATTTTAGATCAAATCAGACCAGATTAGATTCGAAAAAATAAGTTCAGATAAGTTCATATCAGATTAGATTATATCAGATAAATTCAGATCAGATCATATCAGATCAGATAAGTTCAGATTATGCTTATATTTAAAAACATATTATTATGGTTAGTATTATCATGATTATTATGATGATTATTATGATTATTAGCATTACAAATGATATTGTTGTTATTGTTGTTGTTATTATTATTATTATTATTATTATTATTATTATTATTATTATTATTATTATTATTATTATTATTATTATTATTATTATTATTATTATTATTGTTGTTGTTGTTGTTGTTATTATTATTATTATTATTATTATTATTATTAATATAATTACTATTACTATTATTATTATTATTATTATTATTATTATTATTACTATTATTATTATTATTATTATTATTATTATTATTAATATTACTTTATACGATTACTATTACTATTAATATTACTATATACTAGTACATTTGTTCAAAAGGATTATTATTATTGTCGTTATTGTACTTATTAATTATTAATATTGGTAATTATTATTAATGTCGTTGCTCTTATTATGAATGTCATTGATATCACTATTTGAAGCTATTTGTGTTCAAGAAGAAGAATGTTCTTTTGGCCTTTGTACGTGTTCTTTTTTATTTTTGTTCTAATTAACAATTTTGATATGCGATATTCTTTTTGATGTTGTACATGTAATGAACATGACAATAGTATATGATGTTTATTTTTTTTTCCTAAAATACCCTCATTATGATAATTTTACTTTCACTAAGTTTTCACTTTTATATGAAAAACTGAGTCTATGTTAACGTAATTTGGGATTTTTGACCCTTTTCCCTGCATTTTCTCTTTTCTAGACCTCTTTTGTGACTTTCAATTTAGTCATTAAACATATTCCCTCTCTCCGCATTTTAAATCCATTAATCTTATGTGTTGTATCAATTTATTGTTTCCGATACAAGTATGTCATTTAAACCAAGTGATAACATATTTCACTTTCCTTAAATCTCATGAAATAAACAAACACTATATTTTGGGATAAAACTTGGTTGACTCAACGTATAAATTACCCATACTAATAGAATTTATCATAGAGTAGAATCCAACTCAACATTAGCAATTACTCCCTCCATCCCATAATATAGTGATTGCATTCTATTTAGAATGTCCCAAAATATTGTGCCTACTTCATTTTTTATCAATTTGTTTGGACTGAATTATCCTTAATTTTTACACACACTTTTGAAAATACACCTTCTTTCTTTGAAAATGTGTGCTCTTATTTATTGCTTTGCACCATTCCAAAGAAAATTCATTGCTTTTTTATTTTATTTTGAAGGAAAAAAAAGTAGTTCGAAGACAAAAGTGCTTCATTAAATATTTTATTTTGAGAATCCTACTACTCCCTTCATTCTCCTTAATTCCCGTAAAAAAAAGAAGTAAGCACTATATTATGAGACTGAGGGAGTATATTTTAATAATTTATTACTCCCTCCGTCCCTAAATAGAGTACCCATTTTTCCATTTATGTTTGTCCCAAATAGATTTCCCATTTTCTTATTTGGTATGGGTCCATCAATTAAAATATTATTTTGCTTTGAACTTTTATAATATCACCTACTTTCCCATATGGCTCACATTCTCTCTCTTTAATAAACAATTCACAAAAAGTGTACCAACTTCTATATTTAATTATGATTTAATACAACTAAAGTCCTACACATGATTGGTTCTTAATACTTGTGCCCAAAAGAAATGGACACTCTATTTAGGGACGGAGGGAGTAGAAGTGGGTAATCTACCAATTGGTAGATGTAATTTTTTTTTGACAGAAATTGGGTAGATGTAATCATATCTTATATTTTGGAACGAAGATATTACTAATCATGATAATCGACTTTTTAAAATTATTAGTAGATGAGCTCATAAATTAATAATCAGGGTAAGATAAGACCTTAAGAGTCATGGATAGTAATGGAGCACTTTTTGCGGGTAAGTGTTACTTTATTAATTCAATGGGATTTTATTAAACTAAAGTACGTATTAATTTTGCTATTTGAGGTCCGTAATTAATTGTTGTGGAGATAACTAAGACAAATGCATCATGCACACATTAATCCAGACACGCGATACGATAACTGGATAATATGATAAAGATTTGAGGAAAAAAAGAGTTTATGATTCACCTATTGCATATACGCATCAATAATGTTTTTTTAAAAGAAAAAATTAGGAGACATAATTGACCTCAAACCAACGCCTACTAGATCACTAGCCTACAGGCTACAGGTACACTAATATAAAGGTTGTATACAAAACTTAATAGCCCAGGAGACAAGAGGCTTGGAGGCCAACTTCCACTACAATAGGGCGATTCCCAAATTATTGTTGGGATGAAAATTCGAGCTTTGGGCCAAGTCTTGGAATTTGGAGATAGTACTCCATTGAGATACCACCTTTTTCTTTGGCTTAGATGTTGAACAGAAAACAACTCATCAGAATCTAAAATACATTTACAACAAAAAGCCAATCTAGGGAAGAGCACACCAACTAGGTTAGATCCCTCTTCCCTAGACAAGCACCAAACTATTTACAACTTTCCAATCTTCCATCTATTTTTTTAATTTAATTGCCTATATTTGATGAGTAATCTAACCATTGGATTAATGCATGAATACCCTGATTACTTGATGATTAATTTAAAAAAGCAGCTCTGAGATTTTGACTTACACACAACTTCAACTATTAATTATCTATTAGTATAAATTATAAAATTTAATGTTTTGTAAATACTATCTCTGTCCCATAATAAAGTTCTCATTTTTCTTATTATGTTTTCGGAAAAAGTTGCTAATTTAAATCTTTCTACTTTAATTATATACTTAGTTGTAATGATAATTTGACACAGAATAAAATGAATGCATTTACTAAAATGAATGAATTTACTAAAATGAATGTGAAAATCTTCTTTTCAATAAAATGATAATATTAGACTCACGTAAAATGAAAGGTTGAGAAGGAAACAAGGTTGCTTATAACCTTAGCTCATCTTAGTCGTCGTTTTGGGGAGCTGCGGGTATGGATAGAAGTAGTGCCATCAGAGGCGAATTAATGAATGAATAGTCTGCTTTTCGCGTCAAAAGAAAATGAAAGCACAAGTCAAGGTATTACTGATAATACATTTTCCCTCCATCCTGGATATCTTCGAGCATTTCCTTTTTTATTTAATTTATCTCATATGAGCTTTTGTTAATTGCCGCCTCACCTGTATTTTAATACTTCTCGTACCTCCTTTAGTTCAAGAGACATACACTCTTGTAAAGTTTTGATAATATAAAGGCAACTGTTTTTTTTTTCTTGGATGAAAAATATCTCATCAACTTCGATCATATATAAGTTTTTTTAATGAAATAGAACCGGATAAACCTCAATAAATTACCTTCTATGCGTCATGATAATTATTGGAACTAATTTGTGGCGGGAAGAATATGCGAGTAATATATTGATAAAAATAATTGTTAGAATTAGTAAGGCTCAAGTGCACATATAGTGTATGCTGAATTTCATCTAGTATTTTGTCTAATTTTAAAGTTTATGTGTCAAAATCTTAAGTTTCTGGGATAAATCCCCACTAGAGGCATTTTACTCTTAGCCTTGCCTATACAGGTGGGTTAAATTAGCATATATGAAGCTCCGACTTAGTAGCACACTTTTCCTTACACATCTAAAAAAAATAATACCATGTATGCTGAAATACGAGTTACTAATTGTTGTTTATTACTTATATTTTCTTCCTCCACTTGCATAGTTGCATTACACCCTTGGTATTTTTTTTTTTTTTTTGAGAAAAAACCTTTTGTATTGTTTTATCTTCCTCATTTTTCTATTCGCGTTTGTTTATGCACTTCTTTGACCTTAAAATTCTATAACATATTTGTAAAAATTATAATGATTGAATGTTAATAAAGTATACTTATATATTGAGAGAATCAAATAAAACCCCAAATATATGACCATGTTTTTCTTATACATTGAGAAGAGGTTAGAGAATTCTCTCTAATTGTGAATAATACCAAAGATTACCCGTATGAAAGATAAAGCTATGCCTATTTTATGTATTATTTCTTCCACATGCATGCATTTTCAACCCAGCGTACAAAAACAATCCTTCTATAGATATTACATACTTCATCTACTAACTCTCCACCACAACATCCTCATTCCTCAACTCTCGCAAACAGCTAAAATACCCAGCAAACTAAAATAATTATGGCTTCCAATTTCCTGAAATCAACCACCACTGTCCTCCTACTAATCTCTGCACTTAGTTTGCCACAACCTTTATCCTTGATATAGATGGCGATCCACTTTACGATGGTGGGAAATACTACATCATCCTACAGAGCTTAGGCTTTGGGGGAGGTCTCACCTTAAAATCGAAAGCCGATTCATCCCCATGTCCACTCTATATAGACCGTGAAAACAACGAAACGTCTGATGGAATCCCCGTCACAATCGCTTCCCCTTTTAAGATAGGGATTATCACACCCTCTTTACCAATTAGTATAGTCTTCAAAGGAGACAGCAATCCCAACATTTGTATGCAGCCATTGGGGTGGAAGGTGATTTCCGATGGAACAACGGGCCAGTCGTACATTGCTACAGGTGGTAGTGGCGGTGCCTTTAACCCGACTACTACTTTCAGTATTGAGCATATTGGCATTAATATTAATATGTATAAGATAAGGAATGGTGGGGGATCAGACGTTGGTTTTTTTGAGAAAGATGGGCTTTTGGGACTTACTAATGATATTCCTCTTCATGTTGTGTTCAGGAAGGCTTTTGATGTTTTATCCATGAAGGTCTAGACTCATGATGTACTACTAGTCTATAGTTAATGCATGGAAGTATAAATCCCACCCTTTTAGTTAAATCGTCGGAGGATATATCCTTCTTCCTGCTGTGTGTGTGTGTGGTGGAGGGGTGTATTTAATTTCTATCATTTTATGTGTCTTTCTGTACCTTTTGAAAGTTAATAATTGGTTGTTGACGTCTTGATTCTTTTTTTGTGTTATGATTAAGTTTTTTTTATTAAATATAAATTTCATTAATTAAAGGCCAAATGAAACTACAATCAAACAAGATTAAATCTATCTCGTCTTCGATGAAACTACAATAAACTAGATCGACCAAAGTAGTGCAGACCCCTTGTATTTGCTGGATCTTGCAACTATTAATAGAACTATCTATCATTTTGACATAGTTTGGAGAAGAACATTCTTGATCTAACAATGTTGACGACATTCGAATTTCCAATACCTTCATGTTGATAGCCTTGAACTTCAACCAATGAAAACAATTTCTTATACCTACAAACAAACAAACAAGACACACGACTCCCGTTGGGGAGATGATTGAAGAAGACCTCCACAATGGAGACAAAAATCCCCATAACAGGGCTCGAGAAATTAAACTTTCATAAAGAAAGATTAATTTATTTAACAAAATAAGAAAATAAACTAAACACTGAAAATAAGAGGGAAAAAGGGGCTTACAATGGATGAGAACACCCATGGCATCCCCTCATAGATTCAGAGGAAAAAGAAAGGAGATGAGGGGGCAGCGAGGGAATAAGGGAGATTAGGTTTTTTCTTTAGGAGATTAGTAATTGTGTTATGATTAAGTTGCTTAAGATATCCAATGACATTTAATACAAAATTATATTATTAAGACACAGTAACTCGATCATTTTATTTATGATCCCGCTAACGTGCACCTAGGAGGCGTTAGATAAGATTTGCATTTTTATCTAGAATGGCCATATCATTATTGTTTCATATTTTATGTATAACTTAAATAGTATAACTTAAATAATGGTTAATGGTTAACCAGAAAATCGTACCGAAATAATGGTTAACCGCTTAGGCGGTAACCGGTTTAAATGGTTAAGTTATGGTTCACAAAAAGGGCGAACGGAAACTTCCGGTTACCGAACCAAAATGTCGTTTCGGGAAGGTTAAGCACCCATGAACATCCCTAATTATCCATGATCACTTTTAGGTCATATTTTTCAAAAAAAAAAAAATCATCTAAATTCAAAGATGAACACTAATCTTTTTCCATGCACTTCATCTAAAATTGAGCCTATCTTTCGCGTCCATCTAGATAAGTGATCATGATAGAGTTTTGAGTCATAATCTCATATCATCTCATCCTAACTATATGCGTGTTTTTATTGCATATTGCAAGATGAGCGCGTATTTGAATACCTCATTGTAAAGGTTTTATTAAAAATTGATTTCAAATAGAGAGAAGTCGCCAACAAGTCTTTAAAGAAATACTCATAAACCTAATTGGATATCGGGAAATCTTAGGGACAACTTTGGGACTTATCCAATGCAGATTTCTCTGTCATGACTCCATAAATGGTCATTAAACAAAAGATTGAATTCGGGGGTGGGGGTACGAATAAGATCAGGAATCAAATTAATTCGTCCATATCTAGTCTCTACTTATTGTTGATACATGGCAAGATTTATGCAATTAAATAACCAAGTAATATGCAAATGCAATCTAATAATTAATCTATGTTGGTTCATTAAACAAACAAAAGACTAAATTTTGGTGACATGTAAATATGTAATTATGCAATCAAATTACTGGGATTCTAATTTGATTGTCTAATTATTTTCACCATATACCCCTGACAAATTAAAAAATTCACCATATACCCTCAATGTTTCAGATATTCACCATATACCCCTGAGTTACAAAAAACGTTCACCATTTGCCCTTTTTCTGATAGACGTTAACTCGACGTTTGCCATTATTTACGACTTTTCCATTGTTAACCTAATTAACCTAATTAACCCTAATCATTTAAAAAAAATTCCCCATTTCTCTCTCCTTGACCATCAACACCACCACCCTCCACCCAAATCACCACCACCCGGCCACTTTCTCCCACCTCCCCACCCCCCACCAACCAGGAACCACCCCACCCCCCACTAAAACCCCCTCCCCCAATCATGAAAACCACTCCCACCCCCCACCCCCACCCCCCACCCCCACCCCACCCATGCAGTCCTCACCCCTCCCCCATCCCCTGCACCGCATCCCCCCACATATCGTAGACCCAACCCCTTCCTCCACGCCACCTCCCGCAGACCCAACCTCCTCCCATGAACTTGTAGCGCTTATGAAGGCGAGAATTAGAGGATTCGACCTCCTTGAGGATGTCAGAGTGAGAGCGCTTGACCTGACACTTGATGGAGTCAAGATTAGATGACTCCGTTTCTTTCAGCTCCGATATCGAAGTAGTGGATGTTCCTGATCCTGTTCAGGCAGTTTGCACTCGGTGGGTTCAAGGCCGCTTCACTTATAGATCATAATCATATGTTGCAATTGGGGCATAGGGTGATGATTATGATATTCTTGCCGAAAGTATCAGACATGGGCGGGTTTTCTTTACTGGTGAGGCAACAAACATGCAATATCCTCCTACTATGCATGGCTGCTAGGATATTGAAGTCCGCCTAAAGGAGGTAATTGATTTCAACTAATAAGGCAGATGATGTTAGTTAAGAGGATATTGAGGATTTGAGTATTTATTCTTGAAACCGGACTTACAATTTAGGAGCAATTCTGTTTTTTATTTAATCCGACATCAGATGATACTAAATCTCATTCATTATTGACGGTCATCGGTGATTTTCGACGATTTCCTGCGTTCTTCATCGAGGAGGTTTTTTCGGGATTGTGCACAGACTGTGCGCCTGGGGCACAGACTGTGCACAAGATGCACAACCTGTGTGCTAGGCGCACGACATGTGCGTCTCGCGCACTAGCTTTGCGTTTTTGAAATTTTTGTACGGCATTGATTCTTTGTCAAACGCAATGCTATCTCACCGGTTTTTTATCTTTTGATTCTTGATGAAATCCTATCATTTGAATTAATTCGAAATCAGCAGCTATTTTTAGGAATAAAAATATGATTTTCGAAATAACCATTAAAATTATTCATCAGGAATAATTAATATTATAATATTAACAATATAATTAATAATCAGGAATAATTAATTGGGCCTTTAGAATTGGGCTTGGTGTTTAAGATATAAACTTTATATTTTTGAAACGCTTTTGTGCTTAGCTTGTCCGATTGCTGTTCCTTTGGACTGGACCAATTAGGACGACAATATGTTTCATCATTGGGTACTACATGGAGAGACAGGACTTTGTGTCTACAGAAGCCCCCACTTTGATTGAGGATCAGGAAATCGAAGTTCACTAAAAAAGTCTCTCTCTAGTCTGCTAGGGTTTTGAGCGTCCCATCCTGGTTTTCCATTCATTCAACTCTGATTTTCGAGCCTTGAATCCCTCCTTGGGATTGAGGTCTGCCTGGATGGCTGATGACATAGCCACGAAAGTTGCAAACCTTAAGATTACGGCTGCGGAGGACCAACTGATTGCCTTCGATGACGTTGGTGAAGACAACAACAATTCGAATCTTGATTTGGCTCCAGTAGTAAGGTTCTTACTATTGGATCCTTTAATTTTGAAGCATTAAAAAGAACCCTAAATCAAATCTTGTCCATAACGCACGATGCACTGTTTCATACTATTGAGAACGGATTATTTGTAGTTCAATTTGCTAATCTGAGGGATAAAAGTAAAGTATTGGCGGGACGTCGCTAGAATTTTGATCAACATCTCGTAATGTTGAGCGATTTTAATAGAGATGTGCAGCGCTCAAATATTATCCTGGATAAGTGACCTTTTTGGGTGCGGTTATACAATCTACCAGTGGGTAGCAGAACTGAAAAACATATACACTTGATTGGGGAGAGTATGGGGGAAGTTATGGAGATTGAACCAGATGGGGTTGCATGGGACAAATCTGCTCATCTCAGAATCCTTATGGATGTAAAAAAAAACCCTCCGTTGAGTCCAAAGGATAGCTACAAGAACAGGTGGAGCGACTTTAATTGAAATTAAGTACGAACGCTTATCAATCTTTTGCTATGCTTGTGGTGTAAGTGGACATATTGAGCGTGACTGTTTGTCAAGTCGTGGTGATGGAAAAGAAATTGAGAAACAGTGGGGATCTTGGCTTCGTGCTTCCCCGAGGCGCAGAAGACAAAAAATTGAGGAAGAAACGAGGCTTTTCCTTCGAAGTGCTAGGCACCTGTTTTTGAAACTGAGTCGCAAGAGAAGGAAGCTAGGAAGGGTGAGATGGAGGTTGTTTTGAGTTCGTCAAACGACCGAAATAACACTGTGCTGGAGGAAACAAAAGATGGGGATAATCATCAGCCTCCATCTTTGGTTCCTTCGACTTCAGCGAGGAGTTTGGCAGATACTGAAGGCTTTGTAACTCCCCCCTTTGCCTTAGCTGCTGATTCGGGAGTTTCTATGACAGATGTTGAAGAAGTTGTAACTCCCCCCTTTGGCTTTGCTGCTGATTTTGGAGTACCCATGGCAGATGCTAAAGAAGTTGTTACTCCCTTTCTTGCCTTTGCTGCTGATTCTGGAGTACCTATGGTTAAGGCCAGGAAAATAAATAATACGAGTCGTGTCCATAGTAAGGCAAAGAACATTTATGCACCGGTTGACCCACGTGTCTCGAAGGAGATTTCGCTAGGTGAAAAACGAAAGCTGCCTGACCCCATGGTAGTGAATGATGAAAGTATTTGTGATGATAAAATTCCGAAGCGTTCGAAGGTTGATTTGGCTTTTATTCCAGTCAATGATGTGGAAACTGTCGAGGCGGAGGTTGGTGTGCACCAACCCCGCCGGGGATTATGAATACAATATGTTGGAACTGTCGGGGTCTGGGCAACCCCTGAACAGTTCAACAACTAAGAGGATGGAATTCTTATTATGCCCCCGACATTAAGTTTGTGTCGAAAACTATAGTGAAAAAGGACAAGGCTGAAAAGGTGAAGGATAGGATTGGTTTCTCGAATGTAGTTGGGGTCTCTAGTGTGGGGAGGGCTGGAGGTCTATGTATCTTTTGGAAGAGTGAGAATATCTCTTTTACTCTAACTTCTTCTTCACATAATCACATTTGTGGAGAGGTAGTTAGCAAAAGGGATAAGAAGTGGAGGTTCATAGGTGTGTATGGGTGGCCGGAGGAGTCGAGTAAACATCAAACTTGGTATCTTCTTAAAACTCTTTGCAGTGACAATGACCTCCCTGTTGTTGTTGGTGGAGATTTTGATGAGATTCTTCATTATGATGAGAAAGAGGGGGGTTCGGATAGAGAGAGGCGATAGATGATGGGTTTTCGGGAGGTGCTTGAGGAATGTAGCTTGAATGATCTTCGTTTTGTGGGGTAATGGTATACATGGGAAAGAGGTAATAGTCCTGAAACAAGGATTAGAGAGCGGTTGGCCGGATCGATATCTGGTTTCACAATCATGGCTACAATTTTTCGCTGATGCGTATGTTGAACATACTGTGAGGTATAGATCCGATCATGCTGCCATTGTGTTGAGGGGGGCGCTTGAAAAGCAACGGCAAGGGCTGAGAAGGAAGGGGTTTCACTTTGAAACTTGGTGGCTCCTTAAGGAGGGCTGTGAGGTGGTGGTTCGGAAGAAGTGGGATGAGGCAGCGGAGGACACAATTCTACTCCGCCTAGAGGCTGTGGCTCGAGGTTTGGCTACGTGGAGTAAGGAGGGGTCCAAAAATTTGACGAAACAAACAGGCAAAGTGGAACAGCAACTTCATGATGCTCAACGAGAGGAAGTGACGCAACTTATGTCCAATTTAGTGATTTAGACTAGGGACTTTAAATTAATTTTGACTTCAGTTCACTTTATAGGATTCCATTATCAAAATATTTTTGATAATCCTATTTGAAAACAAAAATTATTTGGACATTTTATTTAATACTAAACCAAACAATTAAATAAGAAACGAATTTTTATTGAAAAATATTCAAAACATAATAAATGTCTTTACAATTGCAAACATGAAGTAAACAACCTAAAGCCATTCTCCTATATGCTTAAGCCCCATAGACCTAATATGACACTCATGCTTAGGTTTAGTCAGAGGATCTGCTTATTATCCTCAGTATGAACCTTGCTTACTTTCAGATCCTCTCTTCGAACGATTTATCGAATAAGATGGAATTTTCAGAGCATATGTTTAGACCTTTGATGCGATATGGGTTCCTTAGACTGAGCAACGGCACTATTGTTGTCACAATACAACTCAATGCCATTCTCAATGCTAGGAATTACACCAAGCTCACAAATGGACTTTTTGATCCAAACAACTTCCTTTTCTACATCTGCTGCTGCAATATACCCAACCTCTGTTGTAGAATCTGCGATGGTATCCGCTTAGAGCTCTTCCAGCTCACAGCTCCTCCATTGAGACAAAATATGAAATCAGAAATCATCTTTGTCACTCTAGAAGCTTGTATCGGTGTATCCAGTTGAAACCAACCCATCATCTCCACCATAAACCAAAAAATTATCCTTAGTCCTTTTCAAGTACTTAAGGATGTTTTTCGCTGCAATCCAGTGCGCATCTCCTAGATTTGACTGGTATTTGCTGCATATACTCAAAGGATATGCAACATCTAGTTGAGTGCATATTATTGCATACATAATGGATCCTACTACAGAAGCATAAAGAACATTACTCATACGCTTGACTTGATCAGGACTTGAAGGACACTAAGTCTTGCCAAGTGTTATGCCATGTTGCATGGGAATGAAACCTCTTTTGGAGTTTTCCAGTTTGAACCTTGCAAGAACCTTATCAATATAAGTCTCTTGAGTAAGTCCAATCAGCCTTTTCGATCTATCTTTATAGATCTTTATTCCCAATATGTACTCTGCCTCTCCTAGGTCTTTCATAGAGAAACAATTTTTAAGCCATTCCTTGACAGACTCAAGCATGGTTTTATCATTTCCTATGAGAAGTATGTCATCCACAGACAAGACCAGAAAAGTAATACTACTCCCACTTAACTTCTTTTATACACAAAATTCATCTTTATTTATGAGAAAGCCAAATTTCTTGAATGCCTCATCAAATCTGAGGTTCCAACTCCTTGATGCTCGCTTTAGTCCATCCATAAATGGACTTCTTAAGCTTGCATGCCCTCCCTGGATTTTCTGGATCTTCAAAACCTTGAGGTTGTGTCATGTACACATTCTTTCAAGAACCCATTCAAGAAAGTGTTTTTGACATCCATCTGCCATATTTCATGGTCATAAAAGGCAACAATCGCAAGGATTATCCTAATGGACTTCAGCATGGCTACTGGTGAGAAGGTTTCATCATAGTCAATACCATGAATTTGTTTGAAACCTTTCACCACTAACCTTGCTTTGAAATATTAATGTTTTCATCCTTGTATGTTTTCAACTTGAAAATCCATTTGTATCCAATGGGTTTTACCCCATCAGGTAAATCAACCAAGTCCCATACTTGATTTTCAGACATGGAATCCATTTCAGATTTCATGGCCTCAAGCCATCTTTCGGAATCTTGACTATCCAAAGCATCTTTGTAGCTAGTAGGTCCTTCTGATTCTAAAATCGTTATTTTAGAACTTTCTGTCAAAAGGAAATCAACATATCTCTTTGACGGAATGATGGTCCTACTAAACCTATGTTGGGAAACAACAGAAGAAGTTTCTACCTCATTATGTTGATTGACTTCGCATGGAATATCTCCAAGTGGGACGGTAGGAGCTATGTGAATTGAATGCACCGCCTCCTGAGCATTTTCAAGTCGGGCCGCCTCTGATGAGGTGTTAACCTCCTCCATTTGTTGTTCATCTCGAAATTCGTCGAGATATACATTTCTCCCACTTGTTTTTCAGAAAATAAACTCCTTTTCAAGAAAGACACCATTAAGAGCAATAAACACTTTGTTTTCGCTTTGGTTGTAGAAGTAGTATCCCTTAGTCTCTTTTGGGTAACCAACAAAGAGACATTTATGGGATTTGGGTGAAAGCTTATCAGATAGTAAACCTTTTACATAAGCTTCACAACCCCATATCCTTAAAAAAGAAATTTTGGAACGTTTCCACATTTCATATGGTGTCTTTTCCACTGCTTTGGATGGTGCTCTGTTAAGTGTGAATGCCGCTGTTTCAAGCGCAAATCCCCAGAATGAAATAGGAAGATCAGCAAGACTCATCATGGATCGAATCATATCAAGTAGAGTTCAATTCCTTCTTTCATAAACGCTTTTTAATTGTGGTGTTCCTAGTGGAGTCCATTGTGAAAGTATTCAACAATCTTTCAAATAATCACCAAATTCTTGAGATAAATATTCACCACCACAAACGAATCACAATGCCTTAATTTTCTTGCCAAGTTGGTTATGTACTTCATTCTGGAATTCCTTAAAATTTTCAAAGGATTCCGACTTATACCGCATGTTATAAACAAATCCAAATCTGCTTACATCAGAGGTAAAAGTAATGATGTAATTGTACCCTCCACTAGCCAAAGTACTCATAGGTCCACGCACATCCGTATGTATGAAGGCTAAAAGGTCATTGGCTCTTTCACTTGAACCTGTGAAAGGAGACTTTGTCATTTTCCCCATCAAGCAAAACTCATAAGTATCAAATGATTCGAAATCAAATTATTTGAGAATTCTATCTTTATGAAATTTCTCAATGCGCTTTGAGCTTGTGTGGCCTAATCGACAATGCCATAGGTATGTAGGGTTTGAATCATTTGCTTTATGTTTCTTGCTGTCTATGTTATAGATGTGGGTTTCTAAGTCTAGCACATATAAACCATTTGATAACTTAGCGGAGACATAGAACATATCATTCAAATATGCAGAACAACAATTGTTCTTTATGGTAAATGAAAAACCTTCCGAATCCAAAATAGGAGTCGAAATAATGTTATTTGTGATAGCAGGAACATAATAACAATTATTAAGTCCTCAAACTAATCTTGAAGGTAAAAGTAGGCTATATACTCCCGCTGCTAATGTAGCAACTCGTGCTCCATTGCCAACTCGAAGATCCACTTCTCCCTTTCCTAATGTTCTACTTCTTTACAGGCCTTGCATATTACATATAATGTGGAACCACAAGTGCTATCAAATACCCAAGAGGCAGATACTTCAGAATCTTGGGATAACTACTCTGCCAATGACCAACCCTGTTACAGGTGCAACAGTAGTGCTCTTTAGCAAATTTTTGTTTTGGTGTAGTCTTTTGCTTTTCAGAAGTTTCAGACTTGGCAACTTATTTGCTTTCGTCCTTTATGATAGCAATCCCAATCCTATTGAGTGATTTTCCTTTGCTAACCATAAGAACATCCTTATGTTCTTTTGCTGGCTTGTTAGGGATGTTTCGCTCAGCATTTCATGCATCTTTTGCATTGTTGCTTCCTATCCTTGCATGTGAAAGTTGTTGAACTTATCAGTTCTGAGAACGATTCTCATTTCTCTTTCACTAGCAATGAAAAGTTCAGCATTCAATTTGTCCTTCGAAAGGACGGAGCGCAAATTTTAAGTAAAATTGTTGGTGTTGATGTTCTTCTTACTAGACATGATTACTACAACAAATAATAAAGTAAGATTCAATCAATGTTTATCAAAAAAGCAGCAATTAAATAAATTTGAGTTAACTACTACCCTTTATTCAAATTGAAAGTCCCCTATTGAATAAAGGATTAACCGATATCCCCTCCCACTACAATCAAACGGACTTTGGCCGCGCCCTGCCTTCAATTTTATAGTAGTTGAGGTAAGTAAACATTTACTAATTATAACTAATTATAATTCTTGGTATACAGGTTAACAACTTCTTATTTACTCTTATCTCTTAGCTTTAAAATCGAAAACTTGTGTATTTTATGATTTTGTTCAGTTAAAGCAAACATTAACATGTGAGTTTCAAAAACTACCCTACTATCCCCGGATAAAATGAGCAACACGCTACTTTGGCAGAACCTATTACTCACCATCTAAGGCGTTATAGGTGTTGTTTGGAACAGCAATTAAAACTCAATATTACTTTTATGGACCTAATTTTACTAATATGGTCAATTAATAGTGAACACGTGCATGAATCAATTAACAACAAATAAACTTAGAAGCAAGCATTTAAACAAAATAAATACAAGAAATTAATAAAATTAATAAATTAAAGGAAAAATTGATAGCAATAATCCCACCTTTGGGTGATCTGCTTAAAATAGTCCCACTATTGAGATAACTCAATATAATCCCACCTTTGGGGCTTATCTTCTTAAAACGGTCCTATTCACTTAATAACCGGCTCCAGCCGGTTGACTTTCCTTTTTTCTCCAAATTATTTACTAAACTAACCATTCTCTTCCGTGATTCAATTTCCCTCTCTTTGCTTACCTTCCTAGATGACACACCATTATATCCTCTTTCCTAACTCAATTTTTCTCGCTCCCCCTTTCTCTCCCTGAGATAACTGGAGTAATTTTTCAACATTGCAAAACAAATTTTGGAAGGCTTATTTGAAAGAATTGTGGTCAGCATTCTTTTTTTCTTAGGTTATTAGAGGCTTAATTAACTCTCAATAGCTTAGTGTATTTTGTGTTAACTGGGTAATTTTTAGAAAGCATACTTTTGGCCTTTAATCTTGAAACAAGGCACCAAATACAAAAAACATCAATTAAACCCAAACTAAGAACCCTAAGTTCCATATGATTGAAGGCAATTCTTTTTTCCGCAGCACAAAATCAAAAACAAATGTGTGGTTCTCTTTTTACTCTCCATTTATTGTTGAATTGATCTTGTGTTTGAAGAAGAGCTGGAACATCTGTGATAACCACAAGCCATATCCACAAGCAGTGCGTATATAATTATATATAATTGAAGAAGAAGAGTAAAATTAATTGATAAAGAGGGAGAAGATGGAAAAACACGAAGGAAAACAGGGGATGTGGGACTTTAAAAGGGAAAGGGGAATTGAACAAAAAAAAAAGAAAAATAAACACATGTTATAACACTCATAACCACGTGGGGCACTTTCACCTGTTCTAGCCGGTTATTAGGTGGATGGGACCATTTTAAGAAGATTAGCCCCAAAGGTGGGATTATATTGAGTTATCTCAATGGTGGGACTATTTTAAGCAGATCACCCAAAGGTGGGATTATTGCTATCAATTTTTCCTAAATTAAAATGATCTAGCATGGCCCCTAAACTTAGGAAAATAACTAATCTTCATGAATCTTCCTTTGAATATCCTTGGATCACCATCCTTGAAACTCCTTGGATCCTCATGCTTGATTACATAATTTGATTTAAATAAATAACGAAAATTGAAAGTTACAAAAATACAAACGATTCGCAGATCGCATTTCATTTACATTCAAATTTAACGATTCGCATATCGTATTCACTATCCTAATTTGGCCATACTAGTCATAACATGCAAAATATAATATCATACATATTACATTAAACATCCACATATTCATAATTATTATGGAAAGTTTTATATGCTTATTAACAATTAATAAGCATATAAAACTTTCCATAATAATTATAAAAACTTTACAAATTTAAGCATGGCAATAATCATTATTATTTACAAATTTGCAAAATAGGAAACTTTTGGATTTATGCTCAATTTTGGAAAATCAGATTTTCCTTAATTTTTTTTTTTTGTTTTTTAAAAATTAATGTTGACTGTTGGCCAGCAGCACAAGGCAGCCAACCAACAACCATAACACCCCAACCAAGAAACCGGGCAGAGCAACCCGCATCACGCATAACAAGACGCGTTGGTTTCCTCCAGCGGTCACGACACTAGCCCGCAGTCGCATTGCCCCTCAGCCTAGCCGCATCGCTCGCTGGCAGCACAAAGCCACCAGAGAGCTAGGCCAGCAGTAGCGCGAGCCACCGCACGTCAAACGCCAGCTCGTGCGTGGTTTCGTCGCTGCTCAGCCACCGTGGTCACGCGCTCTTTGCCTCGCTGACCTCTCGCCACCCTCCACCATGGCTCCACCGGTGCAGGTGGGGCCACCTAGTCATGGTGGGCAATCCTTTTGAATTTTTGCAACAACTTACAAAATTTCAATTAATCTTTAATTCCCACTGGTAACCCTGTACTATGGAACATTTGTAATGGTAAGCCGTTTTTATTTTGAGTTTTAAAAATAACCCTATACTTAGTAATATTATACAACCATGACATTAATGATGGTTAAACCATTACTTCAACCATTAAACCTATTTACTATCCTAACCCAAGTTAACCCCAAACCACTACCTAACCCACTAAGCCCCCACCCCACCACCACCCTTCCACCGGAAACACCATACCCCGTCACTCTCTCCCTCCCGATGACTTTCTCTCTCTCTCCTCGTTACTCTCTCCCTCCCCGTGACTTCTCTTCTCATCTATCTTTATCTTTCGTTGTTGTCTCCGCAGATCTTCACCGTTGCTCTGTTCTCTCTCACCTTCACGTTGTTGCTGTTGGTGGTGTTCGTGGGGTCGGATGTACTGCTGCATCTTTTCTTTCTCTTTAATTCGATGGTGGTGGTGCTACCGTTGTTGCGTTGCTCTTGTTGTGACCCAACTTTTCGATGTTGGTGCTTTAATTTCCCCCTCTCTCTTTTGCTCGAGTCTTCCTCCTTCCTCTGCCTGCTTCGCTGCGACCCTGATTATCTCTTCCTTTATTTTATGGATAAGATGGTTTTGAGTAGTTAAATGGTGGTTTTAGTGGCTGGAGTGGGGCTCAGATTGAGGGGTGGTGGTTTCAAGGGCAGGTTGGGATTTTAATGAGTCAAGTGGTTTCATGGGGTGGGATAGTGGTGGTGGGTTTGGATTCAGGTGGGGAGGTGGGACATTGGTGGTTGAGTGGGGTTCATGTGGAGGGGTGGGACAATCGTGGAGGGGTGGAACTATGGTGGTTGGGTGGGATGTCAGTGGGCTGGGTGGTGGTTGGGGGTTGGGGTTAACCTGGGTTAGGTAAACCAATAATATTAACGGTTGAATTAACAGTTTTACCATCATTAATGTCACTTTCGTACAATATTACTAAGTATATGGTTATTTTTGAAACGAAAAAAAAAACGGTTTACCATTACAAATATTCCATAGTATAGGGTTAAGAGTGGGAATTTCCCTTTATTTAAATATTTATGATTTAATTAGGTTTTAATAATTTGAAAATTATGGCAGAAATTTTGAATCAGTAAACAAATCTAAAACAAAATTTTAGGTTTGTTGATATTAGATTTCAATGGTAAATATATATTAAACATTAAATCTAACAAAAAAATTCAAAATTAGGGCAAAAATCAAATTATATCCAAAATTCAAAAAATTAACAATTAAATTTCAAAAAATTTGAATATAATTTTTATTGTGATCTACTAAATTATCAAAACTAATAAAATTAAATATTTTAATTGTTATTCTTAAATTCTATGAATAATCAAATTAAACATAAAATTTAACTAAATTCAACAAATAATATGATAAAATTCCGAACATTAGTGGAAAAATCCAAAAATTATTTCCAGCTGTCATAGTATTTTAGATCTATGTTGGTGATGAACATTAGATTTATTTAAAAAAATTTAAATGAAATATTTAATTATTAATAAAATATTTCAATGATGAAGCAAATTAAACATAAATAATTTTAAATCAAAAAAATATTGTATATAAATATCCGAAAATTTTGAATGAGATTAACAATTAATTCGTCCATAATTAAAAAAAAAATTCGGACATTTAAAAATTTATTTTGAGATTCACAAATAAATTAATTATTTACAATTTCCAATCAATCAATATCAAATATCAAATATCAATTATACTAATTAAAGCCATAAATAAATCCTCCCTTAATTGAATAAAAATCACAACTTCTCGTACAATTACATGATCATATGAATATTATGAATTAAGCAAAACTGATACCACTATAGTAACATATAGATGTATGTATCGGAATTTCAGGAAATAATTTTCTAACATCTATCATAGGATCGTAAATTTCTGGTAATGGAGGGATTCATTAGGCGAATTTGGGGAAAAATGGAGATAAACAAAGTTGCAGCAATAGGGATGGGTCTATTCATTGCTAGGTTGAAATCGATGGATCAACGTGATGCTATACTTAATGGAGGATTCCAATTCTTTGACAAAAAATCGGTTGTAGTGAAAGCATGGCATAAGGATATGGACGTGAAAATTGACGAGGTGAAGAGTGTCCCAATTTGTATCCAATTATCTCAATTGGATTTGAAGTATTGGGGCGAGAAATGCCTTTCAAGTTAGTGTCAGGGATTGGAACACTAGTTAAAATTGATTAGGCCACAAGGAACAAAAATCGATTGAATTTTGCAAGAGTTTTGGTTGAAGTGGTGGTGGATCAGGTCTTTCCTGATTCCATATGTTTTGAGAATGAAAAAGGAGTGCAAGTGGTGCAGGGAATGAAGTATGAATGGAAGCCTGTCACATGTGACAACTATCATGGCTTAGGCCATATCTCTTCACAATGTCACCAGGAGAAAAAACAACAAAAGAAGGTTTAGGCAGTTAAAAAAAATTAAGCCAATTCTAGAAACAGGTGGATTTCAGTTGATTACCAAGGGTGGAACTCATAAGCAATAGGAAACAATGCCAGTGATAACTCATAACTCTTTTGATTTGTTGCATCAATATTCTGAAGAGATGGAGCAGGGTTGTAATGAACAAGCTACAACTAATGAAGAAGCTGCTGAAGTGGAGACAATAAAGGATGAATCAAACCAGGAGGGAGAGTCTCCTGACATCCTTAGATAACATCTTATCCTGGAATGTGAGGGGGCTAAATAGGAGAAGCAAGCAATTGGAGGTAAAGAACTTCATTCTTTCCCATTAAATTAGACTATTTAGCCTTCTTGAAACAAAAGTCAAATCTCTCAACATGGGGGATTTGTACTTATCTCTTTGTCCTGGGTGGTTTTTTTTTAGCAATATTGTTTGGCATCATAATGGGAGAATAGTGTTTGCATGGCATCCACTTGCTTTTCATGTTAACATTTTGTATCGTTCTGCTCAACTTATACATACTGAGGTAGAAGTAGTGAATGGAGGGAATAAATTTTGTTGTTCCTTTGTATATAGGCATAATGACATGAAGGATAGGAAGGAGTTATGGAATAGCTTGACTGATTTGGCTCCTCATATTAAGGGTGCATGGGTTATTTTAGGTGACTTCAATGCAATAATGGGTTTGGATAAGAGGATAGGGCAGCTTGTGACGGAGAGAGAGCTTATAGATCTGAGAGGCTGCATGGAGAAGTGTAATATGGTGGATGTGAAGGGAAGTGGTCAATTCTTCACTTGGAGTAATAAGCAAGAGGGTGAGAATAGGGTCTATTGCAAGCTTGATAGAGTGGTTGGCAATGAGGCATGGATGGAGGAGTTTTCAATGACATAAGCTTTATATTTGCTTGAAGCTTTATATTTGCCTGAAGGTGACTATGATCACTGTCCTGTGATTCTGAAATCATTTCACTTTGAGCAGAAGAGGAAGCCTTTTAAATTTTAATATGTGGACACACTCACAGTAGTTCCTGTAGATGGTGGAAAAGGGGTTGGAGCAACAGGTTCCTGGCACTAAGATGTTTAGTGTTGTTAGAAGATTGAAAATGCTAAAAAGTGAGTCAAAGAGGCTGAATAATGATGAGTTTGGGGATGTTTTTGTGGAAGACACCAGAAGATATCAAAATCTGATTGCTGTGCAACAAAAGTTACAATTAAATCCTACAAACAGGGAGCTAATTTTGGATGAAATGAAATGCAAACTTGATTATAGAGAGGCTCATAAGAACTTTATTTCTTTCTTGAGCCAAAAGGCTAAAATCAGGTGGATTGAGAAAGGAGATGAGAATACTAGAGTACTTCATCAGAGTATAAAAATGAGAAGGGTGTAAAACAGGATAAACACAATTAAGAATAAGCAAGGTGTTTGGGTTTCTCAGCTTGAGGAAGTTACTGGTGCTTTTCTGTCTTTTTATCAAGACTTGTTGGGAAACAGAGGGGATACTAGGCCTGTTGAAGCTGCTATCATAAGCAAAGGGAAGAAAGTAACTGAGGAGCAGAAACAATTGTTGCATCTGAATTTCATTGCAGAAGAAATAAAGCTTGCTTTATTCTCTATTCCAGATGAAAAGTCTCTAGGAGTTGATGGCTACTCAAGCCATGTCTTTAAGAAGGCTTGGGAGATTGTGGGGGAGGACATAATAGGTGCAATACAAGAATTTTTTAGCCATGGTAAGTTGCTGATAGAGATAAATGTCACAGCTATAACCCTGGTGCCTAAAGTGAAATGTCCAGCTAGTGTGGGAGACTACAGACCTATTGCTTGTTGCTCCATTCTCTACAAGACAATAACTAAGCTGATCTGCACAAAACTAGGGAGGGTGCTTCCAGATTTAATTACTCCTAATCAAGGGGCATTCATCATAGGGAGGAACATCATCAATAATATTTTGTTGTGTCAAGATCTAGTTAAATTCTTTAATAACAGAAGAAGCTAAGCTCCAGGGGTCACTAGTAGAAAAACGACGATTTGCGTCTCACCATCTGCGTCGCACAATAGGCCAAACGTCGCAGAAGACTCATCTGTGTCGCATGCAACACGGAATCGACGCAAAAGACGACCTATGTGCGTCGGACTCTTTGACGGGTGCGACGCAAATAGCAAAACCTTACTTATTATAACAATCTGCGTCGGATGTTAAATAGGGTGCGAAGTAGATGAAAGCCCATTGTATTTTAAAAGCCCAACAATGTGTGTCGGATGTTAAATAGGGTGCGACGTAGATGAAAGCCCATTGTATTTTAAAAGCCCAACAATGTGCGTCGGATGTCAATTAGGTGCGATGCACAGATTGAAAGCCCAAAACGCGCGCTTCTTACTCAGGGTTATAAACACTACCAACTTCTTCTAAAACTCCTTCTCTTTCTCTCTGAACGCCGCTTCTTCAATCTTCCTCCCCTTCTCTTCTTCTAAAGCTCACTCTTTTAATTCTCTCTCTTCTTCTTCCTCTGTTTCTCTCTATGTGATGAAGAAGAAAGAATTTAAGTTTAAACCACTCCAAGAGTTGTACGATCATGGTCATACCCTTTTGAACACAAAGGTAAGTTTTTATATCCAATGTCTTTTCTTTTTTATTTATTTTCTCTCTCCTTTTATTTCTCTATATGTTTCAATTTATTGGTATCATCAATCAATTTATGGGAACTTTTTTTCTCAATTTCTTCTTGTTTTTGTTGATTTTTTCTTAATTTTTTAAGTTGACGTTTAATTTTTTTTCTCACTTTTGAATTTTCGCCTTTTTTTTTTTGTTTACCTAGTTGAAAATTACGAGTTATGAATGTTTAATATTGAATGTTCGGTTTCTTTTGTTTTCATTTTTTAGATCTGATTGCTTTTTGTTTAATTTTTTTCATTCTCAGGTCTGGGATTGATTCTCTCTCTACCTCCCTCTTTCTTCATCTTCCTCGCAAGTAGAAAGTTGAAGATGACGGTGAAGATTGAAGATTCAACGAAATTAAGTTACCCAGATTGTATTGTTGATTGCTTTAGATTTTAGGGTTTTTTTTGTATTAGATCTAATTTTGTTTCTTTGGGTTATATTTTTTAATTTCGTTTTAGGATTCTTTTGTATTAGATCTGATTTTGTTTTTTGGGTTATATGTTTATATTTCGTTTTGTACTTCGATTCATTTCAATTACTAGATCTGTTGCGTTGATCTCAATGGAATGGTTTTAAACTCCTATTCTCTTCATTTCAATTAATAATTAAGTTATTATTTCCTATTCTCTTCATTTCACTTTATGTCATGTGCTAATGGACGAAACTCTGAACCAGCAACAACGAAAGAAAAGCTACCTACCATGTGCGTCGCATGTTGCAACATGTCCGACGCAGATGACTATTATGTGCGTCGCATGTTACAACATGCCCGACGCAAATGACTGTTATGTGCATCGCATGTTGCAACATGTCCGACGCGAATAACTGTCATTTGCTTGTGCCCGCGCTTCATGTGCGTCGCACCTTGTGCCCAGTCCGACGCAAATAGCTTAGGATTTGCCCAGGCCTGTGCCGTCGGACCCATGTCAGACGCAAATGGGCGCCTGACATCCGACGCAAATCGTCCATTATGTACTAGTGGGTGATGATGGAAATAGACCTTAAAAAGCGTCTGACTCAATTGAATGGAGGTTTGTAGAATATTTATTGTTTGCGCTTGAATTTCCTGATCATTTCATTAAGTGTGTAATGGAATGCATCAAGACTCCTCGGTTTACTTTGATGTTGAATGGCAGTACAGAGGGGTTCTTCCCTGCTAGAAGAGGTTTGAGGTAGGGAGACCCAATTTCTCCCCTCCTCTTTGTATTGTGCATGGACTACTTGTCCAGAATTATGGCTTACATAAGTGAGATGGACATGTTCAAGCACTTTATTGGTTGCAATTCACTCAAATTAAATCATCTGTGCTTTGCAGATGATTTAATGTTATTTTGTAAAGGGGAAGGTACATCTGCTTACTTAATGTTGCAAGGCTTGACTACGTTCTCTGAAGTGTCTGGGTTACAAGCTAACAAAGCCAAATCAGCCTTGTACTGTAATGGAATGACTGAATAAGAAGCTAATAGAATTGCACAATTTTCTAGGTATGTGAGGGGTTCACTCCCTTTTAAGTACCTGGGAGTTCCAATTTTAGCTAGGAAAATCAATGCACCAGAATGTGAGATCCTAGTAGACAAAATGACTGCAAAGATTAACATGTGGTGCTCCAGAAATCTTTCTTTTGCTGGCAGGGCTCAGTTGGTGAATGCAGTGCTACTTAGTATACATAGCTACTGGTCCCAGGTGTTTCTACTTCCTGTTGTTGTGCTCAATAGAATTAATAATGTTTGCAGGGTTTACTTATGGAGTGGGAAGGCTAGTGACATTAAAGGAGGGTATGTAAAATGGAGTCTAGTTTGTAGCCCTAAGAAGCATGGTGGCTTGGGTTTGAGACAGATTCAAATATGGAATACAGCTGCAATTGACAAGTTAGTCTGGCATATTGGTGCAAACAAGGATGATTTTATAGGTAAAGTGGGTTCATAATGCGTACATTAAGGACCAGAGATGGTGGGATTACAAGGCACCATCTAGTTCAAGTTAGGTCATGAAGTACTTGTGTAAAGTCAAAGATACTTCACAAGAATATTTCAATTCCTAGCTGGGATGGGCACTACAAGTACCAGATCAGCCAGGTATATCAGATGTTGATTGAAGATCACCCTCCTGCTACCTGGGCAAAAAG
This sequence comes from Beta lomatogona, assembly GCA_947646795.1. NCBI lineage: Eukaryota > Viridiplantae > Streptophyta > Magnoliopsida > Caryophyllales > Amaranthaceae > Beta > Beta lomatogona. The sequence continues at coordinate 1,180,332 of CANSNZ010000033.1, read as the reverse complement.
GTGGCTGGAACAGGGCGTCTCTGCCAAAACATAAGTTCATATTATGGGTTGGCATTCAGAAAGGCTGAAAACAAAAGAAAATTGCTTCAGTATGGTGTTTGTGCAGATAACAATTGTTGCATCATATCTGTGGACAAGGTGCAGAAACACACACCCATTTGTTTTATGACTGTGTATATAGGCAGCAGCTCATGAGACATATTCTTAATTGGATTGGAATCTCTACTAGAAGGAGGAACATACAACAGTGGATAATATGGATCTTCAGGTCTTACATAGGGACAAAATTGAGGAGAATGGTACTTTGTACAGTAATAGCAGCCACAACTTATCAGATTCGGAAAGTGAGGAATGTTGCCTATTAGAATTTACATGTAAATAGTATAGAGAAGAGTGTTGATATGATCAAGTATACTGTCAAGCATAGAATCCAGTTTTGTCTTCCAAGGAAGTGTAGTAGTGTTGATAAAGAGTGGATAGACCATCTTTGATGGTTGCTTTGTTTTTAGACTTGCTAGTCTAGCTTAGTCCTTTTGTGCCTAAACTCCTTGTTTAGGTCCTAAGGTTAGGTTGTAATTTGGTGGTTTTTTTGGTGCTTAAACAACTTACTTAAAAAAAAAATCATAGGATCGCAAACATAATCAAACACATGAATCATTCAATAGGGATTAGATGTAAAATCTTTGTAGCGTGATTTCCCTGTTGTATGGAAGCTTTGAAGATCCAAAAGCCCCAAGTGTTGCACCTCTAATTAGTCCACGAGCACCAATTGAACACCAATATTTGCTAGAACAGAAGAGAAGAAATTCTCTTGCTTTTGATGGTATAGGCGCGGGTTTAGAAGGAATAGTTTAGGGTTTCACTTGCTCTCTCTCTTGTGAAAAGAAACTGCTTAATGAATTTATCACCTAAACCCTAATATTATATCCTATATATTATAGAAGAGTCATAGGCTAGTTAGGAGAACTAATTCTCCTCCTATTCCCCTTATGACTGGCCCAACCGTAATCCTAAATGGATTTGGATTGCTTTGTCTAACTTGTGCTACAATGTATGACCTCATGAGATTAATATATTTTAATTATAGGACTAATCAATATTGTCCTATTAATCATATTTATTCTCTAGCAAGAAAATACGATTACTAAATTAATTAACTTTATTATCTTCATAATATAAATCCTATTTATATTTAGTAATTGTCGGGATGTCTAAGGACATATTCCTTCAATTGTGACTTGGTAAGCTGCTCTAATATTGCTCAAAGTTGATCAATTTATTGTTGTTGATCTACAGCTTGCATCTTAGATCAACATTAGTTGTTCTTTGCCTCTTGGATCCTTTTGACTTCTGATACTATAGTTCCCCTGCACAGCCAACCCATATAATCTCCCTTTTGCATCCCGACCTCCAGCAGCCTCAAAAAATAATGTGTCATCATTCTTGGCTAATGTTCTTGTTGATCAGGTCTCTCTTGAGTGTCTCAAATTTTTCCTAATATGCATATACACCAGAATACTATATAAGAGATTAGAGTTCTCATAATACTAACTAAGAGAATCTGGAGATAGCATAAGCATAAGTGCTATAAATTTTATCAGCTTGTTTATGGAAACTAAATAAAAGTTCTCAAATCTTACCCAAACTTTAATAGCATGTTTATCAATGAGCTTTCCCTTTTTCTTACTATAGTGCCCTCTTCGGAACAAATCGGCAGCACCAACGTCGCGTTTAAGTTATTGGGTATTTTTTAGTTTAAGTCAAAAGAGAAAAAAGAAGTTTAGCTATTTGTAATATCAATTTCAATAAAATTAATCTATGGTTTCTTAACATTTTTTCCTTCAATTTCTTTGCAGATATGGATCCTTGGAATTCGTTGTGCGAGCTCTATCTCCAACAGTTCTACTCTTAGAGCATTAATCGATTTTGTCTGAAACTTCTCTGTTGCTCTATAGTGAATCAACAATTATCGAACAACAGAAGGACACCAAATAGTTTTTGAGTCATGTGTCTCTGTACCAAGTGGGGAAGCAACTTGTCGAAGACACTTCATGGCTTTTGCAACAAAAGCACTTCTAACTTCTTCTCCAATCAAAGGATCCCAATGATAATATTGCTGAAATTTCACACAAGCTTGAGTTAGCATTCGTTAGGCAGTAACTCAAATTTTTTGTTAAACAACACTTTCAAGGTTTTGTAGTGGAGCATGTTACTTTGAAGTTTTCTGAACCATATTCATGGCATAAACTCTAGAAAATGAGGTCCATAGGCCATTGTAGAAGGTCTTAATTGATTCTGTTATGGTCATTGTCGAACCTGTTTAGAACATCAAAGTAAAGATAAGCAAGTACGCCAACACTAGGAACATAATATTAATGACTTAACCATAATTTTTTTCTTCTTACCATAGACATTTGGATCTAGCCAATCTGGTGCATCAGGATTACCTCCTCCTATCTCAAACAATGGTTGTTCAGTAGGCTCTTTATATCCTCCTCGATAGGTTGTTCTGTAGGCTTTGAGTCAAAGACATAATAAGTAGCTGTAGAGGTTGAACCTCTTACAAAACTTCTGATTCATGTCCTCCAAAGACCCCCGCCAAAGATATCCTCCTCTATGTGTATACATTTATGCAGCCAAAGTCACCTTTCTCATATTGAGTGAGCACTAAAAATAAACTTCCCTAGTCCAGGTTATGTAAGAGCTAGCTCAGTGAAGATAAAGGTGACCTATAATGAAAGCAAATTACAAACCATCAAGCAACTTCGGGGTCCGTACATTTATATCAGGTTGCATGTCTTTGATCAAAGAAGTGAAGTTATCAATGGCCTTATGTAGAATATTGCACTCACATTTAATATTCATTATGCGAGTCGCTATAGATAAGAGAGACATGTTACATCCCTCATACAGGCATCCTTCAACATGTTAAAGAATGCTTTTGCTTCGGATGAGGATCTTCCTCAACATTGTCCATTCATTCTTTAACAACATCCGGAAAAATCGATTCAAAAGCATCAATTACCATATTCCTAATGGGATTGGAATTAGTACGGAAGAGGTTGGACAAGTCTTGGATTTTTCAATTCCTCACGTCCTTCCCCATGATAAATCCATTGATAATATTTACGTCGAAACGCCTTACGATACAAATTTATCTTGATGTCTTCAACATCCAAAAATGGACCGTTGCGACACTTAGCACAATGGCATTTCAACTTCCCATCACTTTGTAGCTTGGCATTTTAACAGGAAAACTCTATAAACTCATCCACTTTTTGCACAAAACAAAGGACTAAGAAACTTCCCATCATGTCTTTTATACAACCAATCTCGATTGAAACAAAATTTAACTCTTAATTTCATAACACACCATATTAAGATATTGTACAACAATCTAGATTTACTATATTATATTGTAGGCGTGTTTTCATTTTGCCTACGCGGTGTGAGCGCGTATTTGATTTTACTACCCTATTGTTAAGATTTACTATATCCAATGTACATTTCCTCGTCCTGACTCGATAGATGGTCAATGAACCAAAGATTGAGTTCGGCGGTGAGGGTACGAACACGGTCATAATGAACCATATTCGCCCATTGCTGGCCTCTACTAAATATTGATTCTGTCAATCTTTATGCAATAGAATAACCACAAAATATTTTTATGCACCCTAAAAAATACTTAGTCTTGGTTGGTTCAAGAAACACATAAAAGACTATTTTTTTTAGTGACATGTTATTTTGCAATCAATTTAGGGAACCTAGCAGGTTGTCCAAATTATCTGATTAATGTTAGAACATTTATTTAGGTCTAGATTAACAAAAATAACATGCGGGTGGTAAAAGCAATAAAGCTGGACAATCATATAATAGGTATAGAACAATCAGGCAAGCATATAATAATGTATGAAAATAAATAAAAGGAAAAATTGACACCATGGGGATGAACTATGCCCGGTTTTCTTTAATAGGGACCAACTTTCAATATTCCAGTGGAGGGCCCAAGTATAGCATGACCCGTATTTGCGTGGACCCAGTTTACCATAAACTGGCTAAGGCAGTCGTATGCATTGGGTGGGTCCCAGTTTCAATGAAATTAAACATTTTTCAGACATAACCACTACAGTGATTGTGGTTTCTCCCAAAAAACCAACCTTTCCTCTTGTTCCCTCCATTAATCACCATTGTCATCTAGACATTAATAGAGCCCAACTGAACTCATTCAATTTTTAAGTTGGTGAAGTTGGAAAAAGGGGTTTAATTTTAAAAAATCATTGTTGAAGTTGGAGAATTACGCAATCCGCTTCCAGAATTCCTAAATTCGCTTATGATTCAAGGTATGATTTTCTTTTTTAACTCTTTCAAATTTGTAATGTTGCTTTGTACCATATCTGAATTATGTTGATAATGGGCGAGTTATGTTGATTCAACAATCTGAAAGTTAAAAATTGAAAAATAATGGTGAAGTTTAAAAATCTGTGTTTTGTTTTTCTTTACTGTTTAATTTATGAGTTATGTTGATGATATGTTTTATCGTGAATTTAGGTGTGTGATTAATTATGTTATTTTTTGTGTTTGTTTTTGTATTAGCTTAGGAATGGATAATGTGACCTTGAGGTTTTGGCATGGGGGACTGTTTAAAAAACACGAGAAAGGTGGTTGGAGTATGTTGGTGATAGTGGTAGAACATTTGCGATTGACCCAGATGAATTGTGTTGGTGGTTTCTTGAGGAAATGGCTAGAAAATGTGGTAGTTATAGGGTTATTGATGAGATTTTTTATTTGTTACCTGGAAAGAAACTGAATGATGGGTTGGTTAGGGTTTACAGTGATAAGGAGGTATTAGCTATGGCAGAGGTGGTTTTGAAATCAAGGTTTATGGATTTGTATGTAGTTCATGGCATAGATAAGCCAGTGGTTCTTGAAGAACCTATTGGGCTATTGGAAGGGCCATAAGGTACATTAGACCCACATGACAACCCAAGCTTAAACCAGCCCAATGACCCACCTTGCAACCCAATTGACACCCACTCATTGACCAAGTTAAAAACACAACCAAAAGCCCAACTGAAAAGCCCACTTATCTAAATTAAAACCCACCTGCACCAAATATCAGAAACAAAAAAAGTGGCCCAAATGAAAACCCACCTGCACAAAAAATAAGAAACAAAAAAAGTCATGCCAAGAAGTTAATACCAGTGAGGTCAAGTTCTAAGATTAAAGATTCCACAGCAGAAGTACAATTTATGTACCACATATCTAGATCAGATATGCCTCCCCCTGATATACCTACTGTTGAGCCAACTCCTTCTACTTTCGCATTAAATGAAACACATTTAACCCAAGAAGCTCAATTTGAGACAACCCCATTTTCACAAATTGTATCCCAAACAGCTCCACAAACACAATCACAAGATCAACCACCAATACCACCTTCACCTACTCCTAGATCTAGGAAAAAACCAGTTACTGAGCCTGAAGAAGCATTCATTTATGACCAAGAAACGTTTCCACATGACTACTATCAGTGGTATGATAACAGACCAGAGAGTCCACTGACCTTGAAGGCGCTCATTGGGGATGAATCTTATGAAGAAGAATCAAATCCTGGGTATGAACCTTCTGGTGATTCTGATGGAGATGATGGGTATGATACTGAGCTGGAGCCTGAGAGATTGAGTGATCTAGAGAGGGAAGAAGAACCCGAGATGGGGTTTTTAGAACACATTGAAGAAGTAGGGGATGGAGACAGTAGTGATGATGAGCTAAGGTTAGCTAGGGATAGGGTGAGAGGTATAAACTCAAAGTTGTTTCAGTTGGCAAAGCAACTTCAAAAGGATGCAGCAGAAGGAAGATTGGGGCTTAGATATCATGCTGCTAACTGGGAGGAAAGTGAGACACATACTGCTGAGGCAGGAAATGTGAGTGAGTATGAGGACAGTGAGGATGATATCCATACCCCAGAGGACAGTGGTGATGAGAATGTGGATATTAGAAGAAGAAGAAGGAAAGGACTTCTAGTTACTGAGGATACAAATTTCACAAATTTTGTGTGGAAATTTGGACTGAGGTTCCCAAGTAGAGAGGCATTTAGGAGTTATATGGCTAGGTTTGCTATAACTTATGGGAGAAACATGTACTTTGCTACAAATAATAAAAAGAGGCAAGGGAGAATGGAGGTAAAGTGCAATACAAGGTGCCCATTCAGGTTGTTTGCTTCCTGGGATTCAAGGAGGGCATGCTTTGCTGTGAAATCTGTTGATGATGAACATAGTTGCACAAGGAACATGGAAGGTAACAGACAAATGACATCTACTTGGCTTGCAAAGCAGTTTTTGGAGATTTTCAAGGCAAGGCCTCACTGGCCAGCCAAGGAGCTAATTGAGACAGTGAGACAAGCACATAGGGTTGCTGTAAAGAGTGCCTTGGCCTATAAGGTGAAGTACAAGGCCCATAAACTGCTTCATGGTTCTATGGAAGAACATTATGCCAAACTAGGTAGATACCTTCAAGCCTTGAGAGACAGTGATGCACAGATTGTTATTAGGTTGTTGAATGATGAAAGGCCAAGGAGGAGTGCAACTCCAGTGTTTTCCAGTGTTTCAAAGACTCTTCATCTGTTTTGATGGTGTGAGAAAAGGATGGTAGGAAAGATGTAAAAGGTTCTTGAGTATTGATGCTTGCTTCTTGAAGACCTTTTTGGGTGGTCAATTATTGGCAGTTGTTGGTAGGGATGCCAATGACCAAATGTATCCAGTTGCCTGAGCCATAGTAGATGGTGAGAACAACTCCTCATGGTCATGGTTTCTCAGTGAGGTTCAAGCAGCTTTGAACCTAGGACAAGGTGAAGGTCTTACAATTGTTTTAGATGAACACTTGGTAAGTTTCAATTATGCACTAAACTACATTTGTTTTGCTGCTTAATTTATTCATAATTATATATTAATGCACAATCATATTAATTCTGCTCCATGTTAAACTAACTAGGCAATTTTAAGCTCAGTTGCATCTATTTTTTCCACAATGTGAGCATATGCATTGTGCGCATAACTTTGCCCATTAGCACAAAGATTTTAAGGGTGATGAAATGAAATTGTTGTTATGGAGAGCAGCTAAGGCTTACAGTATTGCGGACGACACTGATGCCCTAGATGAAGTGGATACCATTAACCCTGATGCAACAAAAGCTTTCAAAGCCCACAACCCCTCTGTGTTTTGTAGAGCACATGTGAAAACTAACACTAAGGTGGAACAAGTAATCTGTCTGAGACTTTCAATGGCTATATTATAGTTACTAGGATAAAACATATCATTTACATGTTGGAGAACATTAGGGTAGCTGTTATGCAGAGATTAGTGGTGAAAAGGCAGGAAATGGAAGCATCTAAGGCTCAAATATGTCCTAGGATACAAACTAGGTTAAATAAGGAAAAGGCAGAGGCTGCCAACTGCATAGCAATTCCATCCACAAACACAACTTTCCAAGTTAATCATAAGATGGACAGTTTGACAGTGGACTTGGCTGCACAGTCATGCACATGTAGGAAATGGGATTTATGTGGAGGCCCCTGCTGTCATGCAGTGGCTTGCGTTTTCTTTTGTAGAAAGAATGTTGAGGGCTTTGTGTCAGAATACTACAAAAAGAGCACATACCTACTGTCTAATGCAGGCTCCATACCCCCAGTAGTTGGTGAAAGTCACTGACCCAAGGTTGTGTATCATTTATTCCCTCCACCTATCAAGATTGGACCTGGAAGACCTCGAAAAAACAGAAGGAAGGACCCCCATGAGAACCCTAAGAAACCTGGGAGGTTAACTAAACATGGAGTGGAAATGAGTTGTAGCATTTGTAAATTAAAAACTCATAACAAAAGAACATGTCCAAACAAAGGGAGTGAACCTTCCCAACCACCTCAAAAGAAAGCTAAGAGTGCTTTCCAGCCTACACCAACTGACTCTGACAACTATAGAGCACACCTTAATGCAACTGCCCAACCAAGCATGTTAGGGAAAGGAGGAAGGGTAATTAGGGGAGGCAGGGGGTTCATCAACTAAAGCAGGTGGTGGAGGTTCCAGAGGTGTTAGGGGTGCAGGAGGTGCTAGGGGGTCAGGATCTGCTAGGGGTGCAGGAGCTGCTAGGGGTGCATCAAGTAGTGGCACAGGTTCAAAGGGATCTAGAGGTAGGGTAAGGTTTCATGATACTCTTTATTATATTGTGTAAATACTTGACATTATTTTCTAACTTGTCTAAAATTTTTGGTATCCATACAGATTCCAAAAGGGGTTGGAGTCTTCATGGTTTATGATGGCTCAGTATTTTTGAATGTAAGCCTTCATTGTTCATTAGCTCAGATTGCAAGATCAATTGGAGTGTTAATTAGCTAACTGTGTCACCTTTACCAAATGTGCAGGCCCCTAGTCCAAGAGGTCGTCCTAGGGAGGTTTCTCTATCAACAGTTTCAACCTCAAAAGGTCCATTCAACAGCAGCCAAGCATCAACTAGCAACACATGAATCCTAATTCTGCCAATTTATTATTCCTAGGGTTACAAATGTAGCCTCATCAATCTGTTTTGGACTTGTTTTGTGGTTTTGTTGCCTTAAACAATGGGTGTATTGTGAAGGCTAACATTTTATTATACTTGAATTTTAAGTACTTGTATTTTGAAGGATAACAATGTTATTTTGCTATGAATTTTAAGTACTTGTAAGCAGTTGTAAGCAGGCTTTGAATTTGAAACAAAATGTAAACTTTCATTCATTGTCAAAAGCTTCCAAAATACATTCTTCTAGCCATCTAACATTTGCATTAAACTAACATCCCCACCCTAAACATTTGCATCATACTAACATCCCCACCCTAAACAAACTATAATGATCAGTTCATGAAAACAATGATCACAACAAAGAAAATCTGGGACAACAACAACACCCTTATAGCCAATCTCTCCCCTCCATTACTCTTAGCCAAATCAACATTAATTCTAGCCATCTCCATCCTCATCTCTTCAACTTCGGAAGCCATTTTGTCCTTCTTCATCTTTAGTTTGCTAACCTTTTCTTCAAAAATCTTGAATTGCAACTCCAACTCAACAATAGTTGTGAACTGCTCCAACAACTTCATCTGTAACACCGCACATTCATGACATTCCTTTGAATCCCCTTCATTAACTTCCCATTTAAAAAATCCACAATTTGCTGCCTATCAAAGAGAACAACAACAGTAGTCATGGTTATTTGTATTTTAAAAACAAAAAGAAAAATAAAAGATATTTTATTTTTTCCTAATTTAACATACACTTACTATCCACATCGCACACCCATAGAATTTCCTTCCAGCATGTCCACCAGATTTCACAGTGCACAATTTCGTAGGAATGTCATGGTTACACTTCACAATTGCCCACCCAGAACTTCTTGTTTTCACTGACCCAAATCCAGATTCATTAGCAGAAGCCATTGAAAAAAATGAAGAGAGAAGAAGAAATGAAGAATAGAAAGAAGGAGAAAGGAAGAACAAAGAGGATTCAGTAAGAAAATATAAGGGTGGGGAGGTTTTTAAAGTCATGTGTTCATTTAATGATCACGTGACTCCAGTAACCTGAAGTAGCAGGTTAAATTACCTGTTGGGTCCATGTAAATACGGGTCATGCTATACTTGGGCCCCCCACTGTAATATTGAAAGTTGGTCCCTATTAAAGAAAACTAGGTATAGTTCAGCCTCGTGGTGTCAATTTTTCCTAAATAAAAAGAAGGATTTGAATATACAGTAGAACGATTTTATACTAAAGATCTATATTATGAAATAAATGGTTATTAACTTCAATATAAAAATAGGAATTTATTCAAGGACCCTCAAGATTATACCGTGGCTTGGGTCTGCGAGATTGACAACCTTCAAGACGAGCAATTGTGAAGCCTGAAAGTATGAATGTCTGAAAGATTTGAATGTATGTATGAAAATATGTGTTTGTATGTCTGAAATATTTGTTTTTGTAGGGAGGTTTTATAGAGAGGTTCGTAGATATATACGTAGAGTTCTAAGTGTTTAAGTGTGAAAAACCGTCTTAGTTCGGAAAATCGAAGACTATCAATAGGGAAAACGAATTTGCGCTTCACGCGTCATCTGCGCCAGGCGTAGGATGACGTGTCACGCGCAAATCAACGTGTCACGCGCTGATTGGCACGCTTGACGCGACATGCCTAGTAGAAAGTGTACATGTGGTACGCGCTTTAAAAAAGATAAGAAAGAAAAGGACGTGTCTACACAGAGAAGTGCGCTTGGTGCAGGATTCTATATGACACATAAGTTTACGTGGCAAGACAGGTGCGCTCGACGCATGTCTGTGCGCTCAGCGCATGATGGTCCGCTCAGCACACGTTGGTGCGCTCAGCACATGTTGGTGCGCTCAGCGCACAACCTTTCTTTTGACATGTTTTGACAGCTTTTTGATAAAAATGTATTTTAAAGATTTTCTTTTATCTTTTATGTTCGGAAATCTGATTTTCACGGGATAAAATCCGATTTTAAATATAAAAATTTCTTTAAAAATATTTATTTTATTTAAAATAAAACAATTAATTATTATTTAACAATTAATTGGGCTTTTCAAAGGATTGGGCTCAAAATATAATTAATTATCATGAATAATTAATTGGGCTTTAAAATAGGACTTTGACACTTTTCGAAATAGTTTTGGGATGGCTTTTCGGACTACTCTCCCCTTGGGGCGGACCAATTAAGACCACTGTAAGTTTCATCATCGGATCCTTTAATGGGGAGACATGATTATGTATCTACATATATTAACATAATTTGCTCCTTTTAAAATTAAAGTAGAGTCACTACTACTAATAGCACTAGCACTTATAATTCAACTGTTCATTTGGTAGCTATTTCTCTTTTCTCACCTTTTTATACATAGTTTACATACCATATGTATGCATTAGTATATCATTAAACATTAACAACAAACATAATCCAAGGTACAAAATAATTATAAAAACAAAACTTCAAGCTATGTGAGAGATTGTGAAGCCTCTTACTTCACATTTTTTCATTTGCTATATGAAATTAGATGCTTCTCTAATCCAAGGTGGAACATCCACAGCTAAAAAGGTTGTCTGAAGAGCCCCAAGAGTAAGATGAACACAACCTCTATCATTCCCAAAAGATCATATGATCCCAATCCACCGCAAACCAACTGATTTCACTCTTTAATATGACTTAGTACATAGTACAACTTATTCTCCAGCCATTCCACCACAAAATTCAATCTAGATACCACTAATTAAGAATACCACAAAGTTAAAAGTACTCTCGACAATTCAAGAATTCCTTATACATTTATACCTAATAAACTGAATTAAGTAGATATACTTCATAAACTTAAAACTAACAATTCAATAATTCCTTATAAATTTATACCCAATAAACTGAAGTAAGTAGATACTTCATCAACTTAAAATTAAATTAACAGATAAATACATACACGAATAAGCTGGAACCAAAAAGCATAAGAAAAACTTCTATATAACACTCAAAACCAGAAAAATCAAACACAACTAGAAATTTACATCAGATTACCAAATGATAGGAATTCCAGAAAGAATAAATTTTAAAAAATCAGAAACAATTTGTGCATGAATGTCGCAAGCACAAAATTAAATAAAATGCGCAAATAGTTAAAAAAGATAGAAAGACGTGAAGCAAAAATCACCAGAATAACCAAAAAAAAAAAACATGCATCAATAGAACAAAAATGTAAATAACAGTCACCAAACTTTGAATCATATATAAATAAACACTTGATTCATCCAATTGAAGCAGAAATCACAAAAAAACTGAGCATATGAAGAAATTAGGTATTTACCTATAAGAAACTTGCGAAGAAATTGAAGACCTAGAGATTTAATAAGCCAAACAATCCAATTATTGTGATTTCAAACCTTTCATAAAATCGCTGAAATTTTCAATGCATCTTCGAGTGTGATTTTGCTTTGATTTGATTTTGAAAAATTCCAATTTGCGTTGAATTGGCGACGATTTTACATTAGTGAATAACAACAAAAAAATGTTAGAGTAAATTTGAGCTTCAAAAAGGGAGATTAATGGCGATGATTTTCAAAAATTCTAGATGTAATGAGGTGTGTTTGAGAAAGAGAGATAATGAGGTGTGTTAGAGGTGACGATTTTTTAGATCAATAAAAATGTTAGAGGTGAGTTTCTATACTCAATTAGAAAGAAAGGGTTATACAAAAAATATTAGTAAAAATAAGGGAAATAGAAAAGGTAATAAGTACATAGAATCTGATTAGAAAATTTTAAGGCAAAATTAATGTTGGTAAAAAAAGGGTTTTAATGTATCTTTTTGTCATATTTTTATGTTTTATTATGTTAATAGTTTTTGAGACGATTCAACATATATTCGTCTTAAATTAATAATGGAATAAAAAAAGTCATCTCAAATTAGTAACAGAAGCAAAAAAGTTCGTCTCAAATTCCGAGATTTAGGCGTTTATTTTCGGATGAAAATAATGCTAAATTATTAAGGTGGCATGAAGACAAGAGGAAGAAAGATGGGATGCTTAGACATCAGGCCGATTCTCCACAATAGAGAAATATCGACCGAAAGTTCGCAGGTTTTGGTAAAGAACCTCAAAATCATAGGCTTGGACTTTGTACAGATGGGATGAACTCTTTTGGCACACTAGGTACCCAACATAGCACTTGGCCGGTTCTACTGACCATTTATAATTTGCCCCCATGGTTATGCATGAAGCGTAAATTTATTCTGCTATCGCTTCTTATTTCGGGTCCTAAGCAACCCGGAAACGACATAGATGTGTATCTTGACCCACTTCTTCAAGATCTGAAATTGTTGTGGGATGAAGGTGTTTCAATGTTCGATGCGTATACGAAAACTGACTTCACATTACGTGCCATGATATTTTGCACGATTAATGATTTCCCGGCTTATGGGAATTTGTCAGGGTATACGGTTAAAGGAGTAAAGGCATGCCCTATTTGTGATGAGGATATGATTGATGAGCGGTTACATCATTGTGGGAAGAATGTATACCTGCATTACCGTACATGGCTTCCTTTAGATCATCCATTTCGTAAGAAGAAAAAGTTGTTCAACGGAAAAGTGGAGTTGAGAGAAGCCCCTGTACCCTTGCATGGAAAAGAGGTTTCTAATCGGGTAAAAGATATTGAAACAGTGTTTGCAAGCCATTTAAAAGTGTCTCAAAGAACATATACAAGAAAATATACAAGTTCTTGGACCTTCCATATTGGGAATGCTTAGAAGTCAGACATTGTCTTGATCTAATGCACATTGAGAAAAATGTTTGTGATGCCATTGTCGGCACATTGTTGAATATGCCCGAGAAGACAAAGGATGGAGTTAAGGCTAGGAAAGACATGGCTAAAATGGGAAGACCAGAACTAGCACCTCAGGAGCGGGGGCAACGCTATTATCTGCCACCAGCTTGCTACACTTTGTCTAAGAAGGAGAAAACTAGTATTTGTGAGTCTCTACATAGGTTAAAGGTACCTGCTGGATACCCGTCAAATTTTCGAAACCTTGTCTCACTGAAGGACTTGAAACTCGTTGATTTGAAATCTCATAATTGTCATATCTTGATGCAGCATTTATTACCTGTTGCAATACGAGGAATTTTGTCTTCCCAAGTGAGATACATGATTACAAAGTTGTGTTTCTTCTTCAGAACTATATCTAGCAAGGTAATTGATCCTAACACTCTAGATACATTGCAAGCTGATGTAATAGAGACGATGTGTCGATTTCAAATGTACTTCCCACCATCGTTCTTTGACATCATGCCTCATTTGATAATTCATCTTGTCCGAGAAATTAAACTTTGTCGGCCCGTTTGTATGAAGTATATGTGGCCTTTCGAAAGACATATGGGTACTCTCAAGGGAAAAGTGATGAATCCAGGCGGACCAGAAGCAAGTATTGTCCAAAGAACAGTTGTGGAGGAAGTATCTGAATATGTAAGTCAGTATTTAGCACGTGCACAAGCAATTGGATTGCCAAAATCTAGACATGAAGGAAGGCTTGATGGTTGTCGTACCATTGGGAGAAAAAGATTGTGTCTTGATGGAGAGTTGAAAAGAAAAGCAGAATTTTTTTTGTTAGAAAATCTAAAACAAGTTCATCCTTACTTAGATGAGCACAAGAAGATGCTTAGTGTTCAGTATCCATTGAAGAATGAACGTGAGTTGATGATTGAGCATAATCAATCGTTCGTTGATTGGTTTAAAGAACGAGTTATGAACCAACTATATGACACAAAAAATGATGTATCAGATACGTTGAGATGGTTGGCATATGGGTCAAAGATGCAAGTTCTTTCCTATGAAGGGTATGACATCAATGGTTATTCATTTTACACTAAACGGCAAGATGACAAATCTACAATGCAAAACAGTGGTGTTACGTTGGGGGCTTTGTCATCAGAGTATAAAAGTAGAAGGGATAGAACCATTGTTGAGACAATGAAGTCTTATTACGGGTTCATTGAAGAGATATTAGAACTTGATTATGTTGACTTCAAGATTCCGCTCTTCCAATGCAAGTGGTTTGATATTCGTCGTGGTGTAAAGAAGGATGAACATGACTTTTTTACAATAGTCAATTTCAACCGGCTAGGGCATCATGAAGATTCTTTGATATTGGCATCACAAGCAAAACAAGTATTATACATGGTTGACTCTGCCAATTCAAAATGGTCTATTGTCATTGAAGGAAAAAGGAGAATACTTGGAATTGATGATGTACATGATGAAGAGGAATACGATAAGCAATTCAATGAAGTCATTGCTTCGTCAGTAGTCATTCCAAGTACATTAGGGGAAGATCAGGACCCGAATTACATTCGCCGAGACCATAATGAGTGATTTTATGTTGTCAAAGAAAAAACTGATTAATAGGTAACTAATGTAATATTATTGCAACTACTGTTGTTTAGAATCTTCAATTATATATTTTATGCTTCGTTAAAATAATTTTCTAGTATTTCATTGATGAATCTAACATGTGTTTATGCCTTATGGTTTTAGGTGTAGTGATGGAAGGTCACATAATGCATGATGCATCCGATGATGATCGGCAGCCACGTTCTGAGACCGAGATAACTGATGGAGGTAGTAGGAAGAAAAGAGTGAGCAAGCCTAGAGGTCCGACAAAAGGGATACGTTCCAAACCCGGGGTCCAAAGAGTACTTCAGTGGGATGATTGGATGCGTCCGATTGGGGATCATGTTGGTGCGTACAAGACACATTGCGGCGAAATCAGTAAAAGCAAAGTGTCTATCTTGTACGATAGTTGGGATGATGTTCCACAAGGCCTAAAAAATAGTTTATGGGAAGATGCTAAAGTAAGTAAATCTATGTATTTTTAAAATCCATTCTTTTAATTTACTTTAAATCATGTTTATTATACTAATCGTGTATTATTTGTTAATTTTATATATTGAAGAAAGAGTTTGGAATATAAGAGGATGAGAGGAAGAAACGACATGTGTTGACTACTTGTGATAAGCGGTGGAGAGATTTCAACTCAAGATTGGTGAGTCGATGGATCACAAAAACGAGGTCGGGGCCTAACAACGATATGCAACCGTACGTGCTCTATCCTTTCATCACGGAAGAGATTTGGGACGAATTTGTGAAAAAGTGTTGCTATAAGGAGTTTAAGGTATATAATATGTACGTTACAATCACATAATAAGTTATAATTAATTTTTTTTTGTGAATATTAACTAATTACTTGTTTTCATATTAGGCTATAAGTGAAAGAGCAAGAAAGTCTCAGGCTGCCAACGTTCATCCTCATTTTTTGGGTCAAAAGTCGTATGCGGAGATGATTCCCGTTTGGAAAGACAAAGGGTATATCCCTAAATCTTGTACAACATCATCTGTTGACTCATCCACATCATCAATTATGTCCTCCTTGCCGGATCAAACTTTGCCATGGCTTCTCGCGAGATCGAAACTAAGATAAGGAAGGAAACCTTTTCTTCCCTAATGAAGAAACACAAAAGATAAAAGAGTCCATTGTAAGCATTCTTCAAATTTTATGATATTATTTTGTTTAATTACTTGTATTCTACTAATCATATGAATTTTTTGAATTTGACGCAGGATGATTGGAAAAGGAAAGAAAAGGAAGGAGAGTTTGTTCCAGGTATGATGGATGATGCTCTATCACGTGCTTTACAGAGGAAAGACTGTACTGGGCGTGCGTTAACAGCTGGGCGTAGCATTGGGATTACATTGGTTTGGGGAGATCCTGATCGGAGTAGTACTGCTCGAAAGGGTAGGGGCATGGATGATGAGGAGATGAAGGAGTTCGAGGCTAGAGTGAGCCAAAGAGTTAGAGAACAGACGATGGAGGAGATGAACTCGAAGATAGATGTAATAGTTCAAGAAAGGTTAAAGGCTTTTGTAGCGCAATTAGGTCTTCAAGCACCAAATCAAACAAGTCCTCACACTCCAGTCGATCCTAGTAGCTGTCACTCGGGGGGCAATAATCCATTTGTGAACTTGCAGGTATATAATTATTTTATATCTTATACGATTATGATATTATGTTTCTAAAACACTTAATTAATGACATTGTGTTCTCATTGGATGTTAAGAGTCCGGTTCCATACCGTTTGGCAATAGCGGATAACTCGGGACCGATCATTGTAGCTGAGGGTACCGTACATCCCCAAATGGAGTCATCATCACATCCTACGGCCTTGAAAGCGAGTGTTGATGACTTTTTTTCGGACTACGCAGAAGCTCTAGTTCCACTACCTACTCCATACATCGTGAAACTCAGCCAAGCCGAGGGTTCATTCATAGAATGGCCGAAAGAGTTGGTATTTTTAGTCTCCAATAATCAGGTAACTTATGTTTAATATTTTGATTTATATACTAAGATATATAAATATATATACTAAGAAATCTTAATTATATATACTAAGTAATCTTTATTTTGTATACTAAGTAATCTTGATTTATATATGAAATAATCTATATACATATATAATATGAATTAAAAAGAAGTCGAATTGAATTAGGAACATATACCTAAAGAAGGTGCGATGAAGAAGAAGAAAAAAAAATAGTTCGTAGTGATCCTTGCACCGATGAGTCTGCACATAGGCACGTAGATCCTTTTATTGACTTGGCACTGGATGATATGGATGATAATATCAAGGAGATGCACCGAATATTTTGTGACAAACCCTCAGATGAGCCTTTTCATATGCAAGTTCCAAAGGGTACCGTCTTCGACTTTGATAGAGATCATATGATCATTCTCTCGCGACAAGATGTTTTTCAACTTCTCACAGAAGCATGGATTAATGTATCCATTTTGCAAGTATTTATGATGTGAGATTTCTCAAACTGTAAACTAATTAACATTGATATTTATTTTTATTGTTTCTCCTAACTATAAGTGTTTGGATGCTAGGTACTTGGCAGAGCAGTCTGAGGAGCATGGAGATAATGATATTGGTTTCATGTGTCCAAGTATGATTTCAGCGACCATGATACGCAATCAATTAGATGCCGTGATCAACTACATGACAAGTTCAATGAAAGCAAATCAATAAATGCGTTACATCCGATGTCCGTATATTGAAAAGTATGTTAGTTAAACTAATCTTGATGTTGTTTTTTATCTTTATGAACTTGTGGTTATATATATAAACATCACATTTTGCTTCATGCCTTAGGGATCATTGGATTCTTCTTGTCATTTGTCTATCAAAGAGAACGGTATATATATTTGATTCGATCAAGAGAGATAGATCCTTAGCTATCAAGATACCGTTGAATACGTAAGTTCATAGTTGTTATACATGTTAATAAGTTTACATGCATTTTATGATATTTTAAATAATTTATAAATGTTTATAGTAATTAATTGTTACAAAATCTCTATACTTAGTGCATATACAAAATACACGCGCCTTGAAGGATCAAATAAAGGAATTAAATTGTCTTGGACATATATGCAGGTAAAACTCTTATGGTTTTGTATTTGATACTTTATAATTCTATTTAGGATTTTTTTTCGATCATAATATATATCTTAAATTTGGTGTAGTGTGCTCAACAATCGGAATGAGTGGAATGCGGCTATTTCGTGATGAGATACATGTTTCTAATCATCCGCTTCTACTATGATTCAGAGAATTTGTATGAGGTATATGTATGTTGTAAATTCATTATTTATACTTATAGAATTTTAAAGTATATTAACTAATTTAATATATTCTAGGCTTTTCCTTGATGGTTAGTGTATGTATTTGTAGGTTAGAATAATATTTTGTTGCTTGAACCTTGTTGGTTGGTTGCTTGATTGCAACATTGGTTGCTTAATTGAGATGTACTGAAACAGGTTTTGGTTATACATATGCAAAATTTTCCCAACGATTTCTTGGGTTGTCCAAATTACAAAGGAGACTTTGCCGAATTTTCTGCTCATAATTATTAACATAATGTTTGTTTAGTTTTGAAAATAAAAAAAAAAAAAAAAAAAAAAAAAAAAAAAAAAAAGCTGAAAAAAAAAACAAAAAAAACATATATCTATGTCGCATATAGCACTGCATGCGACGCAGATGTTATGTGCGCAGCAGCCAAGCAGGAGCCCAGCAAGCACCATCTGCGTCGCATGCTGCTATATGCGCCGCAGATGACTTGTCATCTGCGTCGCATGCTGCTATCTGCGCCGCAGATGACTTGTCATCTGCGTCGCATATAGCACTGCATGCGACGCAGATGGTGCTTGCTGGACTGCTGTGGGATGCATGGTGGATGGTGCATGTGCGTCGCATGTTTCTTGGGTCCGACGCAAATATTCGATTAACTACGTCGTGTCTTATCCGATGCAGATGGCTATCTTCCCATCTGCGACAGAGACCTGTGCCGTCGGACCAAGGTCCGACGCAAAAGGGGGTCCCAGGTCCGACGCAAATTGTCATTTCTGTACTAGTGTTAACTATTATGAATTATTTCTACTCTGCTATCAAATGCATAGAACTCCCACTTGAAGGGAACCCATATACTTGGCGAAAAACAAGAAGTGGTTCAAATAATATTTTGGAAAGGTTAGATAAGGGGACAACGAGTATAAAATGGCTAAATGTCTTTCCAAATGCAAAAATTATCCATCATCTTTTCACTTCTTCTGATCCCTGTCCTATATCAGTGGAAATCAAAAACCATAGTAATCTAAAAGCTCCTCCATTTAAATTTGATAAAATATGGACATCCCGAAAGGATTTTGATGTTTTAATCAAGAAAACTTGGTGTCAAAAGTTTCATGGTTCGAACATGTATTGTTTAACAAGGAAGTGCAAACTCTTAAAGGAAAAGGCTAAAACTTGGGTCACTACCAGATTTGGCAATATAGCTAGACAATTAAGTAACGTCGAAGGAAAGCTAGCTAGAATTCAAAAACAATTACTAGAACATAATGATTGCCCCCAATTAATTAAATAACAAAATTTGTTTTTTGCTAAGCAAACAAAATTGTTAGATTTTCAAGATTCTTATTGGAAAATCAATGCTAAGTCTAATAATTTAAAGTTTGGGGATGCAAACACAAAGTATTATCATGCGTGCGCTTCGATTAGACGAAATCGTAATTTAATTACATCTATTAATGATCCGTCAGATCATTTAGTTACTCAACCTAAATTAGTAGAAGAATGTATGACTAATGCGTTTAAGAAAAGATTTACTAAGAATATGGATTGTTGTTTTAATTATGACTCTGATCTATCGCTTTTAGAGTGTATAATTTCTGAAAATGATAATATAGACTTATGTGCTGGTATATCGATAGAAGAAGTCAAATCTGCTTCGTTTGATCTAGCACAGGATAAATCCCCGTGTCCAGATGGTTTTACTCCGTTCTTCTATCAAAAGTATTGGACACTTGTGGGAAACTCAGTGTATAGGGCTATTAAAGCCTTTTTTCACTCAGGAAAACTTCTGAAAGAAATTAATCATACTCTTATCACTTTAATTTCTAAAATTAAAGCTCCTCCTAACCCATTAATCATACTTTTCTACCTATTAGTCTTTGCTCAACTATTTATAAACTTAATTCAAAAATTATGGCTAATAGATTGAAAGTAGTTTTGGGTCGGATTATTCAACCTTTACAAGGGGCTTTTGTCCCTGAAAGACTAATACAAGATATTATTTTATTAGCTCATGAAGTGTTTCACTCTTTTGAAAATAAAAAAGCAAGAGAAGGGTGGTTAGCGATTAAATTAGATATGGAAAAAACTTATGATAGACTAGAATGGAGCTTTATTTTTGCAACTTTTAAAAAATTGGGCTTTTGTGAAAAATAGATTAATTGGCTCCATCAATGTATTACAACTGTGTCCTTTTCTAGTTTTGTAAATGGTATTCCTGGAGATATGTTCTCTCCTTCTAGAGGTATTCGTCAGGGAGATCCTCTTTCTTCGTACATTTTTATTCTATGTGCATAAATTTTAGCTCGCCGATTGTTTCAAGCTAGTTCAATAGATTCTAGATTGATAGGGGTCACTCTTGGTCATTCTAGAGTTAACATTGCTTTTTTAACTTTTGCGGATGATATAATGACTTTTGCAAAAGCTAAAGTAGAAAGTTGACATGCTATAAAATCTATTCTTAACAAATACTACTCAATGTCAGGACAACTTGTCAATTTCCATAAGTCTACATTTCAATGTACTACAAGTACACCAGCATAATTATTAAGGGTTTTTCAGAATATTCTCCAGATGGAAGATTCTCTATCACTAGGTAACTATTTGGGTTGCCCAATCATTAGTAGCAAGGTCACAAATGCAACTTTTAGCTCTATTTAAGAAAAAATATCTTCTTATCTTACCAAGTGGAGAGCCAATTCTCTATCTCAAGCAGGTAGAACTATTTTAATTCAGTCTAATCTGGCTTCTAAAGCTAGTTTCAAATGCAAAGTTTTACTCTCCCTCTTCATATCCTCTTTTCTCTAGATAAAAATTATAGGAATTTTCTTTGGAATAAAGATCCGAATTCTAAAGCTTCTAACTTAATAGGTTGGGATAAGATTTGTAAACCTAAAAAATTTGGAGGACTGGGTTGAGAAAAGCAAAATTTAATAATTTAGCTCTTCAGTTTAAACTTCTTTGGGAAATAATTAGGATGCCTAATAATTTATAGGTTAAACTTGTAAAGCAAAAATATTTAAAACAAGATAACTTATTCTGGTGTAAAACTAAAGCTAATGTCTCTTGGCAATGGCATAAACTAATAACGCTTCGTGCGCCTTTTAAGCAAGGTCTTAGATGGATGGTGGGGAATGGTGAGAATATCTCTTTTTGGAATGACAATTGGGTGTTTAATTACCCTATTAAAGAGAAGTACTCGCCTATTATTGGGTCTGAGGAGTTGATGGTTTAATTTTTCATTACAGATGTTGCTCAATGGAATAAAGAACTTCTCTGAAAATATGTACAGATTAATGTTGTGGAAGCTATTCTAAAAAAATTTATTCCTTCTAATGAATTGGCAGATAGAATTTTTTGGGGTTTTACTGCAGATGGAGAATATTCGGCTAAATCAGGTGCTGTTCTGCTGCAAGGGTATGGCTTAGATCCGCCTAACCAGGTTAGATTTGCTTGGATCTGGGGTTTGTCCGTTCCACCTAAGATTAAATTATTTTTGTGGAAAATTTTTCAGAATGGTTTTCCTACTTAAAAAGAGGTTAGAAATGAGTCATATTTTCCTTCCTTTAGAGTGTGCTTTTTGTAACTTCCACTCTAAAGATGACCATCACTTATTGCTTGACTGTCCTTTTATGCATGATGTTTTAGAGATAGTTAATGTCAATGGGGTTTTCCCCACTTCCTATTAATAATAATGATCTCTCTTTTATTGAGTATTTTTGCAATCTTAAGTCTTGTTTGACTTTTAAGAATCTCAATTTCTATGCTATTGTTTGGTGGTTTATTTGGTATGCTAGAAATAGTATCACCTTTCGTCAGGAAAGCTTTTCTCCAGCCAAACTTGGGGCTATGATTAAAGCTTATATGCATAATCTAGATTGTTCCTAGTCTAACTTTTCTAATTTTGGATATAGTCAACAAGTTGTTAAAGAAACTAAGAAGCCTAAGCCTAACATTATTTGATCCCCCCTCCTCTTAATTTTGTTAAACTTAATTTTGATGGTTTCAAGTTACAGAATGGTAGCACAGTTTATGGTTTTGTTATTAGAGATTCTGTGGGGAATCTTTTGCTTAGTGGTGCTAACACTATTGCTGATAATAATTCTATTTTAGTTGTCGAGGCCTAGGGTCTAAGATAAGATATTATGGGAGCTCTCTTCCTGGGGGGCTCATAACATTACTATTGAGGGTGATAATCTCTCTGTTATTCAAGCTATCAAAAGAATCTAGAAAATTCTCTGGTCTATTAATGCTCTTATTAATGATGCAGCGGAGGATCTGAGAAAATTTGATAATTATAATATTTAGCATGTGTTTAGAGAAGCTAATTATGCTGCCGACTGGATGGCAAATAGTGGTCATTCCACTACTAATCAGTGGCGGAGCCACGTGGTAACAAGGGGTAGCACGTGCTACCCCTGTTTTCTCAAAAAAAAAAAAAAAAAAAATCGGGAAAAACCTAAACTTTCTTGTGCGCCGTTCCATTTCACATTTTCACTCTCTCAAACTCAGTTACTCTCTCGTAGCCACTCCACTCGCCTCCTCTCTCTCTCGGCTTGCTGGTCGTCGGTCCGTTCAAGCATTGGTCGGCCTGTCGGTCGGTCGTCGCCGAGTCGCCTCCTCTCTCAGTTAAACAAGCACTTCACTTACCGGCGACTTGGTGAGGCCTCTTGCCCTCTTCGACTTTGATTAGTCGGCGAAGGACTGGTTAATTGTTCTTCCGTTCTAGCCTCTTCGCCATCTCGACTTAGTTATTTGATTTCCACCACCACTGGCAGCTTCGCACGACCGCACCATCATTAACCAAAAACCCTAGATGAAGTGCGAACTCACAGTTGCTTTGCCCAAACTGGCGAGGTATTATCTCTCTCCTTCCCCATCTTCTTGTTCTTATTTGTTGTTAATTTTCTCATGTTCTTGTGTAAGTAGTGAGTTGGTGCTAAATTTATCTCTAGTTTAAATGTTTGATACCTCTTATGATTTTTGAGGTGGATTTTTGGGGGTTTTTTTTTTCGATTTTTGATGAATATATAATTGTTGTTGATTGTAATTCAGTTTTGCTTATTCTTTTGCTGTTTTAGTTAAATACCTAAAAATTGTTTTTACCTAAATGTTATAGTGTTGTGGGTTTGTGACGAGTTGTGAGAATTGTTTTTATTGTTCTATTGTCGAAATACAATGGGAGTAATAAAATACTAGTTGAGTTGATTAGTGAATTTTGTATTTGAATTTTGAATGTATGTAAAATCACGAAAAGAAAGAGAAGAGAAGGATATGTAGAGCTTTTTTTTTCCCAAAGGAATACCTAATAAAAATTGAGTTATTTCTAATCCAATTAATCTTCCTCCTACAAAAAACCAAGCAAACAAGAATTTGCTCCTTCAATAGAAAACTTGATGCGATTCTAAATCGATTCCGAATTTTGAGAACTTGTCGTGAACACTTTTTTTTTTTTTTTTTTTAATCCAAGTACTTTGAAGTTGTATGTGGATTGTGGACTATGAACATTTTATATTTAGTTATTTTGGTTACTTTTGGTATGCGATATTATTGCAAAAGTACGCTACCCCTGACTCGGAATCCTGGATCCGCCCCTGCTACTAATCTATGTTATTGGTTTGAATCTCCTGATATTACTTTTTCCAAGATCATCCATAAGGATGCTTTAGGGTGGCGTGTTAATTGGGTTCCTCCCTAGTTACTTCCATTCTGACTAAAAAAAATACTTGAAAATTTAATATTACTAATTAACTACAATTGTCCTGACATAACCTATGCTCTTGCATCTGAGTAACCATAACCCTAATATAGTTTTAATAAATTACTATTTCTGTCACCATAATTATCCACGTTAAATATGATATACATTTTTAATTAAGGCGCACAACCATGCTCAGGATATCACGGGATACGATATATTTTTCCCTCGTCCCTAGTCCCTCGTCGAGACTTAGCGCCACAATCAAGTGATCATCTTGTCACCAAAACCAAAAAATAGTAGTATAAAAATAGACGTTCACGTATTTTAAAGCAAAACACTTAAGATAGTAACATGACTACATGACTAACATGAGTACAGACATGACGTTGAAGACAAAAGCAGTCTCCAATCCATAGGCCAGCACGAATTTTATCCAAACCCAAGTAGTATGACTTTTTTTCTTATTGGGTACGTCGATACCATCTTAATGGAATGGGATTCTTATTTTTATTTATCCAAAATATAGTAGTATGTTATTTTCGCATACTGAGCTCCATCATTTATAGTTGTCAGTTTGTCAGAGATAATTAGGGAAAGTACATTAGATCAGGCCACGTGATATATATAATTAAATAATACTCCTTCTGTTTTTTTTTTCTACTTGAAATCTTAACACTATTTATAATTAAAGAGAATCTTTTACATTATTTTCAATATATATTTAGAAATATAGTCACGTATGGTCTTGTTTGATTTGTCTTAATGACTGCTTTATTAATATTCAACCATAATTTTACTAATACTATAATTGAAAAGGTTAATGTGATAGGAGTTAGTATGTAGTAAAAGTTGTATTATTTTATTTGGTGGAGAGAGGGTGTGTGCCAATGGTTAGAGTTGGTAGGTAGTATGAGTAATATTATTTTATTTGGAGGAGAGAGAGTGTGGGTCATTGATTAAAAGGTAGAAAGATTAAAATAATAGTGGGTCATATCCAAAAGTAGAAGTGCAAAGAGTATTCTGGGACATATGAAAAACAAAAGTGTAAAGAGTATTCTGGGACAGAGGGAGTACTACTTTATAACCCCTATATTTCCATATAAGGTGGTTACAAAGAGGTGTTTCATGAGGCTTTATTAGCCTCATAATGTCACACATTATGAGTCTAATAAATCCGTGAGTTACATCTTATTCCACCCATTTAAAAATCGCCCAACCCATTTCACAAATGGATTTAGGTAATATCCAAGGGTTGTCACATTGTGTGACCTCATAGGACCCAATATATATTAGTAGTTGGCCCAATCATATTAGCCCAATAAATCGCAATTAGCTTCTAGCAAAACGTTGTGGTCACCTAATATTATTAACGCGCTCGTTGTAAACACGTCAAAGATACCTTAAACTACCAAATATAGGGCAAGTAAAGGGTCGAATCCACAAAGACTAAGGGAAGCACCAATAAGTATCGATTTATGATAAGCTAAGCAATGTCTATGTTTTTGAAGATTTATAGATGAAAAGACAATAAGAAAAATGACTTTTAGAAGGGGTATCCACCAATCAACTCATTCACAAACCAAGCAATCACAATGGGAATCAACAATGGGGATAAATTGAGGGAAATTGTTCGTCCATTGGTACTCTAACCACTCTCTCGAGCTAGCTAGATTGGCCTAGTCTCTTACCGAAGACCTATTCTCATGGCTAAGGCATTCAACCAAGCATATCCATAAACATGATGAACTTAAACAAGCAAACTAAGTCCCCTAGGCTAGGTAGTCCCTATTCTCATAGTCCTTCAAGCCTAATAATCGATTTGAGGCAACCCTTTAACTTCATCTCTCGATCCTTCACTAAGGGTACCTAAATTATGCTCCTATGATGGCCAATCACACAAACATTCATGAAAATGCCAAATCAATTAACCCAAATTATCCCAAGTCAAAACCCAATGTTGGATTTAGAGGTTCATGAACTCATTAATGGCTTCAAACCCTTCACAAAGAAATAGCTACTCACAAATCATGAAAAATTATAAACTAAAAGACATTAACAACTATTAACAAGAACTAAAACAATAATCTAGGATGAACAAGTAAATAGAGTGAAAATGACATGAAAATAAGAAAATAAAGCAATAAAATATGAGAAAGAGTAAGAAAGTCTCATTAAAGTTGCAAGGAGCCTCCAAATCTTCAAGTTTCCTTCTTAGATTCTTCAAATTCCAAACTTTCAACAAGTTTCTCTCACTTCCCTCTCTAGAAATGAGATTTTCTCTCTCCTAGGGTTCTAAGAATTTCAAATCTCCCTATATTAAACTATAATGTAAATTAGCCTAAGTTAAAATAAGAGGAGTCCCTCTTATATAGTCATAAGAAATAAAACAGAAAATTACAAAACAACCCCCGCATTAAAACAAACAAAGTCGCAAAAAAGGTTCCGGAAAAATGACCCGACCCGGGCGGGTTGGATGACCCGAGCACTCGGGTGGCCTGACCTGAGCCCTCGGGTCACCTGACCCGGGCGGGTCAGCTGATCAAGACTGAAATATGTGTTCTCCGCAGATTGACCCGGGCGGGTCATTTGACCCGAGCGCTCGGGTCAGTTTTCAGTTTCGTTAGTTCATTTTTAAACGGCCATATCTCACTCGTTTTTTATCGGAATTGAGTTTGTGACCACTTGTTGGAAATATATTGAGCCAAACTTTGATCTCCAACTTGAATCGCTCAAAAATGTTTTGTGTGCTGAAAGTTATGGCCATTTGAAGTTGACCCTTGTGCGCAAACTCTTCCAAAACTTCTTATATTTGCCCCCGGAAATCGGTTATGTTTCCTTGATGCTTCCTTGACCTTCCTCTTCGATATTAATATTCGGAATTATGCAAGTGTCCTCCAAGCGTGCTCCTAAGTCCTGAAATGAAACAAATCGCCCAAAGAAAGTGCATACAAGAAGGAAAATTGCACAAATTAAGGAAATAGCCAACAAACTAGCCTAAACTAACTCAAAAACAACTATAAAACCAATTAACAACTATCAAAAAGTAAAGTAATAAACAAGACATCAATTATTGAATATATTATCTCCATAATTTGTCCATATACATTTAGTTTGTTACACTTGATCGAGGACAAAATCCTTCAATATCCCTCTTCTTGTTAGTGTGTATGGAAGGGCTATATTTAATTTCTATCATGTTGTGTGTGACTCTATATATGTACCTTTTGAAAGTTAATAATTGGTTGTTGGGTTAGAGCAATATCATTCAATTGTTTAAGATATCTAATGACATTTACTGTGGAAATATATCAGCGAAACAAAATAAATAAGTCATTTTATTTACCATTTGAATTATGGTACTCAAATTTAGAAGATATTAATCTTATAGATAATCTCAATAATAGGACTCGAGTTTTTTATTTGTCATTTTATTAGTCATTTTATTCACAGTTTGCTTTTTCCTAAGGTTGCACAACATCATTTATTTGTACAACTGGAGAAGATAAAGGCACAAAAATAGAAGTAGGAAATTTTTCTAAAACAAAAACTTCAACATTCCTATATTCACACATTTATATATCATTGAAGCACATGAACCAATATATGCAACACTATTTACAGCATAACGAACTAAGACACTATCAAAAGTCTTAGGCCCAATGTTATTTCCTTTTAAAAGAACGATATCTCACTTTACATAACCCGAGATATAGTTATAGCTAAACACCCCCAAACCCTTAAGTTAGGTGGATGACCTAATTTTCGTAATTCGTAAGAGTTCTTGTTAGCTTCTAATGGGTATTAATTTGTTCACAATATACTTTGTAGAAAGTATTACGGCTTCTCCCTAAATATTATTAGAGAAACTATATGCAATTCCCCTTTAGATATAAAGACTAATTATAAAAAGGACCTGCTTTATATTTAATAAAAAGGATGATAGTGGAGATACCGTATGATAGAAAATGTCACTCTAATCAAAGTTTAAAATTAAAAAAAATAAAGCAGAAATAAAATTCATATATAACAATCCAAAAATATTCATAACAAGGAAAAACAATCTCACAAATCGAATGTAATAAACATACTATAATAACAAAACATATGTCTCATATCCTAATTGAGCTCTCCCTCGCAACTCAAAACATAAAGAGTTCATGCCTCATGATGACTTGCAAGATTATCAATAAACATCCATAATCAGTGGAAATTTACTAACTCTCCAAACCCAATCATAATGAATCCGAAGCTCGAACCTGAAGCTCGAACTCAAAGACAAGGCTACGCAAAATTAACTTCTTCTATCTAGGTTTTCCTCCGCGTACCTAGTACGACGGAAGCATGGCTAGGAAATCCAAGGGCCAGAAGAAGGTAAATCAGGCGACCATGGGCATGGGAAGGAAGACGGGGCCAACTGAATCTCAGGCGAAACACTTCAAATCTGTTGATGAGGTTTTAGGCGTGTCTGAATTGCACTTAGAAGAGGACTGCGAAACGGAAGACGACTGTGCAGCAGGGGGTGAGATTCTCTCACCACGCTCGTCCCTGCGAGCTGTTCAACAGGATTCGATGATGCGGGAGAACTTCTCAACCTGGCTGGAAACTATAACGAACTCAGGGGAACAATTGGTGCCCGAGCAGGGGAGGCGACTGAAAAGGGTGGAAGGTACAATAAATCCTCTACCTATTCTTTTTTCTCCTGGAATTCAAATTGAAAATGCAAATAGGAATGTGAGTAAGATTGTGATGGAGGACATTCAATCGGAAATCGACTATTGGAATCCTGCTATTTATTGTTATATTATGGGTGCAAACCCACCCATACATGTAATGGAGGGATTCATAAGGAGGATTTGGAAAGATCAAGGTGTGGATAAGGTGGCTGTAGTTAAAAAAGGGATTTATATGGTGAGATTTAGATCCATGGAAAAGAGGGATGGGATTCTGGCTAGTAATACGCCTTTCTTTGACAACAAACCTATGATCATGAAACCATGGACTGTAGATGTGGACATATGCAAGGATAATATCAAAACTCTTCCAATATGGGTTCAATTGAACTTAGATTTTAAATATTGGGGCTTGTCGTGTATGGAGAAAATTTTTAACCTCTAGGAAGGCTGATTAAGCTAGATCAAGCCACTAGTAGGAGGGATAAACTTCAATATGCTCGTGCAATGATTGAAGTCCAAATTGAGCAACAATTTCCAGATGAGCTGAAATTCATAAATGAAAAAGACAATTTGATTACTGTTGATGTGCACTATGAATAGAAGCCGATTCAATGTAAATAATGCAAGGGTATGGGGCATGAGGAGAGTAAATGTTTGAAGGTGATTTTGAGACAGGAATGGAGGCAAAATGAGGGTAATAATAGGCATGGAAGGAAACCACAAGGGGCTGTAGCAGGTATAGGGGAGCAGCTCAAACATAATGAGGAGCAGCAGGGATTTCAGCTAGTTAGGAATCCTGCAAGGAGGATACTGACTAGTCCAAATGCAGCAACTACTCAAAACCACTTTGATGCCTTGGTGGAACCTGAGAAGGAGGAAAGTATGACTGGAAATGCAGAGGGTACCCATACTGAGGGTAATGCAGTGAATGGAAATGGCTGTACAACTGTGTTTGTAGGAATGGTGGACTGTGGATCTGTGGAAGTGAAGGTTTCAGGAGGGTGCCAACCTCTTGATGGAAATGGATAGATTGATCATATGGAATGTGAGGGGGGTCAACAATCAACAGAAGCATAAAGATGTGAAAGCAATAATTAATCAGAAGAATATTGGTTTTGTTGGCTCCCTGGAGACTAAGGTAAAAGCTCACGATATGGGTAAGCTTTATCTTAGTTTGTTTCAAGGATGGTGCTTTACGTCTAATTCATCATTTCATAAAGGTGGCAGAATAGTTATAGCTTGGAATCCTAAATCTTTCCATGTTAATATTGTGGCATGCTCAAGTCAGATGACCCATTGTGAAATACAACCCATGAATGGACTGCCTTTTGCTTGCTCTGTCATATATGCTTCAAATGATGCAGCTGTTAGAAACTTAGTTTGGCAGGATCTTGAACAATTTGCTTTGCATATGAACAAGCCATGGATAACTGTAGGGGATTTTAACTGTGTCCTGCATCCTGATGAAAGAATTGGTTCAATTGTGAGACCTCAAGAAGTTGCTAGATTGCAGGAGTGTGTAACCAATTGTGGTATACAGGATATCACTAGCACAGGGAGTAGACTCACATGGAATAACAAGCAGCAAGGGGAGCATAGAATCTTCTGTAAACTTGATAGAGCCACGGTGAATCAGGCCTGGTGTGATAAGTATCCAAATGCAGCAGCCCATTTCTTACCTGAAGGGCAATTTGATCATTGTCCAGTAGTGATTGCTGTTTATCCAGTTGTTGACACTGGTAGATATCCTTTTAAGTATTTCCATATGTGGAGTAGTGCACCAAATTTTGAACAAGTGGTGTTAAGTTGCTGGCAGGAGCAGATCCAGGGCACTCCCATGTATACGGTGGTGCAGAAAATGAAAAAAGTAAAAGATGCCCTCAAGAAACTCAACAATGAAGGCTTTTCTGACATTCATTGTAGAGACATCCAAGCTTATAAAAAGATGATTTCCAGTCAGGAAATACTGCAAAGAGATCCTTCTGATATGCAATCCAGAGAGAATGAAAGGGTAGCTGTGGATGAATATAGAAGTACACATAAAGCCTACTTGTCATTCTTGGGCCAAAAAGCAAAAATGAAGTGGTGTAGAGATGGGGATGAGAACTCAGCTCTTCTTCACCAATCAATTAGAGCTAGAAAGCTGAAGAACACAGTCTATGTAATCAATGACAAGGATGGTCACTAGCAGGAAGATATTCCAGCAGTCAATGAGGCCTTCCTTGATTACTACGAGTCCCTGTTGGGGTCAGTGCTGCAAGACAGAACAAAAGTGAAAAATGCAGTGATAGAAATGGGGCCTGTCTTATCTAGGGAGCACGTTGAAAATCTTGAGAGACCCTATACTGCTGAAGAAGTGAAGAGTGCCTTATTCTCTGTTCCAGGAGACAAGGCTCCTGGACCAGATGGGTTTGGGGCTCAATTCTTTAAAGACACTTGGCAGACTACAGGAGATGAGGTAACACAAGCTATAATAAATGTTTTTAATTCTGGTAATCTGCTAGCAGAGTTAAATACTACTACACTTACTCTCATACCTAAAGTGTCATGTCCTAATTCTGTGATGGAATTTAGGCCTATTGTTTGCTGTAATACTCTTTACAAATGCATAACTAAGATAATGTGTAATAGACTGAAAACTATTCTACCTGATATAATAGCTAAAAATCAGGGTGCTTTTGTAAAAGAAAGATTTATTGTCCATAACATAATGGTGTGTCAGGATTTAGTGAGGCACTACGGGAGGAAAAATGTTCAAGAAAGTTGTATCATGAAGTTAGACATGAAAAAAGCATATGATACTATAGATTGTGATTTTCTTGAAGAGATGATGTATGCTCTAAAATTCCCTGGAAAATTTGTAAAACTTGTAATGGTGTGTGTTAGGACCCCAACCTTTTCTCTTATGATAAATGGCTCACTTAATGGATATTTTAGATCTAAGAGAGGGTTGAGACAAGGGGACCCTATCTCCCCCTTGCTTTTTGTCCTGTGTATGGAGTATCTTTCAAGGCTGCTGAGTAAGCTAGACACTCATGCTCACTTCCAATACCACCCAAGGTGTAAGCAGATAAAGCTCAACCATATGATCTTTGCAGATGATCTGATCTTGTGTTGTGCTGGAACTTTTTCTGCAGTTTATAGTATGCTTCAAGCTTTTAAACTGTTCTCTTCCTCCTCTGGGCTGCAAATCAGTGAGAGTAAGTCAGACTTTTATACTGCTGGAGTGAGTGGGGATGTTATCCAAAGAATAAAAAATGTGTCTGGCTTTAATCATAGTAGCCTTCCTTTCAACTACTTGGGAGTTCCTATATGCTCAAGAAAGATTACAAGTGCAGAATGTAACGGGATCATTGAGAAGATGGGGGCTAGAATCAAAGTGTGGAGTAGTAGGAACCTCTCCTATGCTGCTAGACTTCAGCTAATAAACTCAGTCTTATTGAGCATACACATTTATTGGGCCCAGATCTTCATATTGCCTAAGACCATCCTCAAGGAAATAGAGAAGATATGCAGATCTTTTTTGTGGAGTGGAGAGCAAGGGAGCAGAAAGGCTGGAAATATGGATTGGCAGAAGGTTTGCACTCCAAAGCAAGAAGGTGGCTTAGGTGTGAGACATATTCGGAATTGGAACAATGCTGCGCTTGCTAAGTATGTCTGGGCAATTCACACAAAACAAGATAACTTGTGGGTGAAATGGGTTCATGAGGTATACATTAAAAATCAAGAATGGTGGGATTATGAACCACCACATGATTGTTGCCGGTACTGGAAACAAGTTTGCAAGATTAAAAATGAAATCAAAGTGTTGTATACACAGCAAGAGCTCAGAGAGATGTCTAAGTTCAGCATCAAGCATATATACCAGAAGATGCGAGGGTCTAATGAGTTGGTCCATTGGGACAAACTCATTTGGAATAGATTGGCCATCCCAAAGCATAGATTGATAAGTTGGCTGGCAATGCAACAAAGACTCAGAACAGCAGACAAACTGGTTCAGTTGGGAGTTGTCGAGTCTGATAGGTGTATGTTGTGTGATAATGGCATTGAAAGTCACAGCCACCTGTTCTTTCAATGTAATTATGCTTTGAAATGTTTGCAGATGGTTAAAGGATGGTTAAATTTTCACTCTACAAACAATCTGTTTCAGAGGCAGGTATTTTTTCTTCAGAAAAGCAGGAGAACTGGGGTGCGCAAAAGAATTCTGGCTGCTGTGTTTACAGGACTGGTCTACTTCTTATGGTGGGCTCGTAATGAAGCTGTGTGGAACCAAGTTGTTTGGAGACCTGAGGTCACCTTCAAAAAACTGAAAGAGCAAGTGCAGATGAGAGTGAAGTTAGTTCTTCCCAAGAAAATCTCACAAAAGGAAAAGAGGTGGATAGAAAATGTGTTCTTGTGACTTGGTGTCTGTATAGATTTTTGGTAGCTTTTCTTGGTGTTGAGGGGGCCAACCTAGTTGGGCTGCTCTAACTTTGAAAAGTTTTTAGGTTGTATATGGCTTTTTTGGTGTTTTATACTAATACTTACTTAGCAACAACAAAAAAAAAAAAAAAAAACCAATCATAATCAACATAGAAGTTATAAAAGGCTCTACAATTAATTCATGCACAACATACGACAACAAACATAGAGAACAACTCTTCATATTGACATACTTACTAGGTAAGAACGTACGTCAACATATTTGATAAAGATAACTTCCAAAGCCATCAATAAACAAATAAAACATGCATAATGTAGAGACTCAACAAATGAAATAACACTAAAAATATATATTTTTGAAAAAATAATAATATGCTTGAAAAAGAATTGAACGCTAGCCAGAATATCTTTGTATCAATCATTTCCCAAAATAATATGTTCCAAGCTAAGTATTACAAAATATTCTAAAAGTTAGGAAAAACTTGGCCACAAAACCCCACACTATGACTTGGGTGCACAAGCACCACAAATATTGACTA
This sequence comes from Beta lomatogona, assembly GCA_947646795.1. Lineage (NCBI taxonomy): Eukaryota > Viridiplantae > Streptophyta > Magnoliopsida > Caryophyllales > Amaranthaceae > Beta > Beta lomatogona. Next base: position 1,146,755 of record CANSNZ010000033.1, on the reverse strand, counting down.
GTAGCAATAATATAACAAACCATTAGCCTTGGTTCAAAATATACAATCAAAGATGTCGGGGGTTAATTTTTTGGTTGAAGATTCCATCTCTTGTATCATTCATGGTATGCGCTGTACAAAGTCTAGTAGTTCGTGATATTTTGGTTGTGCACCCAAGTTGTAGTTCGGGGTGTTGCTACCAATTTAGCCTAATATTAAACTATTAGTCAAATTAATGAAATTATTATCTACAATATTAATATCTTCAAAACTTTGAGTCCCATTATTGCCTACTTTCAATGAAAAGCAAAAGCTAACGAATTGCCCCGGCGTTAGATAATATGGATAAAATACATAATATTTTTCTTATATTTATTGCTTTTACATAACTAGTGCTTCTAGTCCCCATTGTGTAAAGAGGCAAACTGAACTAAATGCCTGGTATTATTTACGACGCTGGAGAAAATAATCCTCAATCTCTTCCCTCGAAAGTCAAATAGAAAACTTCGGTCTCTTGGCAGAAAATCCAATCTCCGGCGGCAGAAAGGTTGAAATTTCAACAGCCGCTAGAGAGCGACGAGTGCAAAGATTCCGCGGGCGAGATTTCGCCAATGACGCAAATTCGAAGTTTGTAAGGAAAGCGGCGGAATTTGTCGACTTCGGAGTGAAGATCAAGTATAAGCTTCTCTCCAATGACTTCAATTTGCTTTTGCTCATCGGCACCACAACAAATCGACGGTGATGGTGGGGATCGAAAATACACGTTTCAAGGAGGGAGTGAAAGAAGGGAAGTAGTTCGAAGTTTTACGGAAACGGTGTCTTGTTTGAGGAAGAAGTAGAATTTGTTGTTGAGTTTTGCACAATGGAATTTTTTTTGAGTACACTAGTTTAAGCGAGGTGGGGAGGGAGAAGTTATGGATGGTTCTACATCTTTATGGAGTTATCACCGCCATATATCAAACAATCATTTTTATTTTTCTTTCTTCTTCTTCTTACTTTTGTTCTTGAGTGTCAGGAAATTGTGTAATTTAATGAAAACCTAGAAAGAAATTACTTTCTAAAATCTCTCTCTCTTTCTAATTGCATTTCTGATGAAAGATAATTATTATGACTTACATATAATTGTCTTTGATTTTATTAAGTTTTCAACACACCAATGAATGGAGACAATTTTGCTCTCTTTCTTCTCGAAAATTTTCTTTGAAATTAAATTCTAGATATGTTGTAAACATATACTTTGAATCTACGATTTTACTTTGTAACTTGAATGTAAACTTTACATACTTTAATTGATAATATTTTGCATGTTTATTTATTGGATTTCGAATTTGCGTGTGCAATTTTTATATAACTGTAGGCACATAAATTTGTCTTCCTTTTCAGCACTCGATGATGAAACAATATCGGCGGCATCAAGTTCGAAATTCCAACAGTCGCCAGATAGCAATGAGTGCAGAGATTCCACTGGCGAGATTCCAACAACGACGGACGGGCAAATTTAGAGTTTATAAGGAAACCGGAGCGCAATTTGTCAACATCAGATTGAAGATTAAGTATAAGCTCATCTGCAATGACTTCAATTTGGTTATGCTATCAGCACTGCAACAAATCGACGACGCTGGTAGGGATCGAAAACATAGGTTTCGAGGAGGGAGTGAAAGACGGGAAGTAGTTCGACGTTTTTACGAAAACGGCGTCGTTTGAGGAAGAAGTAGGACTGTTGCTGCTGTTGTTGAGTTTTTCGCAACGGAGAAGCGCTTGAGTACCCCAGTTTAAGGGAGGTAGGAGGAAAAAGTTACGGAGGGTTCTAGATCTTTCTGGAGTTATTGCCGCCATAATCAAATAACCAATTCTTTGTTTTATCACTTTCTTCTTCTTCTTGCTTTTGTTCTTCAGTGTTAGGAAATTGTGTAATTTGATGAAAACCTAGAAACATATTATTTTATGAAATCTCTCTCTTTCTGATTGTATTTCAAACCCTTTTTTTTTTGAGAAAATTTGAGTTATTTAGGATTTGATTTAGTGCAAATAATAGATAAAGAAATTAAAAAAAAAATTATAGATAAACTGTCTCCCTTGAATAGTTGGATTCCTTCTAGTTAATACTGCAAATAATAGATAGCAAGTGACATCTAAAAAGTTGCAAAGGTGTTATTGTGAATAAGTGATTGTGGACGTAGTAGATAATAAGAATTGGATGAGCATTAAATGGATTTCAATGTACAAGTTATGAACATGTAATTAAAATGGTGGCATTAATGACCCTAATTTAAAAAGTCATATAAGCTGCCATGTTAACAGGGTGGATGATCCAAACATTTTTCTTTTTGGTTTGGTTTTTTGAATTGGGCTTGAAAAGAAATTGGTGAGAGGCGAGAGTTCAGTGTTTAAGAATGTGAACTAATGTACATCATTTGTCGGCTATCAAATTGGATTAGTTTGACAAGTAAATTAGATGTTGAAGCATAATTTAGTATGAGAGATAAAGAAAATTCAATGTTCTTATTTGAAAATACTAAAAAAAATATACTATCTTTTCAACACATTAAATATCAAACAATAATGATATGACCATTCTAGATAAAAGTGCAAATCTTATCTAGCGCTTCCAGGATGCAAGTTAGCGGGATCGTAAATAAAATGATCGAGTTACTTTGACTTACTAATATCATTATGTATTAAATGTCATTAGATATCTTAAGCAACTTAATCATAACACACTACCTAATCTCCCTTATTCTCTCTCGCCGCCACTCCCCCCTTCTCCTTTTTTTCCTCTGAATCTATGAGAGGTTGCCATGGATGTTCTCATCCATGGTAAGCCCCTTTTCCCCTCTATTTTTAGTGTTTAGTTTATTTTCTTATTTTGTTGAATAAACTAGTCTCCCTATATGAGAGTTTCTCGAGCCCTTACGGGGATCTTTGTTCTCTATTGTGGAGGTCTCCTTCTCCTATATGGGAGTTGTGAGTCCTGTTTGTTTGTTTGTAGGTATGATAAATTGTTCTCATTGATTGAAGTTCAAGACTACAACATGAAGGTATTGGAAGTTCGGGTGTAGTCAACATTGTTAGATAAAAAATGTTCTTATCCAAACTATGTCAAAATGATAGATGGTTCCATTAATAGCTGCAAGATTCAGCAAATAAAAGGGGTATGTGCTACTTTGGTCGATTTGGTTCATTGTAGTTTCATCTAAGACGAGTTTGATTTAATCTTGTTTGATTGTGTTTTTTTTTCTTTAATACCTGTTGTAAGTGTTGTTTGACCTTCCATGAATGAAATTTCTATTTTAAAAACACTTAATCATAACACAAAATAAGAGTCATAACTACCCTGCTGACAACCATAGAAATATGGATAAACTACAGAGAGATCTGGTGGTTATTTTTGGCAGGCAACAGCCTAACATATGTAATGTCAAAGTGGATGGCGCTTGGAAGAAAAATGTTAGAAGGGACTGTCCGTCACCAGGTATTGGTTGGATAGGGATGTTAGAAAATAACTATGAGTTTAGGGGGAATGACCAGGTTAAGGCAGTCTCTGTAATTCAATGTGAAGCATTAGTAGTGTTAAAAGGATTAAGAGAAGGCTTGAAGCGTGGTTTCTCGGCAATGTGTGTCCTTACTGATTCCAGTTCGGTAGTTTGTATGATAAGTAAACATTAATTTCCCTTTATGTACTATAGGTTATGATATCCTTGATATCTATAATAAGTTTAATTATTGTGAAATTAGGAAGGTTGCTAGGGATGTAATCCAGGCTAGTCATGACTTGGCTATAGCGGCTAGGAACGGTACTCTTGTACAGGGCATCTTTTTTCTTTGTTTGTCCTTGTTGTCAAAAAAAATCATCAAATTTCAAAAGGTACGAAAAGAAATACACAAAATGATAGAAATTAAATACAACCCTTCCCCACGCACACACAACAGGAAGAAGGATATATCCTCCGATGATTTAACTAAAAGGGTGGGATTTATTCTTCCATGCATGAACTATAGACTAGTACATCATGAGTCTAGATTTTCATGGATAAAACATCGAAAGCTTTCCTGAACACAACATGAAGAGGAATATCATTAGTAAGTCCCAGAAGCCCATCTTTCTCAAAAAAAAAAACAACATCTGATCCCCCCGCATTCCTTATCGTATACATATTAATATTAACGCCAATCTGCTCAATACTGAAGGTAGTAGTTGGGTTAAAGACACCGCCACTACCACCTGTAGCAATGTACGACTGGCCCGTTGTTCCATCGGGAATCACCTTCCACCCCAATGGCTGCATACAAATGTTGGGATTACCGTCTCCCTTGAAGACTATGCTTATTGGTAAAGAGGGTGTGATAATCCCTATCTTAAAAGGGGAAGCGATTGTGACGGGGATTCCATGAGACATTTCGTCGTTTTCACGACCTATATAGAGGGTGCATGGTGAGGAATCGACTTTCGATTTTAAGGTGAGACCTCCCCCAAAGCCGAAGCTCTGTGGGATGATGTAGTATTGCCCACCATTGTAGAGTGGATTACCATCTATATCTAGGATAAAGGCTGTGGCAATACTCAGTGCAGAGATTAGTAGGACGATAGTGGTGGTTAATTTCAGGAAAATGGAAGCCATGGCTGTTTTAGTTTGCTGGGTATATTAGCTGTTTGCGAGAGTTGAGGATTGAGGATGTTGCGGTGGAGAGTTAGTAGATGAAGAATGTAGTATTTATAGAAGGATTGGTTTTGTACGCTGGCTTGAAAATGCATGCATGTGGAGGAAATAATACATAAAATATGCATGCACTATATGTGGAGGATAAGAGCCAACAGGATTGAAAGGAAATAAAAGAAAACCCCCGCTATATATATATATAGTTTTTTCTTTCATACTTGTAATCTTGGCACTATACACAATTAGAGGAAATTCTAAACTCTTTTAAATGCATAAGAAAAAACATATTCATATATGTGGTGTTTTATTTGATTCATCTCAATAAGTATACTTTATTAACATTCAATCGTCATAATTTTTATACAAATGTAATGAAAGAATTTTAATGTCAAAGAAGTGCATTGGCAAACGCGCACAAAAAAATGAGAAAGATAAAACAATGCAAAGGGTGTAATGCAAGTGGAGGAAGGAAATAAATGTAATAAACAACTATTAGCTAGTAACTTGTAATTATACATGATATTGTTTTTTTAGGTGTGTAAGGAAAAGTGTCTTACTAAGTCTGAACTTCACATATGGTAATCCGACCAACTTGGATAGGCAAGGCCCTTTAAGAGTATAGTGTCTCTGCCCTCTAGTGGGGCTTTATCACACAACCTTAAGATTTTAAGACATGAACTTTACAACTAGACCAAATACTACGTGAAATTCAGCATACACAATATGTGCACTTGAGCCTTACTAGTTCTAACAATTACTCTTATCAATCGATTACTCGCATTTCTCCCCGCCATAAATTAGTTCCAACAATTACCATGACACATACAAGTTAATTTATTGAGGTTTATCCGGTTCTATATAATTAAAAAAATCTTATATGTGATGAAAGTTGGAAGATATATTTTTTATCAAAGAAAAAAACACAGTTGCCTCTATATTATTCAACTTTACAAGTAAGAGTGTATGCGTCTTGAACTAAAGGAGGTATGAGAAGTATTAAAATACAGGTTGGGCGGCAATTAACAAAAGCTCATATGAGACACATACAAAAGGAAATGCTCGAAGATATCATGCATGGAGGGAAAATGTATTATCAGTAATACCTTGACTTGTGCTTTCATTTTACTTGAGTCTAGTATTAGAATCATTTTATTGAAAAGAAGACATTGACATTCATTTTAGTAAATTCTTTCATTTTAGTAAGTGCCTTCATTTTAGTGTGTGTCAAAGTATGATTACAACAACGTATATAATTAAAGTAGAAAAATTTGAATTATCAATTTTTTCCCAAAACATAATAAGAAACCTGGGAACTTAATTATGGGACGGGGATAGTATTTACAAAACGTTTAATTTTTATCATTTATACTAATAGATAATTAAATATATTAATAGTAAATGTTATACCTTAATAAGTGTGAAAGTCAAGAGGTCATAGCTGCTTTTATTAAATAAAGCATCAAGTAGTCAGGGTATTCATGCATTAATCCAAGGTTAGACTACTCAACAAGTATAGGCAATTAAAAAATAATAGATTCAGATGTGTTGTTTTCCGTTCAACATCAATGCCAAAGAAAAAGGTAGTATCTCTATGGAATATCATCTCCAAGTTCCAAGACTTGGCTTAGAGCTCGAATTTTCATCCCAACAATAATTTGGGGATTTCCCTCTTGTAGTGGAAGTTGGCCTCCAAGCCTCTTGTCTCCTGGGCCTCTATATTAGTGTGCATATAGGCTAGTAATCTAGTGGGGTTGGTTGTAGGTCAATTATGTTTCCTAAAAGAAAAAAAATAAACATTATTGATGTGTATGTGTAGTAGGTGAATCATAAGCATTTTTTTCCTCAATATGTATCATATTATCCAGTTATCCTATTACGTGTCTGGATTTATGTGCACATGATGCATTTGTCATAGATAACAATTAATTACGGATCTCAATCAGCGAGATTAATATGTACTTAAGTTTAATAAAATCCCATTGGATTAATAATGTAACACGTACCCACAAAAAAGTGCTCCTTTACTGTCCATGACTCTTACGATCTTATCCCTGATTATTAAATCATGAGCTCATCTTTTTTTTGATAAGTTTTTAGAACTTTCATCAATGATGCTGACATTCTTACAAGAGTAGTTGCAGTAGAATTGTCCCCAAGATAGAAACAACCCACTCAACTAAAACAAAACCAACCACAACAAGACCAGGCTTACAACAAGTAAATTAGAGCCAGGCTACAAATTCGTCCACCCTTCTAAGCCCTTGTTTTGCCAAAGTATCTGCTACCATATTAGTCTCTCTCTTCTTGTGTGTGATGATGAAAGGAGGATTTGATTTCGTTGCATTTCGGATGAAGTTCAAAATAAAGTTGAGGTTCCATGGCCCTCCATTGTCTTTGTTACACCAATTTACCGCATTGCAAGAATCCGATTACACAATCAAATGAGATGGATGAAAGCGATTGCAACTCAAAGTGAGTTTTATGGCCCGATGAATGGCAAGGACCTCTGCTAAATTAATTTCCATTGAAGGTATTGGGGAGGAGAACACACATAAAAAATTACCTCTATTATCACGCAAGACACCCCCAATTGCAGCTTGATTAAGGGATGGATGGAAGCATCAACATTCCATTTCATCAAATTATTCGGCGGAGGACTCCATTGAAGCGTTGGGTTTGGCTGCATATTAGCCATCTCCAACTGACGAGAATTAGTCCAAGAGAGACATCTTGGGTTGTGAATTAAGTCCTGAAAAGAGTAGGAGAAGGGGTCCCCCCATCCCTTTATCCACCAACTCATTCGAAGGAGAATTAATTCTTGCAATTGAGAGAGAGAGGAGATGGAATTGTCAAAAATTCTTGAGTTTCTCTCTTTCCAAATGGTCCAAGCTATAATGTAAAAACTAGCCCTCCATACTTTTTTGAAGAAAGCACCATGAGATGGGGGGTGCCATTGTACAAATAAATCTCTCAAGTTTGCCGGCATAACCAAATTTAAATCCCAAATACCAAGCCACCACAACCAAAGTTCCATGAAAGACAACATTGGATTAGAAGATGATCACATGATTCGGGTGCTTGGCCACAAAAGACACACATTTGATCCGAGATTGGGATAACACCCATAAATGTGAGCTTCACTTTTGTATTTATTTTACCAAGGAGAGCGAACCAAGTGAATAGTTCAATTCGATGCGGAACGAGACCCATCCAAAACCCCTTGACCGAGAAGTGCTTAGAGGTGGTGGAGTGTTTTGCAAGCTCCATTGTGAATGACTTTATAGAAAACTCACCAGATTTTTGAGGCATCCAAACGTATGAGTCTTCTTGATTGGGAGAAAGAACCACTCGATCAAGAGTAGCCAAAAGGGATTGTTCTTCCTGTTTATCACGAGGTCTTAAATTTCTCTTCCAATTGAAGCACCAATTCCAATGCAATCCATCCCAAAAACCAAATGAAGGAATGGTTGCATTTGGATTGGGGGATGATAAAAAAAGGTCTTGGACAAAGAAGCTTTAAAGGTTGGTCACCAACCCAAATGTCATGCCAAAATAAAGAACCTGACCCATCTCCCACTTTTTTCCTTATCTTTGTTTTGATCCAGGATAAAACCAAGGGATGTTGAAGTATTGATGAACAAATGGCCTTCCAAGGCCCACCGAACCTAGCATGCACAAATCTGGTAGGGCTGAAGCAGGCCCATAATTATATTTCGAGCAAATATCTTGCTGCCACAATGAGATGGGCTTATTGAAGAGCCTCCATATCCACCGAAATAGCAGCCCAAGATTTCGGAATTGCAAGTTCCCAATACTAAGACCTCCTAATGCCTTTGGGAGCTCCAACATACTCCACGCAACAAGAGGTAAAAAGTGTTTCCCGTTGTAGCCACACCACAAAAATTGTCACTGAATTTTTACTATTTTTATCAATGACCCCTTTAGGGATGGGAAATAGTGACATAAAGTAAAGGGGTAGACTTGAGAGAGATGCCTTTATGAGTGTAATTCTCCCACCAATTGATAGCAAGTTACCCTTCCCAGAGGCTAACTTTTTATGGAGACGAGCTATGATCGGATCCCACATATCAATGCGAGATAAGTTACCACCAATGGGTAACCCAAGATAAGTGAAAGGAAATTTTTCAGTTTTGCAAAGAAGGCTAGAGGCCAAGGCTTGCAATTGACACTCTTGGATGTGGATTCCAAGTAGGGAGGACTTATGAAAATTGACCCTTAATCCCAATGCTTGATGAAATAGAAGGAGCATTCTTTTAATGTTCATGATATGCTCAATATGAGGTTGACAAAATAAAATGATATCATCGGCATAATGGAGATGCGAAAGCTTAACACCATTTCTTCTAACCTCAATTCCTTCTTAAAGATGCAATGATGTTGCTTTTTGAATAAGCAAATTCAGAGATTCTACCACAATATCAAATAGGAAAGGTGAAAGAGGGTCACCTTGTCGAAGACCTCGTTGGAGTTTAAAGGGGATGGTTGGGAATCCATTTAGCAAAATGGAAGCCGAAGTCGTCATAACACACGTACTAATCCAATGTCTCCACTGCATAGGAAAGTGCATTTGTTGTAGGATCCAATCAAGGAAACTCCACGAGACACTATCGAAAGCCTTGTGAAAATCAAGCTTGAATATGGCGACTGGAGTATTAAGGCGCCGATACGACTCAATCAATTCACCTGCAATGAGAGCTCCATCAAGGATTTGCCGCCCTTGAATGAAGGAGGATTGGCAAGGCCCGATCATACTACTAGTCACTCGTTGGAGTCGCCTAGCATGCAATTTTCATATGATTTTGTAGATGCACCCTACCATACTGATAGGCCTATAGTCCTTGAATCCTGTAGGATTGTCAATTTTGGGGATGAGGGCAATGAAAGCATTGTTGCCCTTCGGAAGCCTCGCCAATTGCCAAAATTCGTTTACAATACCATACACATCATTTTTAATCACCTCCCAAGCATTCTTGACAAACTTGAAGTTGAAGCCATCCGGACCCGGTGATTTACTGCCATCACAAGAATTGACTGCTGCATCAATCTCTTCATCAGAAAATTTTTCAATTAACATGTCTTGTTGCTCAAGGCTAAGGGTTTTGAAATTCAGCCCTGGGAAAGTAGGCCGAATGCAAAAAATTTCCTTGAATATTTCCTTAAAATATGCCACAGCTTCATGTTTTATTTCGGATGGATCATTGATGATATTACCATGAATTCGAAGAGACTCAATGGTGTTTTTCCGTCGCCTCATTGAAGCGATTGTATGAAAATAACGAGTATTTTATCCCCTTCTTTGAGCCATCTGTTTCTTGAATTATGTGCCTAGTATGACTCCTTTCTCTTCAGCCATTGCCAAACATCAAATTGAGCATTTTTCCTATCTTGCAATTCATCAGTGTCAAGGGCCCTTGAATTTGCTATTGTCTCGAGATCATGAATTTTTTTCTCCAATGCCATGATGTTCTCGTCAATATTGTCGAACACTCGAGCATTCCAGTCTTTTAGGCTGAGTTTTAATGCCCGGAGCTTATCAGGAGTTGAGCCTTGGGAGGAAGCCCATGAATCATTAATAGTTTTCAAGCAACCTGGATGAGAAAGCCAGCAATCTTGAAATCTGAACGGGCGAGGGCCCCAGTTAATATCATGCGTACTGACCAAAAGGGGGCAGTGGTCCGAGATTGTTCTCTTCAAAATAGAGAGCTTGATGGAGGGAAGGGCAGTAGTCCACTCAGGATGCACAAATAACCGATCTAGTTTGCTTTTAGACTGACTTCTATACCAAGTGAACCACCCATTAATGGAAGGAATTTCAGTCACCTGTAGTTCCTGCAAAAAAGATTGAAATTCTTGCGACCCGTTAGTTATAACAAGTTGACTACCCCTTTCATCAGGAGAGAGGGTCGCATTAAAGTCCCCAATCAAGAGACAGGGAAGGTTACAGGATTCCCAAAATGATATTAGTTCCTGCCACACAATAGATCTCTTCTCAACCAAGCATGGATTGTAAATATTCAAGAGAACACACTTGAAATTTACTGACGGAATTGATCCAATAAGCGCAATCCAATTTCTCTCAATCTGATATGCATCCAAGGAGAAGAAGGAAGAGTCCCACAAGGAGACCACCCGAAAGCCCAACCGAAGGTGAAAAAAGGTGTTCAATGTTGGCCTGTTTCCATATGGAACGAAGGATTCGGGTATCAAAGGACTTTTTTTTGGTTTACTGAATAAACACAAAATGTGGATTGTGATTTACTATTAGTTTACGAAGGGCGCTACGCTTAATTTTAGCCCCGACACCTCTGATATTCCAACAAATAATGATCATTGTGATAAAAGGACGTGGATGATTTCGACAATAGTCAATGATTGCCGTTGTCCCAATCTGCTTGTTGTCTCACCAATTAAGCATCAATTCTATCATGAAGATCACTTAAATGGCCATTAAATTCCACGCCCAATTTATCCATCAAGTCAACTGCGTTTTGAGCAGTAATTTCAGGAGGGGTTCTCGGGTTGGAATCAATTGGCTGGGGTGAAGGGGGGAGATTGATTGCAGTATTGGGAGAGGAGGGAGGTTGGATTTTTTTGAGTTTTTTTCTTTTCAGACGCCTAGGTCTTTTCAACGCATGGGCTTGTTTAATATTGGGGGAAATTTCATATTCGAACCCAGGAGGATACATGGGCCCAAGAGTGGAGGAGGTGGATGAGGATGAGTAGAAGTGGCGTAAAAGGGGGCTAAAACGATTCGAAATTTGGGCTAGATGCACTAGTAGAATAAATTGCTGCGGTCACTAAGTGGCCTATTACGGCGGTTTTGACCGCGCAACAATTAACGGTGCAACAATAGGTAATTAAACTGTTGTTGCGGTTTTAGACCGCAACAATATTACAACATATTGCTGCAATTTCTGGGTAAAACCGCAGCAATATCAATATTTTTTATTATAAAAAATAAAGTATATTGCTGCGGTTTCTAGGAAAAACCGCAGCAATATACTTTATTATTATAATAAAAAATATTGATATTGCTGCGGTTTTTCCCAGAAACCGCAGCAATATATAATTTTCATTATAAAAAATACAGAATATACTGCTTTTTTTTTAAAAAAAAAATTATTTCATATTTACGTATGTTCCACCAACATCCTCATGCAAGAAGCCGAATGCAGCAAGCAGAATATTTTCTGCATCAATTTCAGCAGAGCTCCGTTTGTAAATTGGATAAACCCATAAATGGGAATTAACCTGTACAATATTATATGCAAAAATCATCCATCCGTCATCCAAAATTCATCCAACATCCATCCATCCATCATCCAAAATTCATCCAACAACCAACATATAATCCAAAATTCATCCAACAACCAACAACCAATATCCATCATCTTCTAAGAACCAATTTTCCTCCAACTTCCACGCACAATCCAAATTCCAAGTTCAACAACAAATAAATACGATTCAATCCAACATAGATATCATGCGAATCCAATATATATATATATATATATATATATATATATATATATATATACATATACATATATATATATATATATACATATACATATATATATATATACATATACATATATATATATCCAAGTCAATACGATAATGTTGGTAGGTACAAGTTGTACTAAATTATATTCATTGTAAGGATGAGAGAAGCAAAAAAAATTAACATTAACTAACCTATGCAATGCAATTATCAATTAAGTATCTTGCCAACTTATTTTTCACCTCATTGATTTGATCTTTCGTATAAGGATCGCGGGTAAAGATACGAGCAACCTGAAAATAATTCACCAAAGTTAACCTTAAATAGTTAAATATATAAAATATGAAATGAATAATAATTGAACAAAAACTTACTACATCAAAATCCTCCGAACCAGAATATAAAGTGAGTACGTCAAAAATGTTGCGCATGACAAAATAACCACACTCCATGCCTCCTTGTTGTTGTGGGCACTTTATCAAAAGTTTTAAGAAAATGAGAAAATTTATCGTATAATGAGAATGACATATGCTTTTAATTGAATAAAATAAGTCTATTATACCTGAACACATCTCCAAAGAAGCTTGTCCCGACAAACTTCGTTGCCGCTCATCCGAAACCTCCTAAAAGCACTACATAAAACAACATCAAATGATTTACACTTTATTTGCTTTATATTATAATTTAAATTCATTTAAAATATATCAAAACGATCAACTTACGCTATCATAGGCGGTCTAATCTTTAGCTTCCGCTCCTTGTGAAAGCTAGCGGAATCAAAGGCATAAATTATCCCAAGCATGGGACGTATGACAAGGAGCATCCAATGACGGCTATTGCAAGATTGAATAATAGTAATTACTTAAAAAATTCACATGTCATGCAACAATCAAAAAACTATTAAGATAGAATATTACTCTTGAAAGATTGGCGCGAAGATGATACTAGCACTAGCAACGACGGATCCAGTCAAAGCACACTGAATGTAAGCCGTTACATTCTCCAATGCATGCATATCCGCGGTACTCTCCGGGCACATCCAACAAACTCGAACAGCAGCCCCAAATCCATCCAAGTCAGACTGCGTTGCCCTAAAAAAAATAGACAAATGTAAATTTTATGTGGAAAATACAACTATCATACAATCAAATGTAAAAAAAAAATCATAACTTTGATTATTGTTACCTCATGTACACTTGGATAATAGAAATATTAAGCATCTCCCTTTTCAGGAACTGAGCAATATCCTCCTTGGTCAGATAAGCGGTGGCATCTTCTGAATAATGGAACAATGAGCTCGACAAGGTCACAGCAACGGTATCATCGTCTGCGACGACAAGGGCAAGCGTATCTGCTAACTCCTTACAGTCTTCAGTGAGGGATTCCAAGAACGATACATCATTGACAACTGGACTATAACGAGTAGCCGAACCGGCTGAAAGCTGCTGGCTAGGACATCTAACAGCCTCCCCCGAATTCCTCTTTTCTTTTTTAGGTGTCGGTGTAACCTAATAATAATTTTTGAGAACGCGCATAAGATTATGTAATTTTTAAATTTAATCCTATTATTTTTACAAAAATGGATAAAATTTGAACAATTACCTCATCACCTAATATATGCACTAAATTTTTTGGCCATTGCACCTACGTACCAAAGCAGTTTCTGTAGTGTCGATTTCATATGCAGGGATGGGGACATGTAGTGGCAAATGACCATACTTCTCTACAAAACGATGAACTTTCACTCGAAGGTGATCATTCATCATTCTAGACCCATGAACTGTAGTGGTCTCATCAAAAGCATAAGAATGTGCATCTGCCACTAGGCAAGTCTTTCCACTAGTTGGATCTATCAAATACAATCGACATGGAGTCTCGTCCTAACAATAACGTAAAGTTCTAATTATATAAGATAATTATTTGTATAAAGCACATGTATATATGATAATTATTTGTATAAAGCACATGTATATATGATAAATATATGTACCTTCAACTGAGGAGAATGAGTGTCGGAAAATCCAGATAGTGGAGTACGTAGCTGAGTGGGCTGTGAAGTAGATGGGCCAGCAGATGGTGAAGCAGCAGTTGGAACAAATGGTGAAGAAGTTGATGGAACAAATGGCGGAAAAGGCTGAAAAGTAGCTAGCCCAGTAGATGGTGATGCAGATGATGGAATAGGTAACAATAGGTAATTAAACTGTTGTTGCGGTTTTAGATCGCAGCAATAATGTTGTAATATTGCTGCGGTTTTTGGGAAAAACCGCAGCAATATACTGCTTTTTTTTAAAAAAAACATTATTTCATATTTATGTATGTTCCACCAACATCCTCATGCAAGAAGCAGAATGCAGCAAGCAGAATATTTTCTGCATAAATTTCGGCAGAGCTCCGTTTGTAAATTGGATAAACCCATAATTGGGAATTAACCTGTACAATATTATATGTAACAACCATCCATCCGTCATCCAAAATTCATCCAACATCCATCCATCATACAAAATTCATCCAACAACCAACATATAATCCAAAATTCATCTAACAACCAACAACCAACAACCAACAACCAACAACCAATATCCATCATCTTCTAAGAACCAATTTTCCTCCAACTTCCACGCACAATCCAAATTCCAAGTTCCACAAGAAATAAATACGATTCAATCCAACATAAATATCGTGCGAATCCAACATATATATATATATATATATATATATATATATATATATATATATATATATATATATATATATATATATATATATATATATATATATAATGAAATCAAAGTTAATACGATAATGTTGGTTGGTACAAGTGGTACTTATTTTTCACCTCATTGATTTGATCTTCCGTATAAGGATCGCGGGTAAAGGTACGAGCAACCTGAAAATAATTCACCAAAGTTAACCTTAAATAGTTAAATATATAAAATATCAAATGAATAATAATTGAACAAAAACTCACTTCATCGAAATCCTCCGAACCAGAATATAAAGTGAGTACGTCAAAAATGTTGCGCATGACAAAATAACCGCACTCCATGCCTCCTTGTTGTTGTGGGCACTTTATCAAAAGTTTTAAGAAAATGAGAAAATTTATCGTATAATGAGAATGACATATGCTTTTAATTGAATAAAATAAGTCTATTATACCTGAACACATCTCCAAAGAAGCTTGTCCCGACGAACTTCGTTGCCGCTCATCCGAAACCTCCTAAAAGCACTATATAAAACAACATCAAATGATTTACACTTTATTTGCTTTATATTATAATTTAAATTCATTTAAAATATATTAAAACTATCAACTTACGCTATCATAGGCGGTCTAATCTTTAACTTCCGCTCCTTGTGAAAGCTAGCGAAATCAAAGGCATAAATTATCCCGAGCATGGGACGTATGACAATGAGCATCCAATGACGGCTATTGCAAGATTGAATAATAGTAATTACTTAAAAAATTCACATGTCATGCAACAATCAAAAAACTATTAAGATAGAATATTACTCTTGAAAGATTGGCGCGAAGATGATACTAGCACCAGCAACGACGGATCCAGTCAAAGCACACTGAATATAAGTCGTTACATTCTCTAATGTATGCACATCCACGGTACTCTCCGGGCACATCCAACAAACTCGAACACCAGCCCCAAATCCATCCAAGTCAGACTGCGTTGCCCTTAAAAAAATAGACAAATGTAAATTTTATGTGGAAAATACAATTATCATACAATCAAATGTAAAAAAAATCATAACTTTGATTATTGTTAGCTCATGTACACTTGGATGATAGAAATATTAAGCATCTCCCTTTTCAGGAACTGAGCAATATCCTCCTTGGTCAGATAAGCGGTGGCATCTTCTGAATAATGGAACAATGAGCTCGATAAGGTCACAGCAACGGTATCATCGTCTGCGAAGGCAAGGGCAAGCGTATATGCTAATTCCTTACAGTCTTTAGTGAGGGATTCCAAGAACGATACATCATCGACAACTGGACTATAACGAGTAGCTGAACCGGCTGAAAGCTGCTGGATAGGACATCTAACAGCCTCCCCCGAATTCCCCTTTTGTTTTTTAGGTGTCGGTGTAACCTAATAATAATTTTTGAAAACGCGCATAAGATTATGTAATTTTTAAATTTAATCCTATTATTTTTACAAAAATGGATAAAATTTGAACAATTACCTCATCACCTAATATTTGCACTAAATTTTTTGGCCATTGCACCCACGTACCCAAAGCAGTTTCTGTAGTGTCGATTTCATATGCAAGGATGGGGACAGGTAGTGGCAAATGACCATACTTCTCTACAAAACGATGAACTTTCACTCGAAGGTGATCATTCATCATTCTAGACCCATGAACTGTAGTGGTCTCATCAAAAGCATAAGAATGTGCATCTGCCACTAGACAAGTCTTTCCACTAGTTGGATCTATCAAATACAATCGACATGGAGTCTCGTCCTAACAATAACGTAAAGTTCTAATTATATAAGATAATTATTTGTATAAAGCACATGTATATATGATAATTATTTGTATAAATCACATGTATATATGATAATTATTTGTATAAAGCACATGTATATATGATTAATATATGTACCTTCAACTGAGGAGAATGAGTGTTGGAAAATCCAGATAGTGGAGTACGTAGCTGAGTGGGCTGTGAAGTAGATGGCCCAGCAGATGGTGAAGCAGCAGATGGAACAAATGGTGAAGAAGATGATGGAACAAATGGCAGAAAAGGCTAAAAAGTAGCTAGTACAGTAGATGGTGAAGCATATGATGGAACAAATAACGGAAAAGGTAGCTGAGTGGGCTGAAAAGTAGCTGGCCCAGTAGATGGTGAAGCAGATGATGGAACAAATGGTGCAATAAATGGTGGAGTATGTAGCTGAGAAGGCTGTGAAAGCGCCACATTCTGCATATATGTTGCAATGTCATTTCTCCACCTTTCAGTCATTTTCTGCATGAATGCTTCCTCTTGTTCCTGAGTCGAGCTCCAATAGTTCCTAGGAGGTGGAGGACCAAAAGCCTTCCTATAGCCAAAATTGTAGCCTCCAAAACCATAACAACGACCCGAGTGATCTGCCTTCTCTCCAAGAGCCATAAAAAGGGCGTCTGTGTTACGTACCGGAGTGAACTCACCCTTGGCTTGCTTCTCCTTGTACTCCAACTGCCCAAAAAACAAGTTACAAATAACAAAAATGTATTTAATAAACAAAACATATATATGTCAAACTAAAAGTTATAGTGATATACATACGTATTTGTCAGCTGCAATCTTTGTTTCCTCAATTGGAATAAATCGTTGTTTAGTGACTGGATCTTTCTTATGCATCACGCACCACCAGCCATCACCCCGATTAAAATGAGAGGACACCGAGGAGGATGGTGTACTAGATGACGATCCAGAATCAAAACTAGGTGGACATAAGTTCTCTTGCTTCCACAACTCTCTAGCATCCCCATAGTTCCTTTGACCTAAGTGGTGATGATGTGTATTCTTTTTTGCACTCTCGAGCGCCTTTTCTCGCTTTTTCTGCAATAAAAAACACATTAAGTTAGTAGAATATAATTTAAGTTAATAAAACCAAGTTAATTTGATTATAAACTTACTACAGCCTCATCTGACGTCATAGCCTCTTTGAAGGTAAGCCAATCCTCCATCTTGGTGTGCCTGTATACATCTGGCGAAGTATCACCTAGCTTCTCTTTCTTTGATCTGACTCTGGTCATTGTGATCTAACCAGATACCAATTTGCTCTTAAAATTCCTCCATCTAGAGTTCACAACAGTCAAGTAGTGCCTCCTATAGCTTATCTCGTCCAGAAGGTGAAACATATGTTTTCCATCATAAACAACTAAATAAGCACGTTAGCTCAGCATTAGAACACTAAATCCCAAAAATTGTAAATGAAACATATCTTACCATAGTGTTTGTCCACATCAAATCCAACAGGGAAGGAGAAATGTTTTTCCATTTCCAATTGATGTTAAGCCTGCGTATAGAAAGACCGACCCAAATACCATACTTGGCTCGCCACGTGCCTAATAGAAAAAACAATTAGAAATCCAAAAATTAAATCGTAAGCATGATAAATTATAGCTATCTTACAATCAATAATTACCTGTTGGTCTCCCTAATTCATCAAACTGTAAGTACATATCTTCTGTGTTGTGGAGATTCGTCGTGGGACCTCTTTTACTCTTTCTAGATGCCTTTGTCTTCCCACCTGACTTCTTCCCCCTCCCTTGTGCACCATAATATGGACTGGTCTGACGAGGATCTAAGAATCAAAATAAGGAAACTAAATTAGATAACGTACAAATAAATGACATATTCAATATTACAATAATCAAATAAGCGCGAACCTGAGGGGGGTGGCTGACGTGGATCAGATGTCACCTCAATGTCAAGTAAAGCATTCCTATCAGCTTATAGTTCCATTCTTTCCATCCAAGCATCAAACGCATCTGCAGCACGATCACTGTCCTCCCCTGATCAACCTCCTTTTCCGGGTGAAATGGTGCATTGGAATCCGATGACTGATCGCCGGAGCCGTCACTAGCCATATCTGTAGCATATACATAGAAACAACAAAAAGTGTTAACAAAATTTAAAACAATATATATCAACACATTATTATAATGAAATCTATTATAAGTACATCAATTTATAATTCAAATTACTCATATAGAACATTTTTTACCTTTAATTTTGGTCAATAGGTTGCTCGATGACCGTTATACCTTCTTGGTGATCCATTCGCATGTAACTATTTTCAGTATCAGACACATCCATCATATCATCACTCGGGATTGAGAAAGAGGGGATATCATCAAACTTATCATATTCTTCTTCATCGTCAACATCACCTACTCCTAAAATTCGCCTTTTACCATTAACAACAATGCACCACTGAGTGTCTACAGGATCAGATACATAAAACACTTGTTTTGCTTGTGATGCGAGGATAAAAGGTTCTTCAGTGTCACGCAGACGACTCATATCGACTAGAGTAAAACCACACTCATCCTTTCGCAAACCACGTCTATTATCCGCCCACTTGCATTGAAAAATAGGCATAGTGAAGTCACAATAATCGAGGACCCATATTTCCTGAATGATCCCATAATATGATTGTTTAATCGGAGTTTTATCCTTGCACTTGCATACTCCCTAGATGATGC
Source organism: Beta lomatogona (assembly GCA_947646795.1). NCBI lineage: Eukaryota > Viridiplantae > Streptophyta > Magnoliopsida > Caryophyllales > Amaranthaceae > Beta > Beta lomatogona. Next base: position 1,127,387 of record CANSNZ010000033.1, on the reverse strand, counting down.
AACCATTGAAACCCCACAATTCTGTACCACCTTTGATTTCTTGTCCTGACGTTCAGTGTAAAAGGTATATCCATTGATATCATACCCCTCATATGATTTAAAACTGTCACGTGGACCGTATGCCAACCACTTAATTGTATCGGGTACATGATGGTTGTTTGCAGACAATTCACCAATTACTTTATTGTGGAACCAATCAATGAAAGACCTGTTACGCTCATTCATCAACGCCCTCTCCCCTTTTGACGGGTTTTTGTGGCGCAATTCACGCATATGTCTATCTAAGTATGGATTAACTTCAGTAACATGGTGCAACACGAAAAGATGAGCTTTATTCAACTCACTCAATGAAGGCGAAATATGTCGCACTCCGACACCACCCTTGCCTTCTAACCTTCCCTTGTGGCTGGACTTTGGAAGACCTATCGTCACAGCCTTAGCAAAATGAGAAGAACAATATCCTCCAACCTCTTCGGCAATTGTTCCTTGAATAATACTCGCCTCTGGTCTTGCTGGGTTCCTCACTTTCTTTTTCAAAGAACCCATATGTCTCTCAAAAGGGTATGCCCATCTTAAAAACACAGGGCCACACAATTTAATCTCTCTTACCAAATGAAGGACTAAGTGAACCATAATGTCAAAAAAAGAAGGTGGAAAATACATCTCAAATTGACAAAGTGTTATCACCACCTCATTTTGTAAAGCATCCAACTAATCAGGGTCAAGTACCTTGTTGCATATGGTATTAAAAATTGAACACAACCTCGTGATGGCAAGCCTGACATGTTTAGGAAGAATCCCGCGTATTGCAATAGGCAAAAACACTTGCAACAACACATGACAGTCATGGGACTTCAGCCCAATTAATTTCAGATCAGTCATAGAAACAAGTCTTCTCATATTAGATGAGTATCCAGTGGGAAACTTAATACCGTATAAACACTCACAGAACAATCGTTTCTCTTGCCTAGACAATTTATAACAAGTTGGAGGCAAATACGTTATTGTTCCTTTTCCTTTCTTTGCTTTTTCCTTAACCTTTGACCATAAATTAGGCCGAATCTTCAATTTCTCCATATCTCTGCGAACCTTCAAACCATCCTTAGTCTTTCCCGGCATATTCAACAGAGTACCAATATTTGCATCACAAACATTTTTTTCAATATGCATTACATCGAGACGATGTCTAACTGGTAAGTATTTCCAATAAGGAAGTCTCCAGAATATAGACTTCCGAAGGTTTAACCCCCTTACCAAATATTGTGCCCGTATTGTGTCCGTCCACTTAGCACGATTATAAACTTCTTTTCCGGTCAACGGTCTAGGAGCTGGAGCATTTTCAACTAACCAGTTAAATGGTGTTTTTTTCTTTCGATATGGATGAGAATTATGTAGGAATTGCCTATTATTGATATAGACATGTTTCCCGCAATGTGGCAAATGTGTAGCCTCCATACCATTCTCACAAATGGGACATGCCTTTTGTCCTTTGACCTTATACCCCGACAAATTGCCATAAGCAGGATAATCATTTATAGTACAGAATAGCATAGCACGAAGCCTGGATACTTCATTGGAATACGCATCAAACACCATAACACCTTCGTCCCACATCTTTTTGAGTTATTCGATGAGAGGTGCAAGATAGATGTCTATATCATTTCCCGGCTGCTTAGGCCCAGAAATTAAGAGAGACAACATAATATACTTTAGCTTCATGCACAACCATGGAGGAAGATTGTATATCACTAAAAGAACATGCCAATTACTATGTTGACTACTCAAAGTACCGTAAGGGTTCATTCCGTCCGTACACAATGCAAGTCTCAAGTTCCTAGCTTCCTGACCAAATTCCCTATATCTGGAATCTATAGCCTTCCATTGAGGAGAATCTGTTGGATGCCTAAGCATTCCATCTTTCTTTCTCCGATCAGCATGCCATCTTAGGTTCTTTGCATCTTCTTTGATAGAAAAGAGCCTCCTAAACCTTGGCACAATTGGAAGATACCACAACACTTTCGCAGAGGACCCGTATTGCCCAGCCCAGGTTCAACCCCATCCGGCAATTTATAGCGGGACTTACCACACCTCGGGCATTCATAAAGGTCCGCATACTCATTTCGATACAACACGCAATCATTCGGACATGCATCAATCCGCTTATATTCTAAACCCAAAGGACATATTAATTTTTTGGCATAGTAGGTGGATTTTGGTAATATATTACCCTCAGGAAACATATCTTGTAAAGCTTCTAAGAGTTCTGTGAAGCCTACATCAGTCAAATTATGTTTCACTTTGATGTTGAAAAGGGTTAAAACCCCACTCAATTGAGTGTATTTTGTACACCCTGGATAAAGGGGTTTCCCATCAGCTTCAGACAAACTGTCAAACACTCGTGGCCGCTCATTAAAATGGTCACGAGCCCCTTCCAACATCTCACCTAATCGATCATCACCAAACTCTTTATCCTCAGTGTCACTATTATCTCTGTTGTCATTTTCATTACCTACTACATCATCACCTTCAATCCTAACATGATCTTCAATCACAACTTCATTCTCAACCCCAACATTCGACATATCAATCTCTAATGAGTTACTAGTGCCAACATCAACAATAACCCTATTCTGAGTATATTTTCCCTTCTCACCATGCCATAACCAAATATAATACTCAGCCCTAAATCCTCGACGAATAATATGATCTCTTATTAACCTAATATCAGAAATCGTATGCACATTGTAGCAATCAACACATGGACAATAAATCTCATCCTCGCAAGTAAGTTGTTGATGCTTTATAGTACGTTTACAAAACTCATTCACACCTTGTACGAACTCCAACGTATTCCGCTTTCCATACATCCAACTTTGATCCATTTCTAAAAAACCCCACACATACATACATACATAAAAAATTATTATCAATTAAAAAAATCACATAAATATAACACAACAAGCTAATATTCAATGCATGCTTCCATTGGGTCCTTATCACTCCAACCTTACCCATCCTTAAACGTCCAATCCCACTAGTGAATGCATGTATCATCTTTGATTCTAAGTAAAATTCGGCAGCATTTCCCTTTCAGTTCTCCAAGTACACGATGAAGATAATTGCTTATCTTATATGTACCCAGAGAACAAATTAGGGAAATGATTAACCGTATTTCACTTAGAATAAAAAAATCAACTCACATTCACTACCTAAGTGAGATGTGATGTTTAAGAACAGTCCCAAAACGGGGACTATTCAAGACTTACTCCTAATGATTAAGTCTTGAACGGGTATCTAGGCATTATGATGTACATAAAAACAATCGCATTCAAGCGATTCCAAGTCATCACCAAACAACAATCGCATTCAAGCGAATTCAAGTTATCACCAAACAACAAGTACCAAACCATTCCTTAGATTTCCCTTCCCCTCCCATTGGTGAGTCTATCAATATGAAGGAGGCATATCACTTGAAATATAACAAGAACTTATTAAGCAAAAACAATCCCGTATAACATTTTAGGGCATACAAAGACTTAAGCAAAATCATCACAAAATCAGTTTTTAATCCTCAAATCTTATAACTAATCATATATATACTTTATACTAAGCATTTTAAACTACTATTTAAGCCAAATTATCCACTAAAACACTATTAATTAAGAAAACAACAAAATTAAAAAAAAATTATGAAAAACTAAACTAATATGACAAGGAGAGGGTGGCGCCGGCGGTGAAGTACGAAAGTGGCGGAGGAAAGCGGCGAAAAACCGAACAACCAAGCATGAAGCGGAGGAGAGGGGCGAAAAAACCCTTGTCGCCGGAAAAACGCAAGTAATGCGACCCTTGTCGCCAAAAACCGAATGCTTTTCGCCGGAAAATGTTACCTTTTCGTCGAAAATTGTAAGAGTGAGACAATGTGAGAGTAGAGAGACAGAGAGAGAGAGAGAGAGAGATAGAGAGAGAGAGAGAGTGTGAGAGTAGAGAGAGAGTCGAGAGAAACAGTGAAGCAAAACAAAACAAACCCGTGTTTTTTTTCCAGATATACGGCGCACGAGATATTGCTTGCGGTTTTACGTCGAAAACCGCAAAGCAATATCTGTGCGCCAGATCTGGAAAAAAGATTTCACTTTTTTCAAAAAACATCCGTTGGAAATATATTGCTGCTGTTTTATGTAGAAAACGCAGCAATATGGTTGGTCAAATGGTCAACTATTTGTAAAAAAATTTCGTTGGAACAATATTGCTGCTATGGTCATTTTATATTTTACCTTTTCTTTTGTCGTGATATATTGCTTCTCTATGGGTAAAACCGCAGCAATAAGCATTTATTCTACTAATGATGCATGGTGGGCTTTTTTGAGGGGAGATTGGGGAGAGAAGAAGTGATTGGGGAGCGCGGTATGAGAGGAATTGGGTCAGGCCCAGCAGGGGGACCACTATTGGATTTGAGTCCTTGAGAATTTTCAGGAGAATCTTCGCAACGGCTGACTTTTAAGGAACTACAAATTTCTAGGGGGCTTTTATGATGAGACACTTGGGGAGAGGTGCAATCAATTAATGAGTGGGCAATGATGGGTTCTTTAGGAATCTTGGGAATAGAAAGACTTTGGGTACTGTGAACTGGGTTTTGATTGATGGGAGAATGTAGAAGGTTTTCTTTACTTTTGTCTGGTGAAAGGATAACGTCATCATTTTGCATGATGACGTCATCGTCCATATCCACAACTTTTCCTTGTGATGGTGCTGGAACCAAATCCTTGGATCTCAATTGGTTGATATTCTGACTTGGAATCAGACTGGATGAATCCTCAGATATGAAGATTATTGAGAGGTTGCCCTCAATATCCATTAACATCTCACAGTTAATTCTAAATAGACAGTCAGTAATGACTAGAATTTTCGCATGACTGAAGGTGGAGTGATCAACAGACAAAACCCTTCCAAAGACACAACCTATGTTGTAGAAATTTTCATACTCCCATCCAGATAAAGGGACTCCATAAACGTTAATCCAGGAGTGTTTCCATATTGTAGCACAATTGGGATCCACACTTTTAATGTCTTGAAATCATTGTTCTAGCTATTTACTTTCCACAAAAGCATCTTTTTCTTCGACTGAAAGAAATGATATGAGATGAAGCAGTCCCCCCAAAGGCTTTATGGTGAGGCTAGTAATTCCAGACGAGAGAATTAGGTCATGGATTTGTCAGCTTGTGAGTGAAGAGATAGCAGTGGCAATGACGCTTCGGTGGAAAAGCTCAGAGTTTTGGGAGCTTTTTCGCCCTTTGATTGTCAGCATGGGTTCTCCCTCTACCTCTTTCATTGATAGTGTATCTCTAATTGTAACAACATCATCCCCGAGAAGCTTTGACGACGCTTGACGGGCTTCTGATGGTTCATACCTGAAGTAATCTTGAAGGGGGGTGGGTTGCATAGAGGGCATATTGTCTTTGGGAGGTTGTTGAGGTTGATGAAGCTGGGTGCAGGAGAGGGAGGATTTTTGGGATATGGATTAGACGGCTGTTGCAGGTTCTTGGAGAAGACCTCTTTATAAGTTCTAAGGTCTCTTATGGAGGGGTTTGGATGATTATGACGAGGGAGGGGATTCTACCTGGATTTTGTGGTGGAGGGAAGAGAATGGTTATGATTTGGGGGAGGGGCTATTCGGTCCATCTTAATAGGCTTCACATTGAGCTTGCCATTTGATAACTGTCTGCCATTTTCTCCACTGATAGCCAGAGCAAGGGAGTGGCTAGATGTGAATTGCACAAAGGCATATCTAAATTTTCGATTAGGTCTAAGCTTGGGGGGATGTGAATGAAAGTTATTTTGCCGTAGGGTGAGAAGAATTTTCCAATGTCATATTCGCAGACATTGGATGGAAAGGAATCAATGAAACAGGTTCTTTTTGCTAATGATGAACTTTTCCTAGCCTTCTTTCTACTTACAATGGTCCATTGCTGCGAGGAATCAACCTCCACACTCTCTCTCCCTCTCTCCAAACACCCTCTCTCACTCTAGACTCCATATTCTTCTTATTACTCCATCAGTATCAAAATATAGTTCTCGATTCTATTTTTTCATGGGAATTAAGGTAAGTGGAATCTAAGAGGGATAGTAAAGATTTTTTGTTTATTTAAATAAATGTTGTACGGGAAAAGATGATTTTAGGAGAGAGAATGGAGAATAATTGGTGAAAGAGCATTAATTGTAACACTTGGGTTGAATAAACAAAGAAAAAAAAAATTTCAAGAAGCAAATAAATGATGGAAACACGGTTTTTATAGACAAATTACGGAAAAATGTAGAGCTAACTATAGTAAAGAGAACTATATTTTGGGACACTCAGAATGGAAATATGAACTATATTTTGGGACAGAGGGAGTAATAATTTTCAAAAGTTCCATTATCATGATTGGTAATATCTTCCTTCCAAAATATAGGACATAACTACGTACATCTACCCAGTGGGTAGATTATTCACTTCCAATAGATTATTAAAATATAATTGTTAATATTAAGTTGAATTCCGCTCTATGGTAAATTCTATTAATAGTGGGTAATTTATCCGTTGGGTCAACCAAGTTTTATGCCAAAATATAGTGTTTGTTTGTAAAGTTTTCATGAGAATTAAAGAAAGTAAAATATTTTGTCGATTGGTTTAAATGATATAATTGTATTGGAAACAATATATTGATACAACCAATCTTAATGGATTTAAAATGAGAAGAGAGGGAATATGTTTAATGGCTAAAGTGAAAGTAAAGGGAGAGCTCTAAGAAGAGAAAATTCAGGGAAAAGGGTTCAAAGTCCCAGATTACATTAACATAGACTCAATTTTTATATAAAAATGAGAGCATAATGAAAGTAAAATTATCATAGTGAGAGTATTTTAGGAAAGAAGATAAATGTTTTTTAATTGAGAAAGTACTCCATTTTGACTCAAAATGGAACGCGAATATTTTTGAGACGAAAATTGTAGCATTGATTCGAAAAATAAGTGCTTGCATATGGAGACTGCGAGCCTGTTATGTTCAACTTATTTTTGCTTATATGAACTTATTTAAACTTATTAGACCTTATTAGTCCTTATTAGAAATCGTCTGAATTTATCTGAACTTATTAGTCCTTATTTTGTTTGTCAAACCTTAATTTTGCTTTTATTTGTTGAACTGAACTTATCGGAACTTTTTCAAATACTTGTCGTATTTCTTTATATATATACATATATATAGGTACTTTTTGCTTAACTGTTTACGAATTTGACCTTATAGTAATATACAATAATACTCCTCTATTCAGTATTAAAAAAAATTGTGAGAGTGTGAGTCCTTAGCTTATTTTGATATATTTTTGCTAACCTAAAGTTATCTAAACTTATTAATCCGTATTAAAACTTATTAGAACTTATCTTTTTTATAAGGACTAAAAATAAGGTGAATAGAACAGGCCCTAGTCTTGCATATTCCATATCTCCCATCCATTAACTTCTCCCCTTCTAATTTTTTTGGTTCTTGTGAAATGGGGAAAAAAGAGGGAGGGAAAAAAGAGGTATTGTGAAAAAACGGATGTATGTAATAAAATGTATAATTTATTGTAATACTATAGAGAAATATTGATATGATTCTACAACAAACAGAGAGCATAGTGTAATAAAAAAAATAAAAGACGAATAGAGCATATAAAAGACGTTTAATTTATTGTTACACACCCCAATAACAACAAATTAAATTTTTATACTTTTAAAAAACCCACATAATGTACAGGCTTTAAAACTGGCTAAAGATATTATGATTAAAGGTATTTGTTTTCGATTAGTAGAGTATGTTGTAACCTCTATAAAAAAACCCCAAGTACAAAGTCTTGGGTGGACGGGGTTTGCAATAAGTTGTTGTGAACCCAAATTAAATTGTGTATATCACCGAAAAACTAACTAAATCAGAAAAAACGACTATATCAAAAGAAAACCAAAAAATCATAAAGTTGACTATATTTAACAAAAACTGATCTCTATACAAGAGGTGATTATATTGTATAAAAATTTTAAAACTGATCATATCAAATAGAAAATAAATATACCAAACAAAAACTGATTATATCATACGATACCCGGTTTATAATATGTTATTGCAATTCGGGTACATTCAAGTTTTTTAAAACTACAAGTAATTTGTATGTAATACTTCCTCAGTTGTTCTTTTTGTTCGTTTTAGTTTAACTATGCACGTTTGCCAATGCACTTCGTTAACCTTAAATATCTTCTATTACATACTCACTCCGTCCCAAAATACTCTTGACACTTATCAGGATAAGTAGTTTTAGATGATAAGTAGTTTTAACCTAAAAGACCCTAATTATAACCCTAATTAAACCTAATTAAACCTAACTAAACCCTAAACTCTCCTTAACCCAACCCCAACCCCCCAACCCTACCCCCCAAACCCTAGACCCACCAGCCCCACCCCCTCCCTCCCCTCCCCAGCAACCCCCGGGACCCCTTTCCCGGCGGCCCCTTTCCCTCCCCTTCCCCGTCCCTCGCGCCTCCCCTCCCCCTCCCTCACTCTCGCCGGCGCACTCGTCCCCCTCCTCCTCCCTCACTCTTGCCGGCAACCCGCAGCCCCGTCCTCCCCGCACCTGCGCAATTTCAATCTCAACGGTAGGAGAGTGCCGCCTCCTCTTTACGAGCGAAACAACTGTGGGAGATTCGCCGAAGGGGTGGGGGAGGGGGAGGCGCGGGATTCGAAGGGGTGGGAGATGGGGAGGGGGAGGCGCGGTCGAAGGGGTGGGGGAGGGGGAGCGATTTTCCGACCGGGGGGGGGAGGCGCCGGATTCGAAGGGGACGGGGAGGGGCTGGTGGGGCCGGGGGTGGTGGTGGGCCGGGGGTGGGGGGTGGGGGTGGGGGGTGGTGGGGTTGGGGGTTGAGTGGGGGTGGGCTTTTAGGGTTTTTAGGGTTTTTAGGTTTAGGGTTTTTAGGGTTAGGGTTTTTAGGGTTAGGGTTTTTAGGGTTTAATTAAGGTTAATTAGGGTTTTTTGGGTTAATGACTAACGGAGTTAACCGCCGTTAGTCATTTGGGCATCTGGTGATTTTTTTTAAAGGTCAGGGGTATTTGGTGAATTTTGAAAAAAGTGGGGGTATTTGGTGAATAAATTTATTTGTCAGGGGTATTTGGTGAAAAAACCGTATTTACTTAGTGTTTAATCTACTTTATTCCAGGAGTGGTGTAAGCGAGATTAAGAGTTAATTAAAATATTCAGGAGTGTTTATTTTGATCATCATATCCGGTGACTTAGGACATATTTTCGGACTTAGTTTCTTCTTCAAAGTTCGAACCTTTGCTCGGAATTATTGGTTGCTCGTTCACTTTGGGACGTGCAATCATATCAATAAATATTACATCTTATGAACTATCTACATAGTACAAACGAATTACAAAACGTAATCCGAAAACAAAAGTGATCACATACTTACAACATCACTTCTTGTTTTTATGGAGATGTTTATGCACAATTCAAGTTGAAACTTTATGAAAAATGATTTTTTGGGTGATTAACGACAACTTAATTAATAAAAATACATTTTCTTAGTTCTAATTAATCACATGATTCCTAAGAGTATCCCCAATAGAGTTGACTAGCTAGGTATGATGGTTTCTAGGTTGGGAACCTATTGGATTTTCGCATACCCAAAACACTCCAAAGTTTAAAAAAAATGAGGAGAAGAAACAATGAAAGAAGTTAGAAGGTGATTAAGAAAGTAATTAAGAGGGAATAAAGAGAAAAATAATTCACCTTAGCTTACAAGATGATCAATGATGAAAATCCTTTTGCAAATGTTTCTATTTTTTAATTTTTCCTAACTTTTATAAGTGGTTTTCTAAGTATGTTTAATTACTAACTTAGAACTCTTTTTTTTGGTTTTGATGAACTTGCTCCTACTTACTTTGCTACTTTGAGTTTGTTTTTTAAAATACTCTCTAACTCACTCTTTTCCACTCAACTTCTTTATTTTTCTATGCTTTTTTCCTTCTTTCTTTCTCCTAATGCCTTCCTTTATTTTGAATGCTCTCCTCTTCGTCCTCTCCTAATGACTTCTTTTGAGGGGTATTTATATGGGGATGAATTAGGGTTTGTGAATGGAAAGAAAATCAGATTTTCTGACAAAAAAAATTTGATTTTATTCCATCTTACATCACCTTATTCTCTTACAACGTGCATTCATGGGAAATCCAAATATTCTTATTCACCTTTGATTTTCTTTTGCTTTATCATTAAGGAAAAAAAAATATGATTTTCAGCATTTAATTCCCCCTATACCGTAACTTAGATATTGCCAATTTGGAAAAATATTCGTCAAAAACTACATGGGTGATGAATGGGCACCATTATGCGGCGTGCAGCGTGATGTGTAGCATGCACAACTGATGCGCTAGACGCATCGTGTAACACTCCGTCCTTTTATAAAACACAATATAATGAATATAAAACATTTTATTAAAGAAATAGCGATAGCGGAAATATCGCCTGATGGAAATGTCACTCTAAACGAAGGTTGAATTAAACTAAATAAAAATAAAACCCCAATTAAATTAATCCAAGATATCCACAAAGAGGCAAAACAACCTCATAAACCCAATGTAGTAAATATAAAATAAGATGTCTCAAAAATCCTAGATAGGCTTTCTCTTAATGCCCATAAAACGTAATAATCACCTGCAAAATATATCAACAAACATCCACAATCAGTGGGGAGTAACTAACAGCTCTCCCGGCCCAATTAGGATCCATATAAGAGTTACAAAAGTTTTAATAATCAAGTCTTAGACAACATCTTAAAAATATACCTTAAACAATCAAATTAACAAATAGATAAATAAATATAACAAAGACATTACAACACGCAAAAATACAAATAGGGTAAAGGTAACAGAACAAACGAATAATTAAATACATATGAACTCAAGGATCAACAAATAAACCTTCAAATCTAAATGTATTAATAATATGAACAATATAAATGATAATTATAATGTTTCCAAAATAATCTTCTTAACACATTTGAGGAGGAACTGAACGTAAGTGGATTACAACCCACTGTTCCTATTTGGTTATAGTATTAAGACCCTGCTCGCCTATGTCTAGTATGGCCACACCCTGATACGAGATAGTACTCTGCTCAATACTTCTCGACCTCTCACACGACAACTAATAACCAAGATGGACCTACACTCCCTGCTCAGTATGTAAGTATAAAATGTGTACCCTGCTCTGTACACAGTGATTGTTCATTCCTAGGAGACAATACTGCCTCGCTAGTCATCGTCCTCAAAAATAAATATCAAATAATAGATAATATATATTTCTTCGTCTGCCGAATGTCATTTAAGGTCTTACATCAAACTGCAATAACCCATCAATTCCAAACTGCAAGAATTTTAGGGACTCAGCCCATCAATTCCATTTACATCGAACTGTAGGAATTTTAGGGACTCCACCCATCAATTCCAAATAAAAAACAACTTCACAATTTCTCAAAAACAGTAATTGTAATGTTACCAATATCATCTTCGAAAAATATAATTTCACTCAACAAGAAACTATAAAATAATATAGGTACTTATAATAGCTTGAAAACAAAATAAAAATAATTTCATAAACTCAACGAATAAACAAACAACAACCAACATAAAACAAAATGATATAAACTACCCATGATTAAGGATGTTGGCAATCCAGTCCGGATCCGACCCTAACCCGCTCCGATCCGAAGGAAAACATCCGAGCCGACTCCAACAAAAAAAATAATTTGAATCCGACTCCGTTTAAAGAGTTCGACTCCGAGTCGGAGGAGGGTCGGAGTCGGATCTCATAAAATAATCCGACATCCTAATCCGACTCCGACTTTAAGTCAATTAATCGTTTTTTCTTATTTATGTTAATGTATTATATATGTATAACCTGACTTCGACTTTCAGCCCATTGCATTCTATAAGATTTTCCCATTGAAGAAATGATTGTTAAAAATAAAAGTAATATTTAGATTATTTGTACTATATAAGATTTCCATATGATTATTAGAAAAAAATTGTAATGATTAGATTATTGTATTACAGAAGACTTTTCTATTATAAAAAATGGGCGGAAAAATAAGACGGATCGGTTTCGGAGTCGGATGTTCGGATTCTAAGTCGGAGTCGGATGTTCGGACTTTAAGTCGGATCGGAGTCGGATTTTCGGAGTCGGATGTCGGAGTCGGACTCGGATTTAAAATCCGACTTCTTGTAGGGTCGGAGTCGGATTATGCACATAATCCGGTCCAAGTCCGACCCGTTGCCATCCCTACCCATGATAACCGTCTTCTTATAATGCCACAATATTATCATGTTTGAGACAAATAGTAACGTCAACTTACAAAGAATACAACAATAATGGTTGAGATATAGCTATAATTTAACCATCAGAACCCATCCCCTTACATATCACCATAAACTTATATAACTTTGTATAATAACACTTATAAATACATAACAAAACAAAAAAAAAAACACTAAAACCAGACAACCAACCATGCTCACCCTACGTATTAGTAACCATGCCATCCACTTTACTACGTGAGAATATAAATAAGATAAAAGAAAAGAAAAGGAAAAAGGCATCCAACATTTGCAAATCAGGATCATCCTCGTGAACAACAACACAAACGCAACCACATCAACTCACACGCAGCAACAACAACAACATGAGCCAAGGGGAAAGCGCGCCAAGTATCTCGGCCACTGCCGCCAGCATGGCATCGAATGTGGCACAAGACATACCAACTCATGGCTGCAAACACAGCCATAGCAGCGGCAACAAGCAGCCACCATAGTTCATACAGTGTTGTCTGTGAGCAATGTATGCGAGCAACGACGCCGACCCATACTTCAACTACATACTTATATACAGTGGCGGATCCAGGACTTTCAGATCGGGGGTACTATGATTAATTAAATAAACATTGGTCTCGATATTTAACGTCCTAAATATTAACGTCATATACTATATATCTCAAAATACGAAAATAAATAAGTAAAATTGCACAAATTGTCGAAGATCAGGTTGTTTTCCCTTTAATTTTTTTTATCCATGTGTCATTTTCTATATCCAATAAACTAATTATTAGATCTAATAAATAGTCCATTTGAAATCAAATTAATAACCAAGAGAGTATTAGGAATTTGATCATCTAATTGAATTGTGATTCTATCCTTTTGCTTTTGTGGGTGATGATGAGCTAAGACATTATTAAATAAGATAAATTTATTGGTTTTACCTACATCTACATGGCATGTGATAATGTGAACTCCCTAAAAGCAGTGAAAAGCCCCACATCCTAGAACCATAATCTAGGAGTTTGGCGGGTAAGAGAAATAAATTGGATCCAAAATATTTGATATGAGTGGTAAAAGGTCACTTCAAATGTATGGACCCAACATGTCTTGGAAGTTGGAACTATTAATAGCCTTACACTCAACTTGCAATTACTAAGTAGATGAGCAGATTTCCTCTCTCTCTTCTTTTTCCCAGTTGCAGGCTTTATCACTTTCCTTAGTCTTCTTATTCAGGTTTGTATTTTCACAAAAAAAAAAAAAAAAAAAAAAAAACACTCCGGGGGTACTGCAGTACTCCCGACGACCCACCTGCATCCGCCAGTGCTTATATACCACAAAGATTCATGCTTTTGACATATGTTAATCAATAAAACTCTTCCATATAAACCATGATAATCATGATAAACAAGCTAATAGGAAAATGAAATGGTGCATATAACAACTTCATATATCAACCTAAACATAATAATCATGACTCTAAATATATATAACCATTAAACAACTAAATTTCACACAAGTAACCGACCATCATATAATTCATAGAACCAAGACAAACAAATATACAACAAGTAGTCATTCCCACCCCAAATTCCTAAAACAAAACCAACTCAACTTAAGTATTAAAACTAGCATTTTTCCTATACAAATTCTAACCGTTCTAAGGTAGCTGTTAGTTACCTGGGCCAACTGGAGAGAGTAGAAGTGTAGAACGGTAGTCTAGCTTTGTCCTTCTCGCTCGGCGTCATCCTCCTCGACGTCTCTCCTAGTAACCCAAAACATACTTAAAAATCCAAGATATAGAGTAGGAAAAGATAGGAATTTTGGTTTAGGAAATGTGGAACAAAAATGGTGGAATTTTGTGTGAAGAATAAGAGATGATTTTCTCTCTTCTTTTCCCTCAAGTAGTCGGCTGAAGATGGGAGGAACCAAGACAAGTTTTTCTGGTTATAATATGTGTTAAGATGAAGTGTATAGAGGGGGTTACAAAAGCTAGAAATAGGGAATCATGGTTATGGCATTAAAGGGCAATAAAAAAATGATAAGGGGCAGTTACAATCCTTCCAAATTCTGAAAACTATCCCCCAAAATAGAAGATCTTCGGCCAGCACCCAACATAGATGTCCTAAGACGAACCATGCATTGGTCATGTTATAAAACGGTCGAAACGAGCTAAAATATCGATATAATAAAATACTACCTCAAACGCGCAAATTTAAATAATATAGAATATATAATTTCTAGAAAATAAATTATATAAATAAAACATTTCAAAAGTTTGAAAAAAAAAATGTATACGATATAATATTTTTAAGAAATAAAATATCCTAATTTTAACAGAAAATAATAATTAGGGAAAATAACTCGAAGAAAATATTAGCGAAGATCCGTGGTGTTACACATCGTGCATGCGCTGCGCGCACCAAGGCAACTGCCGTAAAAAAAACAGAATCTTGCGCTTGTCTAATCAACTTACAAAATCTGATTTTTGATTCTTATTCTTATTCTTATTCTTATTCCTTAACTTAATTTTTATTCTTTATTTCATGGATAAAATAATGTAATTGGTGGCTAAAGAATATATTCTTATTATTTATTTTTATTCTTTATTTTATGGATAAAAAAGGATGTGATTGTTTGGTTGAAAAATATAATCTTATTTTGTATTTCATTCTTATTTATTATCCTATTATCCTATGGATAAACAAACGTGATTGGTGGATAATAACTTGATTAATAAGAAAACTGATTTATACTAGTTTTGAGGAAGATAACTAATCTTTTCAGCAATTAGCTAGGTGGTACGTGTCATTATGCGTACAAATTAAAAACCTTATTTCATCCACATTAGCATTATTTAAGTTTAGTACAGCGATAAATAAGGGTCGATCCCACGGAGAGGTTTATATATTCCTAAAATCCAAGTTCAACTAATTACGAGAATCTAACTAGTATATACATGTTATTTACTAATACATACATATTCACATTGTTGTGGGGGGGGGGTTTACAAGATGATACTAAAAGTCTAAATACTACTAAAGATAAATCTAACCTAATATTTACAAGTGATGACAAACAATCCCATTTTTAAGCTCATATTTCTTTTAGAGATTTACAAACTTCAAACCTTGATTATATTTCCAATTTCATAAATCCAAGATTCAATTAGATAGATTAATTGTAGGAATTCAAGTAACCAAACTCCCCTATACTTCCTTACTTTTAATCAACGTTGAACTAAGCCTAACATTGATTCTAAACTAATCTAATCACTACAAGTATTTCGCAACTTACAATGATTAAACTAGAAGCATTATAGAATTAGAAGTACATCATTAATCCCTAGTTAATCTAAACATATCATATCTTTATGTTTAAATAACTAGTCCAAGTTATATTCTAGTTTGAACTTAAAACCATCTTTGCAGGCCAAAATTAAACTAGTTGCTACATGTTGTTATACAATCTAGACTAGACTAAACCATATAACTAGCAAATATCTCAACTTTATACTTAATAAGATAGCAAATTAAGCATAACATTGAAATATGAACATTTCATTCAAATATAACTTGAGTATCTAACAACAAACAATCTTGAATTCAACTATAAATTCAACAATACAACACAAATATACTTCAAACCTCACAATTCAAACGTGATTCAAACATCACAAGCCAATTTTTAATTCAAACCATATAATCCAACATAATTCAACAATACAATCCAAACATACTATGAAATTCAAAAGTATAATCGGGAAACTTCAAAACTAATATGAAAGTACAAGAGAAAGAGAGAAGACTTATGTATCGCGTGGAAATTCGCCTTCGAATTTGGATTTCGCACCTACGTTCGAGCTTGAACTTCACCCTCCCCGGTTGTGTGCTAGGACTCCAACCCAAGGCTATCTTCCGTCGAACCCACACTAGCCTCGAAGCCTCACGAAATTTCTCTGATTTTTTTACTTAATTTTCTGTGGAATTGTTTGCATCTCATTTTCGGAACCCTTAATTGGGTATTTATACCCAATTCGCGGCCTCAAATTGTGAAATTCGAACCAATTGGAGAAGAGGATTGGGCTCCAAGATTTCGGCCCTTGAACCGCCTCTTCTTGGTCGTGAATTGCGACGCCGTAATTGCTGTGCTTCGTCTGATTGGTGGCGAGTTGCAGTGAGTTGTTGCTTTGTGATTGGTGGGGATGATGTGGAGGACATGATGAATGGCGGTGAAGGAGATGATGATGAGCGACGAAGAGGAGTGTCGAAGGAAATGAAGGAGGAATGAAGAACGTTGTTTTGGTTCTGTTCTTTTTGTTCTCTCTTCCTTATGTTTCTCACGTTTTTTTTCTTTCTTCTTGTGTTTTCTTTTGCATTTTGTCTTCAAGATTTGGGCTGAATTTGCACAAGGAGATTGGGCTTGATGCCTTTTTGTTTATTCTTGGACTAATTGACCTCATTAAACAAAAATAGTATAATTAAGTAATATTAGTAATAAAAATAAAAACCTAACATATGATATCTAATAGAATTAAAAATATCTAAAATGCATCAAAATAATAATATAAATACACATATAATATTAAAATAAGGGAATATAAATGTATTGTAATATGCACTTATCAAATTCCCCCACACTTAGCTCTTGATCATCCTCGATCAAACTCTAACTACATGCAACTATAACACATAACAACACCTCTCTGTTTCTTAACTCTAAAACTGAATCAATGAAAAGTCGAACAAGAAACTAAAACGTTTTATATTAGTTAGTAAAAACTCAAGTAAGATGTTAACAGGAATGTCACATTATCAATTTAGAACAATCAAATAATCAAAACTTCATAACATATCATAGATATACTTTCTCTGCGTTTGATAGGCAACCAGCGAGTATTCACTTCATATAACCATGATTTTAATAAATAGACCCTCACAGGATAAATAATCACTCGTCGCTCATGTGTTTGAAAGGGTTTATGTATTTCACTCAAGGTTCAATTCCGATGACCAAAACTCTACCATAAGCTTGCATATCTTCTCGATTCTCCACTATTATTAGACAACATGCCACACATAAATCAAAAGGACTTTAGATGGGTTGTAACGAGGGTTATGGTTAAAGGTAGGAAATTTTTAAAGATATGTGGACTAGATAGCTTTGAACTAAATGGAGCAAAAACTTAATAACTCCTCTCTTTTCGGACAAGAGGAAGCAAAAATAACTCTCACATTGTACTTCAGCCTTCTGTCATTGCGAATCAGCACAGTTTACTGTATTTTGACTTTGATATACAAAACGCTCATTTACTCATCTTTTGTAGTTACATATCACACTTGACTTTTTTTCTTCACATATTTTCATTTTTCATTTCATTCATTTTTTTTTTATCATTTTTTTTTCTTCTTTCTCTTTGTTTTTCATAGAATAACAAGATTAAAATATACAACTTGAACAAATCAACACTTCAACTGCTATAATCACACCGTTTATAGAAACACCCCCACACTTAACTTTTACTCCATTAACAACCATGCTCCATTAGCTCAAAATTTTGGGTCATGAATGTATTTTAAAATTCTTCATGGTTTATAATGAAGGATAAACAAAATAATAGTGTTTTAGGTTCAAAGGGGTTCAGAAAGGATGTAATATAATGTCGGGTGGCTATTTGGCTATGTAGTTTATAACAAAAGAAATACCTTTTTCTTCATGTCAACATGAGTCAATGTAGTCTTGAAGAGTATCAATGCAAGTTCTAGAGAGAAATTACCATGGAAGAACATCACACATGAAAGAAAAATATGAGATTAATATGTATATCTCAGTTTGTTAGGCTCAGAATCTCACAGGTTATTTTGGTCTATCCATCTAGTCATAGTTACAACCAAGAGAATGACTACACTAACTAGCTATAAACATGAGATTGCTTATCTAATCGTGTTATGAATCCTTCAAACTTGACTATTCTTGAACTAAAAATGTTAACAATTCCCAAAACTTTTTATGGATGCTTCCACGATAATGTAGAAATAGCCAAGGTACAAGTACATTGGTCGTGGAAGAGAGCAGCGAAAGGGAAGCAGGAAGAAAATTGTAATGCAGCAATAGCATGGAGTTGTGAGTGCGAAGGAAAAGTACGAGAAGGGGGTGAGAGTGTACAAGCCTCCACGTCCCTATAGACGGAGTTCCTAGAAGTACTTAGGCCCTGTTCTTTTGGACTTATTTTCTGTTCAGTCCAGTTCAGTTAATTTCAGTTCAGTTTCTCTCTACAATTCAGTTTCTCTCAGTTCAGTTCAGTTCAGTTCAGTTTAGTCAGTTAATATCAGTTCAGTTTCTCTCAGTCCAAAAGAACGGGGCCTTAAAGGGCTAAAGGAAGCATGTAAGATGGGGCCCTTGGTCATGATTTCCACTGACTCCAGGAATGTTGGTACCTATCTACACAACCCACAAAAGGCGCCTATAAACACATAGAGTATCATTAAGGACATAGCGTTCTGGGCTACAGTTTACCAGGGAATTAAAATAGCAAAAGGTAGATAGGATGCAAGTGACTTTAACTCATAATCTAGCAGTGTCGATAAGGGCCTATTCTTTTCGGCATAAAACAACTGAACTGAACTGAACTGATTGCAACTGAACTGAACTGAACTGAATTAAATTATAACTAATAATAACTCATGATAATAAATTAGGGACTGAACTGAACTGATTGCAATTGAACTGAACTAAAAATAAGGCGGGGAGAACAGACCTAAGGCTAGAACGAAGGTAGACAGATGTTAGAGTTGGATGTAGACTTGTTATTGTTCTTAAAATATACTGTACTTATGTATTCACCTATTGTAAAAACAAAAAAAAAAAAAACCAACTATTGTCCATTTTGCAAATCAGGCGCTTTAAGTTGCGAGTTGCAAAAAAAAAAAAAAGTTGCGAGTTGCAAAAAAAAAAAAAGTTGCGAGTTGCAAGCATATCATCATCATCATCGTAAATCTCACATTCTTCTGGAAAATAAAAGTCTCACCTTGCTTTGACTTTCACTCCTCTACTTATGAATTTGTGATCTTCCCGCTGATTATCCCAAAGCAAAAACCCTTTTTTTGCCTTTTCCATTCTTGTTTCTGGGTACTTTATAAATCCAAAATTTGGAGTGATTCATAGTTTAAGGTTCAGAACTTTACATTTTTCATCATATACCCAGTTGTGGGTCGTGCTTCTTTTTCTTGTATTCCTGGTAAATTTTTGGGCCCTTATTGTTAAAGCTTGACTTTATAACGATAACACTTTTTGTACTGAGAATTGCTTATATTAGTATCACTTTGAATTGTATATGAAACTTTTGCCACTTTATAATCTAAATCAAAACAATAATTATTGCAATTATGTATATATTTGGATTTGTTTCTAGATTGCTGAGCTTTAATTTTGTCTTGTGCTACACTCAGCAGAGTCAAACACTTCAAGTTAAACACAAAAATGGCATCTCCAACAAATGTTGTGGGTTTTGTGGGATTTGATGATATGAGTTTGGAATTGGCGGCTTCACTTGTTCGATCTGGCTATGCTGTTCAAGCTTTTGATTCTCAGGTTCAGTTTAACTTAATCGATTTTATATTTTGGACCACCAAATGGTTTTGGAGTAAACCTGTGTATTTGATCATTTTTGCTAGTTACTATAAGTATTGTTATCATGGGAATGCTATATTATGTAGGAAAAGAGATGGGCTGTTAATTGCTAAGGGTATGTTTGCTATCATTTTCTATTTCGTGTCTTATGGAAACTAGAAAAAGTAGTTTCTAGTTGTCTGGTGTCAAATTTTAAAATTCAACATAATGGGTATAAGTATGACTAATCTTAAGTTTATTATGCAACCTAATCATATGACTTTTAGAAACTTAACAATAACTGTTAAAGGGATGTCAGTGATACCGGATAGGTCCTAGGAGATTTGTTTTTTGGTTTTTGCTTGCAACTTAAATGTTCTGGTTCTTGATATTGTGAGTGAAATGTGAAAATAGTCTTTATTCCACAGTATCGCTTGTCTTTTACTCCGTTTTAGTTGTAGACTGCTCAAGCCTTTATGTGAACAAGCTCCATTTTAACTGCAAAATGTTCCATAAAAAATTATTTTATATTGTTGATGTAATTCTTGTTTTCTGTCACTAGTAGTATTGTATGGTTTTAAGAAATATACTGTAATTGAAGTGCTGGAACTTGATGCTTGTGCTAATTAATAAAATGTATGGAAAACTAGCAATGGTTCCATGGTATGTGACTAGGATTTTGGGCCTAAGATGGTCATTTATCGCTTGATGTTTGTATTTCATGAGATAAGCCCTAAATATTCCGACTATGAAGTGATAAAAGAACAGGATCCTGAATAATATTGTCATGTTTAGAAAAAAGTTTTGGTTGTTTTTGGCACATCTTGAAGATTATAATCTATGAGTATATGTGTATGTTCATTGTGTTACAAGTGATATTATGGAGTGACGCAAGGATACTCTGTTGCAAGGCTGTATCTTCGAGATTATTGGTTGGTAACACTGGTCAATTCATGAAACATGATGAAATTGTGATATTTTTGGCACTCTAATCCCTTGCTTCAGGGGCCTGGGCATTAATGAGTCATATAGATATGCGAAGTATAGGATATGTCCCATTACTATGTCATATAGATATGCGAATTAGTAGCACTTATTGACTATCCATGTTAGTCAACATCAAGACTTTTCTGAAATTCTATAATTCATCAATCATCATTGCCCTTATTTCTATACCTTCAATTAAACAGTATAAGAGTATACGACCTCCATAAGTGAAGAAAGCATGTTTCTGCCCGTTAGAGATATCTTCCAATACGGGTTCCTAGGAAGATCTATATGTTGCTCTGCTTAATACCTGCCTGAATTAGTGATAATCGAAGATTGGAATTATAGCTTAAATTGCCAAGATGGAGATCTGAATAAGATGGTGACCTTGCTTAAAATTCATAGCATCCCTGGAGCCTTCAATTCTGTCCTAGGGGAGATATACATTATTGTTTCCAATCAGTATTATAAAATGTTCTCTCGGATAAAAAGGAATAAAATAAAATGTGTAAAGATGCAACCTTATTTCCAAACGAATAATCTTGCCTTTTACTTCTCCTATCTTCTCAAAATATAGTTTAGGGTTAAGTTGAGTGATATGATTATAAATGTGGCTCATAATATATATTCACTTAGCAAGAATGAATGCCATTGTAATAATGTAGCTCAAACAAGGAATGTGATGACTGAATCTAGAATGAAGTATTTATTTGATTTCATTTTCGACAGAAAAGAGTTCGTAGGAGCATTAATTGTACTTGGTTTAGTCATTTGTTCTCGTCCATTTCTCATCCAGCTTGATAGGCCCTTGATGATTGAATTTTCAAGGAAGCTCGGAGGAACCAAATGTGCCAATGCCGTGGAGGCTACTAGAGGTAAAGCTCTAGATACTAGCTATTTACCTTTAATTTTCGCAGCCTCCTTCTCAAATTCTTATTATGCCTTTGTTGATTAGAGTTTACCGACATGTTGCCTCTCTCTCTCCTCCTCCTTTCCTCCCTCCTCTTAAGTTCTTTTAAGCAAATGTGTGTATAGGGTGGGGGTTGCTACATGTTTATTATCATAATGAAGTTTTCATTTATAAATAAACTTTAATCATATCCCCTTTTTTCTTATAAAAAGAGGATTAGTTTTACCTATGGTCAACAATATATTGCAGGGTATAACCTCTTTTATACTAAATGGATTAGGAAGGTGATTTTTTGTATCTTATCAAGTTTGGAGCATTTTGAGTGACCTGTGACGCTGGTGAGAACTGAGAAGGAATGTCAGAAGTCCACCTTATGGCTTGTGGTGTAGAGATTGTCCTTGGAATGCTCATTTTCTAAGTCTATTTGCGGTGGTATCTAATGCAGAACCAAGATGAATCAGCTTTAGATTAGGTTTCCAGAGTGTTGTTCACTGGGAACAGGCTCTAAAACCAGTCCTTAAGTTAGATGTTTGTCCAAAAGGAGCCTGGTTCTTGTCCTGCATTGGTATTTGTGTGGTTACTAATTGATGGGCTGAGTAACATTCAAATTAAATCTTTTCTTGGGTACCTAAATTAGATCTTTCCTATTTGGAGCATTAGATTTTGAGATCCTATATAAACTTAATGATGATGTGAAGACTTTTGACATCTTCTGCTCTTTGGTAAGTTGTTTCTGGAAGGAGTTGAATGTTCTGCTTTTCTTCTAGTTATATGGCATCTGGTATTTCTTTCTTTTGGGTGGGAGATGGTGATAACTTTTCTTGAAAGATATTTGGAGGCACCCTCATGATTAGTAGTCGGGACTCCGGAGTCGTCTTTTGTTACTTTATGGGAGTGAGTCATGTGTTTAACTTCTCTTTGGACTCATGCTCATGGGGGTTTATTTACTAATTTTCCAATATAATGTATTGCTAGATTGGAGTTCTTTTCTTTTGCATTGATTATTGGTGAACTTCTGGTCCTCTTTTTTGTATACTTCTTTTGCTGTTGGAATAATTTCATCTTATTTTTTGTTTTAAAAAAAATGATGCTTTGATAGGTTGGACCATAGATAATATTTTTTTTAGGAGTTTAAATGAACTCACAGAATTAAAATAGTCTGAATTCTGAAGTATTATTATATGATCATCTCACTGAATATACCTTGTCTTTCAGTATCTCAGAGCACTTGTGAGAAATGATATCTTGTCTTGTTTTTGATTGCAGGCGTTGCAGCTATAATCCTCCTGATTTCTCATCCAGTACAAATAGATGACATCATCTTTGGCCGAGAGGGCATTTTGGAAGGTGAGACTCTTTAAACTTGTTGCAATACATAACTTTTTGGTCAATGTTAAATACTTTCTTATGTCTATACTCTATAGTTTCAGGTTTGAAGAAAAATGTAGTAGTAGTTCTTCGTACAGTCATATTGTCTTCCGAAGTTCACAAGCTTGAAAAGCGTCTTACAGGTAAATCAATGATCTCACTGCAATTCCTGTTACAACAAGAGGCTCTCATAATATATATGTGGATGCATTGTGATACTTGTTCTTTGTGATTGGTCGTCAACGCATTCTATCGCAAAGCCTCTTGAATACTTTGAATAATTTGGCCGACAAACCCACAACTGTTTGACATATTATCATAATTAATGAATGCTATGATGAGCAAAAAAATGACAAGCTAATAGCGTGTCTTTACCACTACAAATTAAAACTAATTACCAAGATAAATATTAAATGTAGTAAATTATAGGGTAAATAAGGGTCGATCATGCAAGTAGATTGGAAAAAAATAATTTCAAGTTGAACTTATTATATTATTTACAAATTTAATATTAACAAGAGAATATAACAATGTAGAATACAACTTCTCACTTATATACGCGAATTCGGGTGGTTTTAAATTAAGTTCCATAAGATTAGTATTAATTATAATCTAATGGGAGACAAGCATCTATATATATCAAAGGTACTAGACAATGGAACTTTTAATTATGTAATCACACCTACTTTATTAGACCAAAATTTCAAATATGGTATCTACACAATCATCCTATTAGGTTCTTCTCCATCTTACCTTAAAATCTATTCTAAACCAACCTAACCAGTATGAGTATCTTTGAAACTTGCAGATTAAAATTGGAAGTATTAGATTTGAGACCTTATGAACCATAATAATTCACACTAGACTAGATCAAATTATACCCTACCTCAGATTATAATCATTTACCATAAGATAAACCCTTTGGTTCTCAATTTCTTCATTATACCTCTAGTACTCGTGTTGGGTCCACGAATCCCCGACATGGGTATTGATACTTTGACAATACATTTTGGGCCAAATCATGGAAATGTCTCATATAATAAATAAGTCGGATACTTAGACACGTGCGCATGTCTAACATGGGTACCCAAGTTCGAGTAACATAAAAATAAAATATGCTACTCCATGTAATTAATTCGTTATATTAACAACATATTTAATAGTTTACAATGATATGTGCACGTATCATGCTTAAAATTAAAAACTTAAAGCGAAAACAAAATCTTAAGAATGATAAACTAAATTTCGACTCCGCAAAATTCACATATCTAAAATATATGACAAACTTATCAATTATACTAAGTTAAGAGGATGTATATGAGTAGTAAAAACAAACTAAGAATATAGAAAAAATAGGGAGAAGAGAAAGCCCATGGATTTGCACGAGAAAAACGTCTATCTTGTTTCAGCTCGGATTCTACATGCGTCCTCGTCCCTTCCTTGGGTATGGAACCCATTCCATTCCCTATTCTTGTTTCTACTTCAATCATCCTTCCATACCTCACTTTGGAACCCTCGTTATACCTTGGATTTCAGGGAAGTATTAGAAAACAGAGGAAGTATAAAAGAAACATCCAAATGACTAATTTCAGGGAAGCCAAAATATATAATATTTGGAACTAATCACACATGGAGAAAGTAGTTGGTCAGATTTTTGATCTTAGGTATGAGATAAATAATTACATATGGAGCAAGTAGTTCTTTTGTTGAAGTCTTTGATCTTGGGTATGAGATAACAAAGGCAATTAGAGTTGGCGAAGGTGTGGAGGTTTCGAAGTTTGTTGATAGTTTGAAATGTTTGTTATAGTCCAAATCTCTTTCCCTAGCGAGTGAAGAACGATTTAAGTTATGTTCAGTTCTAATTGCTTATAGTGAACACAGAAACTGCTCCCCGGAGACTCACTTCACTTTGATTGAGCTAAATTTCGCGAGTCGAGAGACTAGCTTGACTTAGCAACGGGAAATACAAACATCCAATCAAGGAGGCACTTGTGCACCTCCCTGACAGTCAAACCCTTTGGGCCCACAACGCAGTAATAGCAATGCCCATGCAAAATGTATGTAGAAAAGCCATCCGTAACAAGTACTGGAACAAACACCGATCTCGTATTACTAATCAATCAACATCTATTAGCACATACCTCACAATCTACTCAATCCCCTTGCATACATACTACATATGTCCAACCTAAAAGTACACTCAAGCTGATGAGGATTACATCAACAATCTCAAGAAAATTATAGGATTTGCGTGGTATGATATTTCTATTACATTGTGTATTTAAGACTTGCAAACTCTATGGTCTGATCATTTGCTACATTAAATGCGGCTTAGCCTTCTATATCTGGTAGTTGACTTATTCTATTATTTTGCAGAGGAATATGGGATAAATGTAGTGGTTGATGCTCAGATCTGTAGGGGAACTTCTGAAGATTTGGATGGGAAAATTGTGGTTCGTATCTCGTTCGGATCTCCTTTGTTGAGTTACAATCTCATCTTAATTCAAATCATAGTTCCCGTATATTCCTAATTATGCCTTATTTTTTATTATCCAGATTATTTCTTCAGGGAAGACTAATGCAATTGCTAGAGCACGCCCTGTTCTTTCTGGTAGTCATCCTTTTTTGTCAGTTTAACTCAAAAGGCATTTGTTTAATTTCTTGGATTTTTCTATAATGAAGTTGCACAAGTCAGCAATCCTGTTCATTGACTCGATGGCTTGATTATCTTCTGACAGCTATGTGTGAGAAACTTTATGTCCTGGAAGGTGAAATTGGTGCTGGAAGGTACATATCTCTTGTATGCAAATTGACAGTTTTATTTTCTATGTAATCATATGCACAAGCTTTTGGTTTAGTGGTTAAGTTTGATTTGGTTTTGTATAGTTTATTGGGTCAACTTTGATTCTCATCTTCTTAAGGAATGTATTAAATTTAGACTACAACTTCGCAAAACGATCATTTTTCGACTTTTCTTTTGGAAATCAATTGGGTTACTTGAGGGGCTTGCTTAGAGAGTTATAAATGCAGTTCGTCACTTGTATATGGTCACTGCTATAGCCATTGTTCATCTATCTAGTTCCCGGATGTCTTCTCCTCGTTCTTATTTACATATCGGGCTCTTCTCATGTGTGTCCGACTTTTGCGGTTCTTATTTAAGCACTTTGATTCTGACGACTTCTCATGAACATCCCTATTTAGTATTCCCTTTGCCCTATAAAGATCTGAACACTTGTTGGGACACGTTTAAGGTGATAAGTTGTACTGTGATTATCAAATGGTATTTTATTAAAAAGTTGATGTGATAGGAGTTGGTGGGCTATTTTTTTAATTGAAGAAGAGAGAAAGTTGGGTATTTTTTTATTGATTAGATATAGAGTGTGGGGGAAAGGGGTGTTAGAAAACTAATATAATAATAGTGGGGCCATGCCAAATATGAAAGTGTTCAAAAATAATGTGGGGCAAACAAAAAAGGAAAATGTTCACATTATTTTGGGATGGAGGGAGTACATATTTGATTTACTCTAGGCAACTTTATTCATTTACTTTTATAATCTTAATCAAATTCTTATTCATCCTGAAGACTAGAACTTACTAGGCGCCTCGGTACTTCAAATTTTTTTTTCCCTTCTCCTAATCAAATATTTTAATTATTTTAAGAGAAATAAAGAAAATTGATTTGTAGTTTATAATTATGTTATGCTTTTCTATTTTAATATTTTTAAAGGTATCACCTAGAATCTAAATACATAGATAATAGGTGGTTTTTTTTTTTATTACATAACTTGTAGTTCAAGAGGATTGCAAAAAAGCAATTGCTGTATACAAAATTAATACTGCATTATGTCGAACGTTCAATGTCTAATATCAAATAATCTTAATTTTTGGTCTTGCAAGCCATGAGCCCATGACGGATCATGGATTGTGTGATACATGTGATAACCTGTGGCTATCAAGGGTATCAAGTACACTTTTTCAGTGATATATTATTGCATGGATATTGTGATGCATTTATGAAATGTACTGTCTTCTTTCTTTATGCTGCAGTAAAGTAAAAATGGTTACGGAGTTGCTTGAAGCCATCCATATTGTTGCTTCAGTTGAGGCAATTTGTCTTGGTGTGCAAGCAAGGATTCATCCTTGGATACTCTATGACATTATCTCGAATGCCGCTGGTAATTCATGGTGAGTGTCTTTGTACCATTGGGTTTTCTGTTGCTTACTTAGGTATCAATGGTGAAGACCATGGTATCTATCATGAAGTACCTTGGAAACTAGGAACATATTGGATACAAATATAGGAAATGACATGGGGCTTGGCAACCGCACAATGCCACAACATTCAGACAAGTTTGTGTTTATGATTAGTATTCATTTCACAGCTGCTATACAGTTTCTGGATTTTGATACACACTTGAATAGTTTCATTACTGGAGACGTGGAAATAAAACAAGATATGCTTGATGCCTGATGCTATAAGTGGGAGCCATTGTAGTGTGATGCTTTGAATCAAGATAGCTGATGAATGTCTTGACTTTTTAATTTGACTGATTATCCTGGTTCAGAAGAATTCTGAAAGTTGATTTACTTGGCCTTCATCATGGATAAAATGTTGCTTGTTTCCAAGGGAAGAAAGCTGGTAGGCCAAAGATGAATTGTACTAAGATAAAGGCATTAAAACAATCTAATATATGGCTTCATAATGCAATTAGGCCCTGTTCTTTTGAACTTATTTTCAGTTAATTTCAGTTAATTTCAGTTAATTTCAGTTCAGTTAATTTAATTTTAGTTCAGTTAATTTAATTTCGGTTAATTTAATTTAATTTCGGTTCGGTTAATTTAATTTCGGTTAAGTTAATTTAATTTCGGTTTAATTCGATTAATTTCGGTTAATTTCGGTTTAGTTCATCTTATGTAATGTTTTAATTATTATTTTTTATTTATTATGATTATGATTATTATTATTATTATTATTTATGATAATAATAATAATAATTGATATTATTATTTAATATTTATTATGATAATATTATTATTATTTATGATAATAATAATAATAATAATAATTATTATTTTTATTATTATTATTATTTATTTTTTATTTTTTATTTTTTATTATTATTATTTTTATTATTATTTTTATTTTATATTAGTACTATTATATTATTTATTATTATTTATTATTATTATTATTATTATTTATTATGATTATTTTATTATTACTATTATTATTTATTTTTTATTATTATTTTTATTATTATTATTTAATATTATTATTACTACTTAATTATTATATTATTATTATTTATTTATTTATTATTATTATCATTATTATTATTATTTTTATTATTAATTATTTGTTATTTATTATTTATAATTATCATTTATTATTTATTTATTTATTTATTATTATTATTATTATTATTAACTATTATGCATTATTTTTATTTATTATTATTATAATTATTTAATATTATTATTATCATTATTATTATTTATTATTATTTATTATTTATTGTTTATTTTAAATTATTTATTATTTATTATTTATTATTATTATTATTTATTTATTTAGTATTATTATAATTATTATTATATTTACTATTATTATTATCATTATTTATTCACTATTTATAATTTATAATTTATTATTATTATTTATTATTTATTATTTATTATTTATTATTATTTATTATTTATTATTTAATATTATTATTTATAATTTATAATTTTTTTATTATTTATTATTTATTATTATTGTTTTTATTATTATTATTATTATTAATATAATGTTGAACTTAACTGAACTTAAATTAAATAATAAATAATAATAATAAATAATAACAATAATAATAATAATGATAATAAATAATAACAATAATAATAATAAATAATAACAATAATAATAAAAATAGTAATAAATAATAACAATAATAATAATACTAGTAAATAATAACAATAATAATAATAAATAATAACAATAATAATAATAATAAATAATAACAATAATAATAGTAATAAATAATAACAATAATAATAATAATAATAATAAATAATAATAATAATAATAATAATAATAATAATAATAATAATAATAATAATAATAATATGTATTGATAATATTATGTTAATAATTTTTGATTATTATCGATAATTATTATTTTAAAAAATTAAATATACAATTCGATTCGGTTTCGGTTAATTTCGGTTAATTTAATTTCGGTTCGGTTAATTTAATTTCGGTTCGGTTAATTTAATTTCAGTTAATTTAATTTAATTTCAGTTCAGTTAATTTAATTTCAGTTCAGTTAATTTAATTTCAGTTTAGTTCAGTTAATTTCAGTTAATTTAATTTAATTTAATTTAATTTCAGTCCAAATAAGTTCAAAAGAACAGGGCCTTAGAGGAAAGACAAGTAGTTTGAGGTGAGTGAAAGAGAGACACTGATAGGTTTTTTTTAACCTGCACTTTAGGTTGTAGGTATAAGTGGACAACACTGAGAAGGTTGACACAATAGTGAGGATTGTTATGAGTTATAATTCGGATTATTTTGAGACACTAAAAGTTGGTATTAACATCTTTAATTTTCCTATAAAATTAAAAATACACCATCTTCCACACTTTCACTGCTTTCTTTATTAAGTGTTCTATTTTATTGTTATTTTTGGATGTCTTCCGGCAGCAATATGGTGCTGGTGATGCACCCCATATTATTTAACACCAATAGCTCAAATGTTGGTATAAGTCAGATCTTATATTTTATGCACAAATTGCTGAACCTGGGTTTCCTTTTTAGTACACCAATAGCTTGAATGTTGGCATTAACTCAGATCTTATATTTTGTTGTTTCTTCTTTGACACCGGAGTTCTTTTCGGGGTTATTTTCTTCATGTACAACGTGATTATCATACACATATTATCTATTGACTTTCTTCAGTGCTGTCCTTTTTCTCATCTTATGCAACTTCTCTCATTATTTGTTGATTATTCTTTTTTATTGAATAACATAGATTTTGTACCAGGATGCGATGAACTTGTTAAGTTTATAAGTTCCTTCCTGTTATGTTGTCATATAGAACTGTAGAAGTCCATGTTTTGTAAGTGTGGCTGTGTGAGGCTGTGAGCTTATCTTTCTGTGACTATGACTGTTTATCTGATGCCAGTCCTTGTAAATATGCAGGGTTTTTAAGCACCATGTTCCACAGTGGTTGAGGTCTGATCATATGAAGCATCAAATATTAAATAACGTAGTTGAAAATTTGGTAAGATTGCTGGATAATATGAATTACGTGCGCAAGTTATCCATTTCTGGGTGACATGATGTGTCTTGTGATATGTTTGTGCAATTTTTTAGTTCAGTTTATAGAAGTCTTGTTCTCCATTTAAACAAATTCGATTTCTGGTTGGAGGATAGAAAGGCATATAATGTGATGCAGTTTGTTACACGACACTTACCCAAATCCATGCCATATTTGACTATTTGAGGATAGGTGACCAATCAAACATCCTAGAACCAGCAATGCTTCTAGTCAGGACAGATTAGAGTTCAAGAAGGGGGTGTACTTCTGAGTTCTGACCTCCTAAGATCCTCTAGGTACTATTTACATTGAGTTGTTTTTTTTGTTGTTGTTGGAGTTTATTAAGCATCAGAAATTTGCTGCTCCTATGGTTGTTTCCAATTTTTTGACTTGAGGCATAGTTGATTTTCCCCGAGCGTCTCAATACATATTTAGTTTTATACGTTTAGATAAGAACAAGGGGCTCAAGCGAAGTTTCTCTTTAAAAGTGAAAAATTACTGTGTTGGGTGAATACTTGTCTTTGAGTTTGGTGTAGGCAGTAGGATTCCTAAAGGCTAATTCTTTGTTTATTTTATTTGTTCCTTTTTTTTATTGTCTTCTAGTTATGCCTTCAGAATTTTCAAATTAGAAGATTTAATCACAGTTTCTTGAAGCAAATGAGTTTTTTTTTTTGTTTTGCTTACTCGATTATGCACTGCAAGCGGTTTTGTGATGTGAAGTATCCCAAGTAAGTTGATGTAATATCCGAAACATGTGCTATCAATTTATATTTGAAGCATCTTCATACTCTCTTATTTACATTCTTACAGACTGTCTGACATGTTGTTCATCTGGTATGGTTGTGCTGTTTTGAAATGCTGCTAATATATAATATACTTGCATATTAAAGGGAACTATCTTAGGTTTGGCTAAATCTCTTCCATTTCCACTGCCGCTTCTTGGAGTATCACATCAACAACTTCTTGGTACTGATTGCCAAATTCTTTTGGAGAATTTACAAGAATAATCCTAACTATGAACAGTCTTCCCATAATAATTGCAACTGAAAGTTTACAGAATAATTTCAACTATTAGGGGTGCCTTCCCAAAATAGTACCTACTACCTATTGACCAATAACTTGCTTAAGTAGTTTAATTTTTCTTTTCTAGCCTTTTGGCCTTTCTTTATTTTTGTCCCTCCCTGGCTACCCCGTGCCTAGCCAACTAGAGCTTAATCATCCTTTGACCTTTCAGATTTGGTTTATTCACATCATCATATCATTTTAAGAAGGGGCACTCCCCGTTGTTGGGATTTTTATGGAACAATCCATTGCTGTGATTTTTGTAAGAAGATTTACCATAGTTGGGATTATTCCTGCATATTTTTCCATTTTTTCCCCTTCTTTCTCTATGTATTCCCTTTTTCTGTACAAATTATCTCTATCTTGATTGTTTTTGATGGATTTTTACAGGGTGTTCTCATGGTTGCGGAGATGAGGAAAACGCACCATTGTTTAAGGTGATTCTGGTTTTGCATAATATTCTAAAAGATGCTGCTCTTGTTGTGCTTCAGGCTATAGCTAATACTGTTCAATACAATGTGGCTGCTATGCATCTGTGCTTACCTCTTTTGAATAGGTATGGGGAAAAGTTCTTGGAATCAAACTTGAAGATGCAGCCAATGAAGAAACTTATAACCCTTTGGAATTAGCAAAAGTGCTGGATTCCAGGTCAAAAGCAGTAAACCGAATCGGTTTCATTGGTCTTGGAGCAATGGGGTTTGGCATGGCAACTCACCTACTGAGGTCAAATTTTACCGTCATTGGTTATGATGTAATAACACTTTCTCTTTCTGCATTCCTTTTTGATCTTTAATGGGCAAGAAGAGATAATGGTGGAACCCAATTATAGACATCATCTTTTATATAAGTTTTTCTTACCAATAGAAGAATTTAGTGGAACATTTTTATGCTTTTGTTGATTATTATTTGAAACGACAACTAATTTAGGACATACTAAAAAGGAAAATTTGACAACCAATATGTGATGAGGGCTTATTATTATTGGTGATATCATTATTATTATTAATGTTTGTAATTAAATTACAATTTAAAAAAATATATTTTTTAAATATCTGCTGTAGCGACTAGCGATCCTTAAATTAGCTTTTGTTTGGGCTACACTGTTATGTGAAATAACTTTTCACCCAATTATTATTACTTTTTAGTCTCTAAAGTTACTAAAGGATATTGTAAGGGTGAACTATTGCTTTTATTTGAACATGAATACTTCGGCATCCTCTTTGTACATGAGAAGGAAATTGTGTCCATTTCACATGACTTCTAGTATTTCTTGTTAATTTTTTGATGGTGAATGGACGGACAGAAGCTGAAGATTTAAATATCAATCAGTTCTACATCAGGTTTATTTGGGTAAATTTGTGAATGAAGTTTCTGTACCCTGGGAGAGACTCTCGAGTTGTCTCCTCCTGCATAACGTTTATTTTTTACAAACAGTCGAATGAATTCAGTTCACTTGACTAAGATTGTTTATCGGTGATGTGATTACTTGTGTTAAGGACACTAAGAGACATAAAATCTGCAAATTAATAATAGCATTACAGGGGCCTTTTATTTTTAATTTTTCCCCTCTCCCCTTTTTATTCTTTTGTATTGGTCTTAAAAGACTGTTTATTGTTGCTAAATGCGAATGTCAAACGTCTTTTGTTCAGTTGACAGTACACCTATGGAATTTCTCAAATGTCTTCTTAGAGATCTTTTCATTGTTGTATTTAAAAAATTAAATTGCCATCTTTATGTAATCTTATAAGACAACTAATGGAGAAATATCGAGATAAGAAGAAGGATTTACGTATGGTTTTCATTGATTTGGAGAAGTCATATGATAAGGTATCGAGGGAAATTCTTTCTTGGGCATTAAGTAGGAAAAGAATTTTGCTGAAAAATATTGATATCATTAAGGACATGTATGAGGGAGCTAGCACGAGTGTGCGAACTAGTGTTGGAAAGACCGAAGAGTTCCCCATTACGATTGGAGTACATCAAGGTTCCGCACTTAACCTGTTCTTTTTGCTATAGTCATGGACGAATTGACGAGGTCAGTTCAAATTCAAGACGATATACCTTGGTGCATGATGTTTGCAGATGATACCGTGTTGATTGATGAAACTAGGGAAGGAGTGGAAAGTAAGTTGGAATGATGGAGACAAGCTTTGGAATCTGTAGGCCTTAGGCTGAGTAGGAACAAGACAAAATATTTGGAGTATAAGTTTAGTAGGGTCCGAAACAGAGAGGAAGGGGCAATTACCTTACATGGGAAGATTGTCCAAAGTTCTGAATTTTTCCGATATTTAGGATCCATTATCCAAAAGGATGGGAAATTGGATGGCAATGTGGCTCATAAAACGAAAGCAGGTTGGTTGAAGTGGAAGGGTGCCACGGGGTTCCTATACGAAGGGAAAATTCTACCGCACGACAATTAGACCGGCATTGTTGTATGGCACGGAATATTGCGCAGTGAAACATTGTCACGTGCATACGATGAATGTGGTGGTGATGCGTATGCTACGTTGGATGTGTGGGCAATTGGCATACAACTTACAAGAAAGGATCGATTCAGGAATGAGATTATTCAGAAGAAAGTAGGGGCTACACCGATTGAGTTGAAGATAATGGAGAATCGATTAAGATGGTTAGGACATGTAAGACGGAGACCAAGTGATGCCACGGTTAGGAGGCTAGAAGGGTGGCAAAGTGATAGGGTTGTAAGGGGTAGGGGAAGACCTAAGAAAAGTTGGATGAAGGTGATTGAGAAAGATATGAGTCTACTTGGGATTAAGGAAAATATGGCGTTGGATTAGGCGGAGGGAGATAACATATGTTGATGACTTGACTTCACTTTGTATATCTTCCCTTTTGATCCCTTATAGTTTACTTCTTGTGTTCTAAAAACCGTTTGCATTGAACATTATTTAAATATTCCTTTCATAAGGTTTTCTCTAACATTTTCATTTATTTCCCTACAAAGCTGTTTTTTCTCCTCTCAGTCTTTTCTTGGCACTCTTCTATATGATATTTTCAAATGTATTAATTTTATTTATCTATCCTTACATATTTTGTTTATAACTTTTGTTATTTTTTTCCCCCTTATGTTATTTTTATTTAATTTTTTTCCTTCTTGTTTTACTCTTATCAGTTTCACTTTCTCTCTCTTCCTTGTTTATTCTTTTTAACTTCACGCTCTTTTCTTGTTTCATTGGTCACGGTGACGATTTCCTTCGACGATTTATGTTAGCCGACCCCAAATCATTTTGGGACTAAGGTTTTTTTGTTGTTGTTTGTTGGTGGTGGTTGTTGTTGTTGTTGTTGTTGTTGTTGTTGTTCCATCTTTATGTAATCTGTTTAATTTAATTTATGCTAGGTGTATGAACCAACACTTTCTCGATTCATTGAAGCAGGTGGATTAGTGGGTAACTCTCCACTAGAAGTATCGAAATGTATGTTGATGCTTACTCGTCTGTTTGGATTGTAGATGCTAGATTTGCAAATAGCATGGAAGAAGTTATGAATGAAGCTTTTGATATAGCATTAAATTTTGAAATTTTCAATTGTTTTCCTCTATGACTGCTTTCTTTCTTTACTAGTGTCATTGTAGGACTGTAGATTTTCCGGCCTTAACGGTCAATTTTCTAAAATTCATAATGATTAGGCCTTTTCTAAGTTTAATCACAGACATTATATTGAAAGGCTTTGCCGGCTTTCCCTTCAATTACAGATAGAACTTGGCTGCATAGGGGCTGTTGTGCCTGTAGCCTCGTCTTCTCCTTTCTATGCTCTAATCACACTATATAAGGCGTCGAAGATAACTTGTCGCTGTAAGATAAACTTTGTTATGACGATTGTAAATTAAGTGCGTTATTGCAAAACTATATTACGTGGAACCTTTGAAAGGTGTTGACCCATTAGAAATATCTGATTTAGATATGGCAAGCTTCTCTGTGTTTTCCTTTTTCAAGGATTATAATTGAGTCTCCATATCAAAGAAGCCTGCTCTTCCATAAAGTGCTGAACCGTTTTCTTTTTAGTCCGTCAAAAATCCATGGCTTAGAGCTTTTCTGTTTCTCCTTTGCGGAAATGAAGAGTTCTAGTTCTCAATCTTTCCTTTGGGGGGGGGGTTTGAAATACTGATGCAGTTTCAAAGTAGATAGTGGTTTGGCAGTTGTCTTAAATTTCATTCATTGTTTGTAATGGTTAATAAAATTCTGCTTTGAGTTACCAAAATACAAACAAATAAAAGAAACTGAGTAGCCAGGTGTGTCTATATAGCGAGCTATATTTGAGAATCGTGGTACCTAGTAGCATTGTTTCATTTTAGGTATTCTAGACATGAATCACTTCTATTATACAAGCTTTACCCCCTTTTTTATTTTGTTACTGTTATCCTGATTCAATATAGTGTTTTTTATCTTCAGGTGTCGATGTGCTTGTGATAATGGTTACAAATGAAGCTCAAGCAGAAAGTGTCCTTTTTGGAGATCAAGGTGCTATCCAGGGTATGAGTTAGTTGCTTGTATGCTTAAAGGATTATGTTTTCATGGCCAGGTTTGTACAGACCTGGAGGATACTTTGTAGGGTGGCTTATATACATCGAAAATATATCTCAGAGGAAACACCACTGTGCCTGCTCTGTGATATGAATGGCTGTGAAGCTCCATATTATTTTCCGCAGTGACATAAATACACTGGAAAACAATATTAACCTGACATAGGGTGTTGCTAAATGCAGTATTTTCTTTTTTTACTTTTGCAAAACTTGCATTCACAAAATTACCTTCTTCACTTTCAACACTTCTTTGGCCCTCACATTGAATACTCCTCTTTTTTTAAAAAAAAAAAAAAAAAAATAGAGTAAGGTTGAGACATCAGGTACCAAAGTGACTTTATGGGATGAACTAACATCAACAACAGACCAAAACAGTAGATTAATGGAACAAAAGAAAGATTAGGGAAGTGAGGAAGATGATTAAGGAAAGAAACAATTGAAGATATGATTGAATAGATGATTAAATCACCAATTACAACCTAGCCACTCTTTCGAGAGGAATGGCAGTATGACACTCTCCCAATTAATCTAACTGACTACTTTTATAATTTGCAACATCCCTTCTTTCTACCTAATTTCCTCTATTTATAGAGTTTCTTCCCTTGTCACCCTCTAACTTATTTCTCAAGCTACTAACTAATTATGAAATACCAAAAGTATCCCTCTCCCTAGGTTGGTTACACTTTACCTTTTTATTTGCCAAACAATCCCATCTTCACACAATGATTGTTATTAAAGTGCATACTCCATGTGTATATTGCCGAGATGAGTGCAAAAATAGAGTGGGGTTTGAGATGGAGAGGAGAGTGAGAATGCAGACTTGGGGCAAGTTGAATTTGAAAAACCATATTGCAGTTTTTTGACTGCATTTAGAAATTATGTATTTGATTTTTGTTTTTGCTTTTCCCAGCTCTTTCAGTAGGAGCAGCTATAATTTTGTCATCCACAGTTTCTCCAGCATATGTCACCCAGCTGGAGCAACGTTTACAAGGTTTGTTGATATTTTAATCTCTCGTGTATAGTTATCTAAAAGAGAACATAGCTGTGGGTGAAATTCTAACATTATGGAATTCCGGAGGCTGCTTATATATATCAGGAAATCAACAGCTGTCTGGTTCGCAGTTATGAGAAAGATGTTGACTATTTGCTTCCTTGTGGACTTCTTCGAGTTGTATTTTATGTGATTTATAAATGTATGGAATACTTTTTTGTTTCCATCTACGATAGAGTTTCAGGGTCATTCTGCTGGCAGCAGGTATGTTGGATTATAACTTGGAGGAATGGGCTAAGAGAAGCATAATGTTGGCCTTTATATGATTCATCTGTTTTTTTTTTCTTTACTTTTTTCCTACTGGGGAGGTGGAGGAAAGAATCTCTTCTATATTATGACCTGACCAGCTCAGAGTCATGGTAGTATGGTACCCTCCTCCCACACAAGCACCCATGGCTTGTTGTTCCTTCCATTCTGCACAAGACCTGCGAGGTTGCCACTTGCCACTTGCCATCCTCTCCCTCGTTGGATTATAAGGCCCCTCTCCTTCCTGTCCCTGAGACCACTACAACAAGATATACCCTCTCCAAGCAACACTGGCAAACTGTACCCACACCTGACAGTACAAAGCACCATGTACCCATGTTGATTTGTTCATGATATGGGCTGGCATGTGTCAGTCGGTGCGCGGTTCTGTACGGATCCAGGTGCACCGTATTAGAATTCAGCCACACTATCACTCTACTTACCTAGGAGGAGTTTAGCTGCTGACTGCAATCAACAACACCCAGGCTGTCTGTCATGAAGTTGGAGGTTGTGCGAATTGTGTCAAGCTACTTGGCCAGGGAAGGAGCTAGCTACTTAATGGTGTTAGCTACCACTGCCCTGGTGTTAGGAAACTACCAGACTTCCCAATGACACTTAAAACAACAGGAAATTGTCCAACTAGAGTAATGGTCTTTTGCACTAAAATGGTCCCAGCCTTTATCTGGTGTTACCTCTTTCTCTTGTATGCTTCTTGTGTTATCACTCCATTGAAGGTCATGAAAGTGGGAAATTTTCTATTATGTATCATTTTTGTTATATGTGATGTTGCTTTGAACTCCTATACGTTGTCAGATATGTAATGAGTTGTCCTGTCAAATTAATGCCTTATGTGATCTGCGTGCAGGCAAGAACTTAAAACTGGTGGATGCTCCTGTTTCTGGTGGTGTTAAGAGAGCCTGCTCAGGAACTCTTACAGTATGTAAATCGATAGTCTTCTGCTTTGAGCTCCATCCACTCTATCTCTCTCTGTCTCTGTCTCTCTCTCTCTCTCTGACATACACACATTTGGGAACATAATCTGAAATTATAAAATTTTAATTATTTGCTAGCTGCCCTAGTTGCTTGAAGTACTCCATATTAGACTCGTATAAGGTGATTGCTGAATAACTAAGGTCTTAGCAAAAAAGTTGCTGGGCACTGAATGCATTAAAAAAATGAAGCTCCAGTGTACAATATCATATCTGCACAATGGACAGACATGCACACAGAGCATCAAAATGTAATTGTTTGAAATTAAATTGAATTTTACATCCATTGCGTTATTGTGAGTTGTGAGTGAAGCGCTTTTGCAATTTATTGCAAAGTTCTAAATTGTCTGGTCGGTTGACAATGTATAACTTTCAAGAATAAGCCAACAGTTAGAGCTTACAAATATATGGCACTCCTTTTCCTTTCTATTTTAGGAACTTTTCTTTGCTGTTGGATCATCTGGTGACTATAAAAACTGACAAGTGTTCTACATGTTCATCAGGTAATGGCATCAGGAGCGGATGAAGCTCTGGAGCAGTGCGTTCCAGTACTTTCTGGTACTGGGCATTACAATATTTGCTCATAATACTTCCCGCTTAAGTTATATCATGATAAAATTGACTGGTAGTTGCATGTCTTGTTCACAGCATTGAGTGAGAAGCTTTACATCATAAAAGGAGGATGTGGAGCTGGAAGGTAAGCGTTTGCTTTTTTGGTTCTTTTGATGATTTATTTACTTCTCTACATGTGATGTTTTTGCAAGCTGATCTGGTGAAGTCATCTAAATCATATGTTCTATCCATATAATGTAACCCATCATATTTCTGCCTGAAGTTTATATTAGAAAGGATTGTTCATCATACTAATATAAATCAACAAATCATATTGTTTCCTTGCTTTTCCAGGTAGGTTTTGTAATGTTTCTTCTTAGTTCAAGTATAAAGGTAAAAAAAAAATTAATGTCTACTGCCTCTGTGGGAATTTTGAAAGCTATGTATCTCCTGTAATAATGTGAATATCTAGCAATAGGACATCTGTCATTACACAGATAATAGTTGTACTGTTATCTCTAACACATTTTTATATATGTATTCATTTTAGTTTCTAAATAATGTAGATACACCTCTTGGCCACGTAATATGAGGCTGATCTTTTTCTAAAATTTCTTATAGCTGCGTTAAGATGGTTAATCAACTACTTGCTGGAGTTCATATAGCATCTGCAGCTGAAGCACTGGCCTTTGGTGCTCGCTTGGGTCTACATACAAGAAACCTATTCCAAATTTTAACCACCACTAGCGGAACATCCTGGTAACTTCTGACACCTGTAATTGCCAATATGACCTCGAGTAGAAGTTGACTCCTATGTGGCCTGTACTAGTGCATGTTTAAAATTATTTCATTTTAGACAATTTATATATGCAATTCTTTATTTATTATATATTTTTCTCTAGCAATTTTTCATTTTATTCTTCTTTAAATTCTTTCTTAGGAATATTCATATACTTAAGGTATAAAATTTTGTTTGGAGTTTACGTAT
The DNA here is from genome assembly GCA_947646795.1 of Beta lomatogona. Lineage (NCBI taxonomy): Eukaryota > Viridiplantae > Streptophyta > Magnoliopsida > Caryophyllales > Amaranthaceae > Beta > Beta lomatogona. Next base: position 1,087,420 of record CANSNZ010000033.1, on the reverse strand, counting down.
CTTCAGTTGATTGGGATTCTTACTTCACGAATCCAACCATATAAAGAAGTATAAATTCAGTTGCAGTCACACTGTAAATCTGAAATGAGGTATATCTTGTGAGGGTCATACTGTAGATCTTATCTGAAGTGTATCTTGTCAATAGTCATTTGGCCACTATTGCTAATGCCAAGAATACAACTCAAAACTGTGAGATAGAGATTGTTGAACAACAGATAATTTTACTATGTGAGATTGATACTTTCCAGAAAATTGCCAAATTTGAATCAATTAGAGCTGCTGATTTAATGCTATGAAATATAAAACCAGATTGATGTTTTTTAATTTTCAAATTTAAATGATGATGAAAGAAGAAGTTATACTAGTAAGCTTGGAGTCTTAGTCATTTGTTCTTGGTTTTACTTTTGAACCATATTTTAAGTTTGGAGCTGTGTAAGACTCCTCAGTTCATTACTTTAATTTGCTTACCTGCTTCCTTTTGCAGGATGTTAGAAAACCGTGGTCCACACATGGTGGATAATGATTTCACTCCTTATTCTCAACTTAACATCTTCGTGAAAGATCTGGTTAGCTAAATTACTTACTCTTACGCAGGACCTATTTCTATGCCTCCAAAACTAACCTTGAAGGCATGTGGTTATAATGACCTTTGTTTAGGGAATTGTTTCTCATGAATGTGCATCAAGGAAAATTCCACTGCATGTTGCTGTCACTGCACACCAATTATTCTTAGCAGGTATACACTGCTGATTCCTTTTTTTTCTTTTTCTCCAAGACAATATTGTGAACTGTATACCATTTCATCTCTTGCATCAATTCAAGACTTCGGATACCATGTGCAGTTTTTCCTGCTTGGACTAAAATTGTGTTGGTAGTAAATGATGTGGGTCTAATTGCATGTATCTGATTAGTTATGCTTGTTGCATGGTGGAGAAAGCCAAGGCTATGGGTTAACATGCAACATCAACTTTGCAAGTTTCAGAACTGGATAATTTACAGTTGCTTTTTATTGAATTTGTGAAAAAGTTTATCATTTGGTTGCTTCTGAGTACTCTCTTTTAACTTTTCAACTTTTTTCTTACATGCAAGCAATACTTGTTTTTTCTGGCTGTAAGGTTCTGCTGCTGGCTGGGGTACCCTTGACGATGCGGCTGTTGTCAAGGTACACAACATGCATTCCTTGATACTTGAATGTGAAACAGTTTTGATACAATTGAATGTTTGATTGGGTCAATTTCAAAATTTTAACGCATTTAGATTGAATTTTATGGGGGTAAAGTTAAACCTAGGCCATTGCATATCTTACTGATCAGGGGGAATAGGTATTTGAATGTCACAGACCAGGCCAACCATAAGTCCAGTTCATCTACTCAAGGCGTGGGAAGGAGCAATGAAGAAGGGCGAGATTTGGGACACATAAACATAATACCACTAGCATTCAGTTAGTATTTTCTTGTGGGAGAAGTAGGAAGGATACATCAGGGAATTTGATATTAGTTAGTTATGATGTCCGTAGTGGAAATATATAAATAGAGTAGATAGGGGAAAAGAGGAGTCATGGAAAAAGGTACTGTTAGCATTTCTATTTCCTCTTTTGGAGTTTCCACTTTCCAGCCACTCGAAGGCTTGGAGATGAGTTGCTGTGTTTGTGTTTTGATTTCATTAATATACAACCATCTATCTATGATCAATATATAATTCTCTTTCTCTCTCTTTCTACCTATTTTTCCCATCTATTCTATTACAATGAACTTCCTTTTTATGTTTGACTGTAGTATTTAAGTTTTAACTTTGTATTTTATGCTTTTGTTTTAGTTTTATGAGTCTCTAACAGGAGTCAAAGTTGAAGGAAAGCTTCCTGTCCTTAGTAAAGAAAATGTGATGAAATCTCTTCCTCCTGAGTGGCCTGTGGATCTTACCACTGATATAATCAAGCTATGTGAGAACAATATGAAGCCCTTGGTTGTTCTTGATGATGATCCAACAGGAACACAAACTGTTCATGATATTGAAGTTCTAACTGAGTGGTAAGCATCTTAAATTTATATTCACATCCTTTGCTGCAAGACATATCTTTTCTAGAAGGTCATATATAGGGTCTACCTTATCCATAGTTTTGAGAAAAGAGTAAACCTGGTTATTTCATGGCGTTCTGTTAAAGCGATATCTTGGTACTGATCATTGCTGTTGTAATAGATGAGGTACCCATTTTGTCTAATGATTAAAAATGTGGGCGCTAATAAATTTCTGTCTCTCTTACAGGAATGTTGATGCACTTGTTGAGCAATTCAAGAAAAAGCCTAAATGCTTTTTTATATTGACGAACTCGAGGGCTCTGAGTTCTGGGAAGGTATTTTAGAGGAATTACACTTTCGAATCGATTGTGTTATGTAGAAAATATGGATGTATGCTTTTAATATTATTAACTTCTTACTTTTGCTTTCATTTTGCAATATGACTTCATACAGGCTAGTGCACTAGTGGTTGAAATCTGCCGCAATCTGCAGACTGCAGCTAAATCAGCTGATATTGAGTTCACAGTGGTATTGAGAGGTGATTCAACTTTAAGGGGCCACTTTCCCGAGGCAAGGCACTTCATAGTTCACACATGCAAAGTATTTTCTTTCGTTTTATCGTCTTTACATGGTAGATTTGATGCTTACTGGTTTGTCAGGAAGCTGATGCTGTCGTTTCAGTCATGGGGGAAATTGATGCATCGATCATTTGCCCATTCTTTCTTCAAGGCGGTCGTTTCACTATTGGAGATATACACTATGTTGCGGAAGCTGACCGGTATATTTTAAATTTTCGCTGTTATGTGATATAGTATTTATATGTCTGAATATTGATGCTTGAATATTTACATTAGGCTTATTCCTGCTGGAGACACAGAGTTTGCCAGAGATTCTGCTTTTGGCTATAAATCTTCAAATTTGCGAGAGGTTTGGCTTGAACCTTTCATGACCAACTCTCACTCTTAAGGACTTGATTTCAGTCTAGTAATTATATTTATGATTTGGTTTCCCTGACAACAGTGGGTTGAGGAGAAAACAGAAGGGCGCATAGAAGCTAGCAATGTTTCTTCTGTTTCAATTGAACTCTTGCGAAAAGATGGTCCTAATGCTGTTTGTGCTCATCTATGCAGTTTGGAAAAGGTAAAAGAATATGCTTCCTTATGCACCTTAAATGTTCTGTTACCTTGCTGATAAATATTGCCATGCACCGCATTTAAAGCAAGAGAAATGCAACACCTTTGTTGCTCTTGAATGATAAATTTTATGCTTAATAAAACTAGTTGGTGTTCGTTAGATATGCCAGACTGCAAAATTTAGGTTGGAAGTGAAACTCTGCGAGAATATCCCTTTAACCGAGTGATTCAAAATCAATATTTAAATCTTAAGTAAATTTAAACCTTAAAAGAGTTGTTGATGTCACTATTAGCACACAACTCTCACTTCCATATATGTTTTCCAGCTTTGCTTCTTTCCTTTGCATTTGTTCGGTCCTTCACTTATTCAACTTCTTTATTTGTTCTTTAGGTCCTTTGCTCAGGCTTTGTTTGATAGGATATCTGAAAGAAAAGCACTAGTGCAAATTATTTATCTGATAATTTTCTCATATGAGTGTATGTGTAGGAAAGTGCACCCAGGTCTTGCTCATGATTACGTCAATCCCTCGGGTGACTATATCTAGGTTTTAGATCTAAAGATCAAACCAAGGGGCTTGAAAGGCCAATCACACTAAATACAAGTGGTGTGAACCAAAAAAGAGGAAACCTGTGAAGCCATCATGAACTTCTCCATTTTTTGATAATAGCTCTGGAACCCAAAATGAGAGAGCAATAATGGAGCTTGGACATTCCATTATTTGGTATTCATTCCGAATGCTTGATACTCTAATGAGGGGGGTATGGAATACTATGGATTTCTTACCCTTCAGTTTGACCCTTCAATTTTCATGCAGAATCCACATATATATGATCACATATGTGTAATGAAACATTAACGAAAGGGGCAAATAGTTTATATGTGCTCATGAATGAGCTTGAGATCAAAATTTTAGCTACAAGTCGGCCTCAAACGATCCATATGTATTTATAGTGTAAACTGTAAAATGCACATGGAAGAAAGTGCTTCGAGAATGAAGGATATGCTCCATGAATGCCATGTCCCTGCACCCACATCATACCTGAGAACACTATCCTCGTGTCAGGAACTTAAGTCCTGACGTGGATGTGACTTGGATATGTACTACCCATGTCTAAGTCTCAGTATTCTAGAACATCTATTTAGGTCTATATAGCCACTCTTGCATAAAGCATCTAGCTAAGAAGGCAAGATTTTATCAAAATATAATCAAGTTTCAAGCACCTAGGAAAGAAGGATGAGAACACAAAGATATATAAAATCTTGTATTATCTACAAACCGGAAGAGGGAAAAAACATTATCAACACCCATCATGCACCAACTTCATATAAGCTCTCCTAAAGACCATTTTGCTTATAATATCTTCCTAAAGAGAGGCAAGGGTTGACTCTCGTAACCCTTCAATATATGTACCCAAGAGTCCGTGACCATAATACTGTTTCTTCTCTTTTTGGCTTAGTTTTAAAAGGCGCGAGGCGCAAGGCGAAGGGAGGTGCAAGGCGAAGGCGCACGCATCCCGTATGCGAGTCGCACCTCTAGTCCCAGATTTGTAGAAATCGTTTATAGATTATATTTTATACTCAAAACAACATTATAATTAAAAAAATATGAGCTGCTATAATTTTAAAAAATAGATAAGCTACTGCTACTGTATTTCTAAAAATTAACTCCTCCAAGAAAATAAAAAATAAAAAGTTGTAAGTGTTTATTCAAAGAAAAACCATGTGACCAGAGACTAGGCACAACAAAAGCAGAACAGAAGAAAAGACAGGAGAGGACTAGAGGAGAAGGTTAAAAGAAAAACAGAAAAGAGAAGAGAGAAAAAAAAAAAGCTGGCTGAGGACAACAGAAGTAAAAAGAAGAGAAGGGTAAAAAAAAAAAAAAGAAAATAGTAAAAAGAACGCGTGAGTGACTGCTTCTCACGTTAAGAAAAAAAAAAAAAGAGTGACTGCTTCTCACTCTTGGAAAGTGGGTCGAAGAAAGAGGAGAAGAGAGAGAATGAAAGGAAATTAGGTTAGACAGAGAAGGATACCGGCGACGAACGCCGGCAGATCTGCTGCCGGCCACCATCGGACATTAATCGCTGGCAGATCTTACCCAGTCATCAACAATTTTCCAGATGCTTTGAATTTCGCAAATTAGGGTTTCTAAAATTAGGGCTTTGAATTTGGGGTTAGATTGAAGTTATTTCATGCAATTAATTGAGGGATTAATTGAGGGCTTTTGCTCGAATTTACATACTAAAGACGGGGTAAGAGTTAATTTGAATTTTTCTTTTGTTTTTTCATGTTTTAAACTCAGATTTCTTCTTTCACTCGCTTCTAAACCAAAGGCCACTCAGGCGGCGCGCCTTGCTCCTCTGAAAAGGCGGCCTGAGGCGCGCGCCTTTACGCGCCCGCCGTTGTGCGCCTCGCCTGATGGATGCGATTTTCTCATCGCCTTGGGTCGCCTTGCGCCTAGGCGCGCCTTGGGTGTGCTTTTTAAAACTAAGCTTTTTGGTGTCCGGCTTTATTATTTTCACCTCCTAAACCCTTGTCAGAATTTTTCTAAACTTATCTTCTCTTATTTTCCCTTATTTTTTCTAATATTAATTTTAATAGCCCTTAAAAAAACCTATTTCAGTTGTGAAGTAAACGATGTTCACAAAAAACCGAAACCGTACCGAAAACCGAAAAAGCCGGTTAAAATGGGCGGTAATCGTACTTAAAAAATAGGGGTTAAACGGTTCGGTTACCGAACCGGTAAAAATTATGGTTAAACGGTACGGTTACGGTTATGATTACTTATAAAACGGTTAACCAAAAACCGGATATATCTATTTTATTTTATTATTATTCAATTTTTTATAATAATTACATTAATTAATTATCAGTTTTGCAATTTAAATGGTTAAAGCCAGTAAGTTAGGAAAGTCAGTAAGTTAATCTTAGTTGTAAACGGTTAAAGAAGTTGTAAACTATCTGCCTCCAACTTGTAATAGATAGTTTCTTTTTTTCTTTGGGTAAAATTGAACTTTGGCAGTAAGCTTCTCTTTAGTCTTTGCTACAACAACATTTATGTTGATCTTAGTTGTAAACTACTAAACGCTTACTCTTAACTCCCTGTCAGTTGGTGTGTTTGTATATATTAGTAATTTAGTATGTTATTTGTATTTTTTAGCATTGAGCTTTGTGGAGTAGCAATGTAGTATGGTATATTGGTAATAATGTTATATTATGTATGTTGATACAAATTTGAAATTTAATATATAAATTCAGTAAAATAAATTAATAAAACTTGAGTGACGGTTAATGGTTAACCGGAAAACCGTACCGAAAAACCGGTTAACTGCTTAGGCGGTTACCGGTTTGAACGGTTACGGTTACGGTTCACAAAAATGGCAAACCGATATTTCCGGTTACCGAACCGAAACGTCATTTCGGGACGGTTAACCACCCATGAACACCACTGCTGAACTTAATTTTCCTTCTTTGGACTTATTGGCCCTTACAAATCCTTTTTTCTTTTTTCTAAATTTTACTTCCTCCAATCTATTGTTATTGCAACATTAACTCATTGGCACATTTTTTTTAAGAAACCGGTGTGAAGAGGAGAGAAATAGATATAGATAAAATTGGGACCCATGTACTAGGAGAGAGTGATAGAGAGAAGATATTACCAAATAAGGAAACATTGCAATTAATATGGAACTTCTAAACAAGGGAAACGTTGCAATTAAAAAAGAACGGAGGAAGTATTTTCTTAAGATGAAAGGAACAAACTGTATACTTCTAAGTTCTACTATTATGACCTTTGATTCTATTCCCAAAATTTACTTTGACCATCTTATATCAAATTTAGTAAGAAAGAATTTAGTCATGTGGGATCTTATTGGTTTTCATTGAATATATATTTTGAAAATATCGACTTTTTCTAATTTTTACTTATACCTAATCACAGATATTAATGCTTAAAGTTGTGGTTGGCAAACGTGCAAAGAGTAAATGATCGAACGAAAATGGAGGAAGTATTTCATCAACATTAGACTTTTCATTGCATCAATTGGATTTTTTATTTATTAAATTCAGGATGAAGATTAATTCTGCCGTATAACTGCTATGAGTTCACACGAGATCAAATTCATAATTCTGAGCTATTGTATAGCTGGTATAAGAATCTAATTCTCAGTACCACTTTTACATTTGAGAATCATGTAGATAGAAGGATACATGATAGCTTGAGGGCATAAGTTGTCTTTAGACCTCCTTATGTATCTGGGCAACACCCCTGTGGTATCCCTAAATATATGCTTTATTAGTTACCCAAAAAAAAACTGTAGCTTGCACTTTAAAGAAACACCCTGTATACTATACACAGTATGTTATTGCTATGGATTATAACTAGTTCCTTTCCACATGCTGGCTAGAATAATTTCCACACTTTGAGTCGGCCTAGTAATGCCTGTGCCATACTTGGATGAAACAGGGATCAACCTGCATAGTCAATGCAGCTAGCGAAAGAGATATGGCTGTGTTTGCCGCTGGGATGATCCTGGTAAATTTTTCGTCTCCCTTGATATAGCACTGCCCTCAAATAGTGTTTGTGATCCAAACCTTTTTATCACTCTTGTCGGCTTCTTTGCTTTTTAGGCAGAACTGAAGGGAAAGCGTTTTTTATGCCGCACTGCTGCTAGTTTTGTTTCTGCTAGAGTTGGGATAACTTCAAGACCTCCAATCTCTCCAAAGGATTTGGGAATACACAACGAAAGCACTGGTGGTCTTATAATTGTAGGATCTTATGTCCCAAAAACTACAAGACAGGTGATAAACATTTTTCTATGCAACACTTCTGCAGATTCATTCTTTTTTTAATATCAATCTCAATGTTTGTTTGTTTGTTTTCTTTCTTTCTTTTTTTGCCTCATTATTGAGGCCTAATTATTTGAAATTTGATATTGTGCAGGTTGAAGAATTACAAGTTCAGTTTGGACCTGCCTTAAGATGGATTGAGGTGATTCATATTTCCTTATTTCCATGCCAAATCATGGATCTTCTTGTTAATATCTCTTCCCAGGGGAAGATACAATTGGAAAACATGACATGCTAGTGTTGCATGAATGTTGAACACTTGAACCTTTTCGTGTCAATTTTGCATCTATGAAGAAGGTTCTGATTGTCTACCTTGTCTTTCCCCAGATTTCTGTCACCAAGGTCGCAATGAATTCGCCAGAAGAGAGGGAGAAAGAAATCAATCTAGCTGCAGAAATGGCTGATATTTTCCTTAGGACTCGCATGGACACAGTGATTATGACCAGTCGAGAGCTTATCTCTGGAAAAAGTTGGTGATCTCGAACCTTGTGCTCTGTTATTTTCCTAATTGTTTAAGTGATGACCTGTTCTTTCTGATTTTTATTGTTTTGGGTCAAGTGGGGGAGGGGGTTGTACGGGAAATCTCCATATCTTTCCCCTCGATTTATGTTTCTGTACACATTCCTGTCATTTGTAGTAAGATCAGTGTGCTTTTTCTTCATTTATTATGTACAAGGTCTCTATCTTTCCAAGTGTACAATATCTGTATCTGTAGGCAGTATGACACTCTTTGATCTGTACCTTTTGTCCAGGCTTCGTCTCTTTATTGCTGTCGTATTACCATGTTGACTTTGATCATTGTCCCTGATATGTCCTGCTGTCAGTTCAGATTTTAGAAAAACACAAATTTTCTCCACACCACAACTGCATCCTCACAAAGCTGTCAAATTTCTTCAAGGAATGCCTATGTGATTGGTATTGGGATTGCTCTCTTGATTTCATAAGGATCCTTCTTTAAGCTCTAATAAAAATGAGCTACACTGCTATTCACTCTACGTTGCCTTTGGTGATATAAATGGGATAGGTCAAATTTGTTTCTTTTGCTTAATGTGTAGCTCCTAGATCATAAACCACAGTGAGTGAAAAGTGAAAACTAGTAGCCTTTTATTAGCTTATGATTGCATGAACTCTTTAATCTCAACCAGTTTCCTTGCTGTTAAATTTCTCTGCACACACCAGTATAGAAATTTGAATAACGTAACTGCTGAATACCACAATAACTGAAAACCATGTAAGATCATGCATGATCCTATAGATTTGAGGATTTCAGTTCTTGTCCACATTTCTTGATATAGAAGGCTTGTAGGCAATTTGGGGGCACAGTACTGATCCAGCCCCCTTTTTTTTTATGGAATTTACTCTCCATCCTGCTTATTTGAGGAAGAATCTTCCCTATGAACAGATAAATGGATCCATGATTTTTTTTCGATGTTATGTAGTTTAGTGAACATCTTGGTGTCACGTTATGCCTATGCCGACAATTCCTCAGCTTTCTGTTTTCTGATTACTGACTAGCAGGCACCTTGTTATGTTATTGTCTTTTGATCCAATTCTTGTTTGATAAGAGGTTGGCTTGACCTCATACATTCTATTTGATTAATGTTTTTCCCCTTTGGGAAAAAAATTAGGGAAATTCCATTTGGTACCACTGTATTTTGGGCTTTTCCATTTGGTACCCAATTTTTTTTTGGATTCTATATGGTACCGCAATAGTTTGGATTTATTCTCTACCATAACATTCCGTTAAATAAAACATAATTTTTGGTTAAATAGGGTTAATAGTTTGCCTTGTTTATGTGCGATAAGGGAACACCTGCCAAGGCTTGTCCAAATGGAAAAGCCCAAATTACAGTGGTAATAAATGCATATATGCTAAAGACAAGATGTACCAATGGAGCAAAAAATTGCCCACATTATAATGTTCTTGCACGAATGTGAAAGTTTCCCTTTTTATATTTCTTTCTTTATGTTTTTCCAGCTGCTTCTGAAAGTCTGGAAATAAATTTCAAAGTAAGCTCAGCCTTGGTGGAAATTGTTAGGCGCATAGGTACAAGGCCTCGTTATATTCTCGCAAAGGTATTTCTTGATAGAACCTTTCTGTGCATTACTTTCATAGTATTATTGCATGTTTGTATACCTACCATCGCTTTGTTCTATGATAAATGATATTAGGACCAGTAGAGTATGTTCATCTTAAATTCTCACTCTAGCAATGTTTAGCACTTTCAAATCAGACACATTGTCATTCTCAGCTGGTATCAAGGAATGGGCAAGTGTCAGTATCCCTAATTGTGCCTGGTTGAGCATGCCATTAGTAGCAAATTACATGAGTATAAGAAACTTCTGGAGTGAAATTTGGGTAAAGGTGATCTTGTACCAAACCTTGATGATAATTTTAAGAGCTCAAAAAGCGTCATGAAACTGCAACTGAATTGAAAAGACCCATCTCATGCACTGAACTGGATAGCATGCTGAAAGTGAACAATCTCCTTGTACTGAGAGATGATTGATGTTCTAATACTGTTTTAGTTGTTTGACTTTATTTCAGATGGCATTCAGTAAACCTTATTTTTGTTACATGTTTAGAAAGAAAAAATGTTAATTATATTTATATATTTTCTGTTTAAATTAGGTCTTATGACAAGCCAGTTACCTTACTAAATTACTGTATTTATAGGTATTTGAAAATAAGGTAGTTCCATCAGTTTTAAAGATTGTGTCTACAAACCCTTATGTTGCTTCTTTTCAGGGTGGAATCACTTCATCTGATATTGCTACCAGAGCTCTTGATACGAGACATGCTAAAATAGTTGGACAAGCATTGGCTGGTGTTCCCTTATGGCAGCTTGGTGGTGAGAGTAGACACCCAGGAGTCCCATATATAGTTTTCCCAGGCAGGTGTTGTTTCCTTAATTTCATGTTTGGTCCTCACAATATTCATTGCAACTTATTCATAATGTAGTTTTCTGGAATTATCATACCTACTCCCAAAAATAATGCTTGTGCTCTAAATTTTTTGCCAATATCTACAACTTATGGAGCTTTTTATCTTTGACTAAATCTTCCGAGAACTACAGGCAATGTTGGTGACCATAGAGCTCTTGCTGAAGTTGTAAAATCTTGGGCTCGTCCTGCCAGACTTTCATCAAGCAAAGAACTTCTGCTTGTCAGAACACTAAACATTTTCTGTTGTCAGATTCAATCATCGTAGGTAACTCAACTCTAACTATATTGTTTTGGTTTTGTAGAATGCAGAAAAAGGTGGATATGCTGTTGGAGCCTTTAATGTGTATAACTTGGAAGGAGTAGCTTCAGTCGTAGCTGCTGCTGAAGAGGAGCGCAGCCCCGCTATTTTGCAGGTTAGAAGTGGCTATACAGCAAGATGACAAATATGCAGACGTTACTCATTTTATAGGAACTCATTAACCACACAAACTTGCAAATAGTTCAGGCATTAATCTATAAAATTATAAAATTAGTTTCAAAGGCATTGTTTTACGGAATTTAAATTTTGAGCATAAATAAGTAATTTTATGTTAATGACCTGAGTGGTCCAATCTTAGTGGACTGAACTGAGTAAACAGAGTAGCTGTGATGCTTGATGATCTTGATGTTTGAAAATAAATTATTACCCTTAGATCACTATAATTGAACTCACAATGCTCTGGTCTTGGATTTCTTATTTAATGGCAGTTGAGATATTTAATGGAGATTTTTCTTCTGATAGATCCCTCGAACTTGGGACAATTGTTATTTTATGCTCCCTGGACTGGAGTATGATGCTCATTATGCTCCTGATTCTCAGTTTCTGAACATATATGCTTTTTAAAAATATGCAATCAAAAAATTTAGACATACAGTTAAAACATGTGAAGATTAAAAACATCTTAAACACATGGGTAAATTTTGAACATAGACAACTTTTATATATGTATCAATGTATATCCAAATTGGAATTGCTGTTTTTTCCTATATATACGAAAGTTTAACATGTATGATTAAGTTTTTCTTTATATTCAAAGTTTTACATGTGAGTTAAAAATCTATTCGTTAATACGCTGATGTTTCTTTTCTGTGTGCATTTTCAACATTGTTTGTTATTGATGTCTCTAAGAATAATTCTTTTGTACTACCTCTGCTCTGAAATAAGTGAAATACTTTTCTTTTTTATGTGAGAGCTTTTTGAGAGAAGTGTTTCACTTAAGTATGTTCTTAATTGTATTTCTGTATTTTGCAAAATTTATACCTAAAACCTGTGGAGCCCAGGATCATGGTTGGTTTTTCTAGGACAGGCTCTTTAACTCATAAATCTCAGTGGGAAAGATCTATGTTCCTTGCTTCTAGGGTTATCCCTGAGTGATCGTATTTGTACGTCATGGTTGGCATGCTCACTTAAATGGAACACATTTTTTTTGGTTAACTTTCATACAACCACCTTCCTAATTTGTGTGCATTGGTTGGCAAAACATGCTAATTCCAAATAATCTAGTCAAAGTGAAAATTTTGCACTACATCCCTAAAATTTAATGGCTTTGGAAATGTGAAGAGCACTCGGTTTATATTTTTATATGATGCCTAATGGGAGCACATTAATTGATATTTGCAATAATTGATGGTATAATTTCAAAACATCATTGGTATCCATGTAGATAATTGGCGGACTTTGTGGGGATATCCCAAAAAGGTAAAAATGAGTGAAGATTACAGGATGGACAGAGTATAACATGATTGGGATGACATCTGGCATATAAGAAGCCCCCCTCCCCACCCCCTTCAAAAAACAAAAACAAAAATCACATACTTATTTCCATTTTTTTTCTAATTGCAGTACTTTCCTTCTTGGAAAGTTTTTAATATTGTTGCAACATTACCTGTTTTGGCTTCTGGTTTTCTCTCACCCCCCTGGCTCTCACGTAGTCACATGGGCTCCTTTCTTACCTCTCTACTCATCACATCACATGGGGTCCTTAAAATGTCTGCCTCCCCCCTTCCCTCCATGTTGCAACTAAAAAATAACAGAGGAAGTATTATTGTTCATATGGCTGTTGCTTCTATGTTGTTTTAGAAATATTCAGCCAAATAATCGGCTATGATATGTGAGTACTCATTGCTCTTTCTATGCTTCACTGCTATCTTTTCTTTTCTGATTTAGTTTCTTTGACAGATCCATCCCGGGGCCTTGAAGCAGGGAGGTATTCCCTTGGTAGCTTGTTGTCTCTCAGCTGTTGAGCAATCCAGTGTAAGTAGTATTTCATACAGGATACCTGGGCTGAGAATAAGAGAGAGAGAGAGAGAAAGAGAGGGAGAGAAAGCAGCAGATATCTGCATGACTGCATCAATTTATTCATAAGAAAGCCTCTGTCATTTATGCAAATGGTCTTCATATCTGATACGTGTCATTAGACAAACAAATTAAACTTTTACTACCTGAATAATCATTTAAATATGCATAATTCAGGGTAAATTAGGTACCGTTCCCACAAGTAGATTAGTTGATCTATCAAATTAATGGTTTAACTTCATGTCCTGAATATATACAAGCTCTTGTTTCTAAATTTAACATAATTATGGTTAGTGTGTGTGTGTGTGTATGTGTGTGTGTGTGTGTGTGTGTGTGTGTGTGTGTGTGTGTGTGTGTGTATGTGTGTGTGTGTGTGTGTGTGTGCGCGCGCGCGTGTTAGTAATATTGGAGTAAAGGGAAAACTTGTATAAAAAAAAAAAAAAGTTCCGAAAGTGGAGCTATAATAAACTTCTTAATTGAACAAGAAGCTGACGCTACCCTTCCGTATCAATAAGTTGTAGAGGGCTTCAACAGCAGCTACTGCTTTTACTTGTGTAGATCTTATTTCAATGGAAAATTTGACAAGTCAATCTGCCTACAAGTCTTGCTTCTACTTCTATACGGGGAGTTACCCTGCTTATATACTCATCCACACACACTCTCTAACACTAGTGTAGTTATTTTAAAGTGAAGGTAAGCAATCCTATTAAGGGCAAACATACTTACCTATAAACCATATTTCCCTAGACTACCTTTACAGTGAAGTTAAGCTCAACTTTTTCTCTCTCAACAAAAATAATAGAACTTCCAATTTCCTTCCTACTTATTATTCAATACTCCATCCCTCAAAGGCCTTCCCCTTTGTTTTGGACACAGAGATTTAGGAGAGGGGTTTCGGTGGGCCTTTCTTGAGTAAAGTGTGGATGAAAAAATTGAGGTAGTAAGTAGTTTTTGTTCTTTTAGAGAGTTGTAGAAAATAATATTATGATTGGTGGTCCCAATATCGGATAGGAAATTAGAAATACAATTTGGAAAACCCAAAATGGATACATGGGAAACTTTTGGAGGGACGGAGGGAGTAACTAACTAGGCCAATATGAATTCTAAACTAACTAAATTATGGAACAGGACTAAAGTGAATACACACATGCTTAATTTAATTAGTCCAATTATACTCATACATTAACTGAAACTATCACTACATATTTGACATTATATTAGTCGTCACCTGATGAGCCAACAATTGAACTACATATAGTTTGAACAATTCTGAAGAGGGGGCGGGTTACTTACATTTCATTTGCCCTTGTTTGACATCAAACTTGTTGGAGTTGCTTTCCTACATTTGTCAAGATTTTATCATTTTGCTGTCATTAAACATATTTCAACTTTGTATGGCATGTCATCAAGGTAATAGGCTGAATATATAAGAAGCATTACGCTGATACAATTTCTGGTTTGGCAACTGAGAAGTCATATTTTTTTGCGAATATTTAATTCTTTAGTTATTTGTATAACAGGTTCCACTTACAGTTCATTTTGACCATGGAACTTCCAGGCCAGAATTACTAGAAATGCTGGAGATGGTGAGTTTAGCTCCATAGTTAGATTACTTTTTCATATGGTAGCTTCTAATATCCCTTCCTTTTTTTTTCTTTCTGTGTATCCAATAACTCTTTTTCTTTGTTTGCCATTGCCAAATACCAAAAAAAAAAACAATAGAAAGTAAAATAAAATGAATTGGTGATCCCCTTGTGGTTGTAAATGCAACAAAGAGGACATTAGTTTACCGACTTGTTTAACAATGTCTGAGAAATGCTATCAGGGATTTGATTCAGTAATGGTGGATGGCTCACATCTTCCATTTGAGGACAACATAGTGTACACTAAATTCATAGCCGATTTGGCTCATCAGAAAAACATCTGTGTCGAAGCTGAATTAGGCAGATTATCAGGGATTGAAGATGAACTGACTGTTGAAGAGTATGAAGCAAGGTTTACTGACATTAATCAGGTTGGTTTACTAATTAATTATTTTAAACTCTCTGTCTACTTTTGCTCTGTCCATTTGGCTGATTTATCGAAGTTGTCGCCCTGTATTTCCAGGCGGAAGAGTTTATCGATAAGACTGGTATTGATGCTTTGGCTGTGTGCATCGGCAATGTCCATGGGAAATATCCTGCAAATGGCCCAACTCTCAAGCTTGATTTGCTGAAGGTAGGGGTTTATTACTTATCGTGTTTGATGAATGATCTATGAAATAATAAGTTACGGAGGAGGACCAGGCATCCAATACAACCCAGAAAAGGAGAAAAGAGAGAGGGAGAGCTTTTATACTGATAAGGACGTACAAGGGGGAATGCCTCTTGAATGCAAGGCCAGAAAGAGGCTACAAACAGATACATTACACTTAGCTTTGATTTACTCTTCTGCAAGGAAACTACTCTGGATACTAGATCTTTTCATTTCTCTCTTGCCATTTTCCAAATTACCCTCAATTTCGAAGAAAGTTGATCGCCACAAATCATTGTGCCCTTGCACCTTCTGATGCGCATACAATGGAACTGTAAATGCTCCAGCAAAGTAGCTCGAAAAGGCCTTTCATGCCACCCATACTATACATGACATCTGCCATAACTTCCCAGTGTATGAATTGGGTTTACGCATAAGTTCTTATTCGCTCTAGCGGAGGACAATCTGTGTGTGTAATTGTATATTACGTGAAAGTTTCTTGAAACTTTGTCTATTTCTAGTGGAGTCAAAAGATACATTACACTTAGCTTTGACTTGCTCGTAAATGTTGAGTTGTGAGTTTTCAGTTTGCAGTATTTTTGCAAACAAAAAACAACTTTGAACCAAGTTCTTGAATCCGGTCTTATTTTTTTTCTCTGGCAGGATTTGCATGTTTTGGCTTCCAGAAAAGGTGTGATCCTGGTCCTCCACGGAGCGTCTGGTTTACCCCAGGAGCTTGTCAAGGTAATCTCTTTTTACATCATGCATCTTTAAATTTCTTTGGCCAATAAAGACTTTCACCCATCAAACGTTCCCCAAAATTGTTGAAATATCTGTTTTATGAAATCTTAATATGATTAATTTGTGGTTTGTAGTGCTACCTTTTCTTAATATACAAAGTGCTTGCTGAAAGTTGTGTGTTTGCTCTATCTTTGGAAACATGTACTGTATGAGCAGAGCTGCATAGATCTCGGTGTGCGAAAGTTCAATGTGAACACTGAGGTAAGGAAGGCATACATGGACTGCCTTGCAAATTCTGGAAAAGATCTTGTAAATGTTATGACTTCTGCCAAAGACGCTATGAAAGCTGTTGTTGTGGAAAAGATGCGTCTGTTTGGCTCCAGTGGAAAAGCATAACTAGGACATCATCAAATTTGTTCTTAGCTGATGAAATGCCCCAAAAGACTTATGGTTCTTCTAATCATTTTATTTCACTCCATTCCGAAATAAAGGTCATTGTATAACAGTTTAATATTTGTTTTTTTTAAATGGTGTACAAAAGTGTAATCTGAAATACCAACAAGGCAACAACTATCTAGAAGCAGTTTCAATTACAGATGTCGCTCCAGGTACTGTCTTTGTTGTTCAAATACAAGATTGTTCAATGTAAATTCAGGTTTCATCTTGTCATGAGCTTATCACAAATTTTTAGGCATTTTCAAATATCAGCAAGTCTTATCTGCGTCTAGCCTTATGATTAACAACAATATCACCACTCGCATGAAATATAAAATAACTTTGTTAAGACACAAGTAATCTCTTCAGATAAATAGGCCCAAATGGTTGTAATTTTCCCAAAAAGTTGTAAGTTACCCAAAATATTATAAGTAACTCATAGTAACTCATAGTATATTAATAAGTAACCCTAATACAAGCAACTCTAATAGGGGATGTAAGTAACCCTAACAATTATAAGTAATTCCTATTATAATAATTTGTAACTTTAATATACAATAATTAACCTTATATGTGGCCGCCACACCATCAGTTAATGATGCCGCCAGTCCACATATAAGATTTAACGAGGAAATATACCTAGAAATAGGTTCTTACTTTCTCTATTCTCGTTTAGTTGCGACCGTTTGATTTTTAAGTTATCTACGTATTGTATTTTGACTATATTTCTAGGTGTATTTTATAACTTATGCATGATCTTTGAATTCATAATTTTTGGGACATGCATATGATTTTAAAAACTCTCAAAAGTAGCTTCAATGAGTCGAAATTTCTAACTTTCAAAAGAAGAAAAAATAATTTGTAATGCTATAAATTTGTTACTTTTTCAATTCTTAAGATGGTGATATATTTGAAAATATTTTACAATATTTGAATGTATTTTTTTCAAATATCAATTTTTTATAATTGTCACTGTAATCAATTATATTAATAGTCCGAAGTTATACATTAATAAAATGAAAGTCAAAGTGTTGCAACTTGCAACTACTCACTCCATCCTTTATAGTATAACTAGCCTTATATGCACGCGATGTGTGTGTTAATTTCAAAACTTGTTATTCTATTATATACTCCATCTGTAGGATGGTTATGATTACACTTAAAATTTGAAAGATTAATAGTCAGATAAATTCAGATATATATTAATTAGCTAATATAAAAAACTATAAAAGGTTGTGAGGGATTTTTAATATTAACTTCTTATGAATGAATTCTGAAAAAAAAAAAATAGACATAATGAGTTGGTTTGACTGAATTAAAGAGTATCAAAGGTAGTGAGTGTTTCAGACTTTTCAGGTGGACGTCATGTATACCATTTTCTCTTTTTGAAAAGGTCAAGATATTTCGTCCATTTAATTTTTTTGATTAAAATATTTGATGCATATACATTTTTAACTTATTAGAATGACAAGTTAAAATGTTTAGAAAGGGTTCTTAAATTGTTTTCTTTTGTAATTTTTTTCATTCTATTAGGTCATTAAGAGTAATATAGTATTCTCAGATGGGAGTCACCATCTTCTTTCCCCTTCATATATATATATATATATATATATATATATATATCATTTTCCTTTTTTAGATCTCCCCAAAAGAATGCTCCGTTTCATTTTATGTTCAATTTTCCATTTGAAATTTTAATTTTACCAGTATCGAGAACAAAAGTTATCATGCCATACGTTATTATTTTATTTTATTATATATTTTTAAAATATAAATTTGTTATAATTATTACTAAGGGTCTGTTTGGTTTGATGGAAAATAAAGTTATCACGCCATACGTTATTATTTTATTTTATTATATATTTTTAAAATATAAATTTGTTATAATTATTACTAAGGGTCTGTTTGGTTTGATGGAAAATGTTTTTTCTTACAAAATATTTTCTAGTGGAAAACGCAAATGAATATTAGTTTTCCTTTGTTTGGTTTGATGGAAAACTATTAAGCTAAGAAGAAGAAAATGAAGCAATGGTTTTCCTTCAAATTTTGGAGGGTAATGTTTATAAAGGGATGAAATACTCTTTTCCACCTTAGTTTCCTTTTTAAATCTCTTGTTCAACCAAACAATAAAAGATGAAGAAAATCGTTTTCCTGAAATACGTCTTGCTTCAAAATAAATGGAGTCTAAATAGTAACAAATTAGAGATATACTTTAACGAAACAAACAAATCATAGATATATAAACAAAACGATTTGGTAATAATGTATCATCACATGCATTACAATTCCAAGAAAGTGACTAGGTGAGCTCAGCAGTGAGCTATTACAAATTAACAATCTATCACACTATTATTAAAATATGATCAACTTTCAGAATTTTAATATAAGAAAGCATACTAATTTTGACTATGGATAATGATCTTGTTGTACTATTTTAATTGTATATACACAACCCAAGCACTATTCTAAAGCATCCAAAGCGTAGGAAAAGCAACACATAAAAAGCCAACCAACAAGAAAAAGACAGAAGGAAATAATGGCAGGAGTAAAAGTATATGGAATATGGGCGAGTCCATTCAGTATGAGAGTAGAAATAGCACTACAAATGAAAGGTATTGAGTATGAATTTGTAGAGGAAGATCTGCTTAACAAAAGTGAACAACTTTTGAAATACAACCCAATTTATAAAAAGGTACCAGTTGTGATTCATGATGGAAAACCAATAGTGGAGTCAGTGGTAATTTTGGAGTATATCGATGAAACTTGGGAAGGAAATCCCATCTTACCCACTGACCCTTGTGAGAGAGCTCAAGCTCGTTTTTGGGCTAAATTTGTCGATGATAAGGTAAGCTTATAAAATTACTCTTCTTCAATTTATTGTAAACTAGTCTTTTGGCCCCTGCTATTACTAATTTACTATCAAAAATTCGAAGGTACGCACGGAAGTATGGTGCTTCCTGTGCGCACGCTTCAAAACGCAGCATTTAAATAGTCTGCAATGAACATCTGCAGTTTTCCAGTGAACATTTGTGGGATCCACCTCAATTTCTCTTTCCTCAAATTTTTCACCCCATGTGCGTTGTAAACCAATAAACATCAAGATTATTCCAATGGACATTGTAGTCTAATGAACACACGCTAATTTTCAATGGACATTTGCAATTTTAGAATAAACATTTGTGGGAGTTACTATTGTTCATGTAAACCAATAAACATCAAGATTATTCCAATGGACATCGTAGTCTAATGAACACACGCTAATTTTCAATGGACATTTGCAATTTTGGAATAAACATTTGTGGGATTTACTATTGTTCATGTAAACCAAGAAACATCAAGATTATTCCAATGGACATTGTAGTCTAATGAACACACGCTAATTTTCAATGGACATTTGCAATTTTAAAATAAACATTTGTGGGATTTACTATTGTTCATGTCTTACTTCATTAACATATTGTTGATTCAAATGTTAGTTTGTTCATCCAAGTCTTCAAAATGTTCTCTCAAATTACTTATATGTTCATTGTGATAAATATTTATGTTGTCATTACTTATATGTTCATTGGAGATGAACAGATGTCCACTGCATTAAGATATTGTTGATTCCCAAGTGGTAAATTTTTAACTGTTCAGTGGCATATTGAAGATGTTCATTGGGTTATTTTTTGTTTCTAGTTTTCCGCGTTTTGTTTGTTTTTTGGTGCGTTTTGGATGGTGCGCACCATCCTATTCCTACACTCGTGCGCACCATCAACGGACTCATTTATATACATGGGTTTTGTTGGGTTTTTCTGTTCCATAATATTTTGAATATTTCATCTGTCCTCAAATCATAGTCGAGTATATTATTTGAGTGATTCTTGGGCGTAACATGTTACACTAAAAATTATTGTGTAACAAAATCTCACATGTGTGAACTAATATTAGTGTTTAATGTCATTATAAAACTACTTTAAGTCATTATTGGCGTATTTTATATCATTTTTGAACTATGTCATGACATTTTAAAAATTTGTTTTGCACAACTTTTGCATGTCATTATTACTGCTTTTAAGTCATTTTTTCAGCAAACTTGTATCAATCCAGAGCTGTTTCATGTATATCCCCCTATTTTATTATCATTTGTCAATTCTTTATATACCTGATCATTATTATACAAAAAAATATAATTTATAAGAGAATGATATCATGACTATTAACTTTTATGTTATATTTCAGCAAACTTGTATCATTTCCTCCTATTATATTATCATTTTTTTAACTCTCTTTATATACCTCCTCGTTATTATACTAATTAATATCATTTATACCAAAAAAATTGTCATTAATCGATCAAACTTGTATCATTAGTTCATTTTTCTCCTTTTCTCTCTCCTACACCCCTCTTCCCTCCCCCCAAACCTGCTCTTCATGGATCCTCACCACCGCAACTCTTCCTCCGCACCGCCACCACCCACATAACAATGGCGTGATACTCTTCTTCCTCAATCGATTTGTCACCACTACCACACAATAATATAGTCCCTAATCCTTCAACTCCGCATAATCTCCGCCTTCTCCAGCACTCTCAATGAGAACTCCCTCAACAATCTCGCAACAAACGCCTTCACTAGCGCCAAATTCGGATTATTCAGCTTCGTAGAAATCAACAAATTATCAAGCATTAGTTCTCACAAATCCGTCCTTAATGTCGAAACCCTAGCTAAAAGCTCAGGCGATTCATCCTCACTCAAAAATTGAACCATTATCAACCATTAATCGAACCTTCTGCAAGTTCTTCTTCTTCCGTTCATCGTTGTTTTGCTCCATAGAATGGAGAACAAAGCTTAGAGAAATACTTCACTTTGGAAAGTGCGGATGAACGGAGGTAAATCTGAACTTCATCGGAGGAAATATTGGTGGTTTCAGACTTTCAGCAATGGAGGAGAGAGAATCGGAGCCTTAAAGGAGGCGGTGGAGAATGTCTTCGGTGGAGAGTGTTTGTGCTGGAAGTAGTGGTTATTTTGGGTTGTTGCATGCTTAAACCATAGGAAAAAATGATAAGAACAGTTCCAACTATGGGCGTTCCGCCATTTTCAGTCCCAACTAAAGATTATTTCTGATCAGTCCCAACTATGCATCATTTTTTACAAAACTGGCCCCAGCAGGTGATAAGTGCATTTCTAACGCACTTTATGCACTCCTGTTTAGCTCATTTTGAACCTCTTTCTCCCCTTTCTTCCCTCTTTCTTCTCCCTTTCCCCTTCTATTTCATTCACTTGATCATTCTTGATCATAGTGACATTTTGCTAGATTTTTAGTCATTTTTGACCGAATTTCTAGTACATTTGCTTTCACCCTGTTTTGCCATGTTCTTAATATAGGTGGAACTAACTAAGATGGCTACGAGCTATAGAGTCGGCCAAGAAAGCAATGAAAATAGCACACGTTGATAAATGGTGCGCTCACACTATGCCCCACGTCCGCTTGCACCAAGGAGTACATTGCACAATAATATCTTTTACATCGAACTTCAAATGAACATAACTTTCAAACCACAAATCAGATGAAGGTAATTCGAGTTGGAGGTGAAAGCTTGTTTCGATAGCTTTCCAACAACTGGTCATAAGCTTGATTTGGATCTAAAACGAAAGAGTTATGCTCGTTTTAAGTTGAACTGTCCGACCAGATCAGAAAGAAGGGTGCGCCCGCACCTTAAATTGGGTGCGCCCGCACCTTCATCTGGTGCGCCCGCACCATTTGACGAAGAGAATTCCACCCTGAGACAGAAGACTCAGGTGCGCCCGCACCTGAAGTCTGGTGCGCCCGCACCTGAGCAAGGTGCGCCCGCACCTCCTTTTGGTGCGCCCGCACCTCACGATCCGGAAAGAAAACATTCGATCATTAAACCCTCTTTTCGAGAGGAGTAAAGGACAGACGCTTTATTCTAGTTTCTACACAATATTCTAGGGTTTTGTATTAGAGAGAAAACGCTTTAGTTTGATTGAGATTTGAGAATTGTTGATCATAGTTTGTGATTTCCAATACATTCAAGGTACTTTTCATTCAATTCAATTCAAAGTTTTAGTTTTTATTTCATTCTCTTGGTGTTTGTTTATGTTCTCATATTATTTAAGATCTTCATTCTCTTAGTTTAATAATTGCGATTTCTATTAGTTTAATAATTTCTTAATCATGTTTAACCTTAGATTAGTCATAGATTCATTGTTTAATTGCTTTAACTCCATGATTAGTGAGTAGTTTCATATCTAGGGTTAGGGTGAAAGTATGAATTAGGGTTTTAAAAATGTTGTTGATGTGATTGTGATGTATGGAGAAGTTTATGCATTGATCTTGGTGTTTTGAGACCTTAGGATAGATATTGATCACATTTATACTTTGGTATTTTGATTTCAAATGTTCTTAAATCGGATTTTGAACTCTTTTATCATCCCCAAGAATCAACTTAATTTCTATACCAAGATATTGGGTGGAAATTAAGGGGATCCTTCATTAGGGGTTTTCCAAACTTATCGAATCTCTTAATCAATTAACTAAAGACCATTCGAGAGAGGATTTAGTTGATAGATTAAGCGATTACTCTTGAGGACCATTCGAGAGAGGACTCAAGTATTTTAGAGGAGAACTAAACCTTGCATAATCGTCTTTGTTGCTTCACAATCGCATTAACAATCATCATCCGTTCTTATTCATACTAGTAGCCTTAACTCTAGTGTCTTTATTTGATATTTAAACTCGTGATTTTTGCTTGTTCTAGCTGATAGATAGTCTTAATTGTTACCAAACATCTTTTAAACCCCCAAATACCTTTCAATTAGGTAGTCTAGACTAGATAGACTCTAATCAATCCCAATTTCCCTGTGGATCGACCCTTGACTTGCCCTTACTATTCTCTTAGTAATTGCTTGTTAGGACTACAAATATTGTTTGGGAAGCGGTTTTTAGTGCCTTAACGACACACTAAAAACCTCTTATCAAAATGGCGCCGTTGCCGGGGAAATTGTGCTATTGATTGAAGTTTTTTTAGTTTGAAATTGCTTAATTGATATTTTTTTTTTTACTTTTCTTTATTGGCTTTTTTTTTTATCTTGTTTTATATTTTTTGGTAAGTGTCGTGTATATGAGTCTAGGAATTTGTATATATTTATTTTTTTTTCTTTTTTCTTCTTTTAAGAGAATTCCAAAAAAAATATGGCAAACATCTTTTTCCCTCAATATGAGGATGAACCATTTTGGAATTATTTTCAGAGATTTGAGAACACTCTTCTAACTAAGTATAGACTTGAGATTTGGGAGATGTGTGAGGTGATGTATAAAGGTCTAAATATGCATACAAGAGAAGTGGTGGAGTCTATGTTTAATGGTGAATTTCGATGCCAGCACTTTGATGAAGCATGGGGTTTCTTTGGGTGGCTATCTAGAGACACTTATGAGTGGGACCATGGAAATACTACTTTCTCAAATTTAGAAGATGTCTCTAGTTGTGAACTACATATATATTCTGAAATTCTTGATTCACTCAAAGAAAATATGTGCTTGTTAAAGAGGTGTGATTCTATGATGGAAAACTTTGTCGAATCTAGTAAAAGATCAATTGAAACTTTGGGTCGAATTATCAACAATCAAAATCACTCTTGCACAACTATAATCAATGAAGATGATGATGATTGGGATATGGATGAGAACCCCGTAGTAGAGGAATCATTTGTTGAGAAAGTTTACACTATAGAGTCTAATGATGTTGAAGAAGTAGTTGATGAGACTTTTGTTTCTACTCGTCCTCTTCCTATTCCCTTTTCAAGGAAACTCGACTTAGTTCCTTCCTTCCCCGTCTTATTCCCTCTCCTCAAAGTTTCACCATTGGAAGAGCCTTTGGCCTCTTTAAACCTTTACAAGACTCAAATGGAAGTCATCGAGGACGGGATCGAGCTTAAAAGTTGCAAGGACCATCAAAAGGAGAACTCATTGTTTTGTTCTTTTTATTTGAATTTTGATGTTTGTTCTTCATACTTTCCAGGATTCTCTCGGAAATTTCATTATTTTCGACACTTATCACTTGGTAAGCATATAGACCCATTGAAATTCGTGCATGCTGTTTGTTTATGTCATACTTATGTGATCCGCTGTGAAATGTGTGCTAATGCTTATGACAAACTATTGAGATCTTTGTCAAATTATTTAGTGGTAAGGTCTAGCTAGAGATCCTAAAAGAGCACTTTCTGGCAGGTATTATGAGACATTTCTCCTTATCTTATTTGGTTTGGATTTTTGCTTGATTTTGTGCCCTTACTTCCTCCCTTACTTTCTCTTTCCTTGTCAACCCTGAGGACGGAGTTTGTATTAAGCTTGGGGGAGTTAGCATGTATTCTCTCTATCTCAACATTTTCTTCCTCCTTTTTGTAATTAGGTTCATATTAGTATATTTGCATGTTAGGTTTGCATAAAAGAAACTAACAAAAAAGATTTTCTTTCTCTTTTCGTCTTTTTTCCCCCCATTTTTATGCATTTAGATTAGTTTGGTTGCATGCATGATTTGTGGCTAAGAGTGTTCATAACTTGATTGGAAGACCTTCCTTGCATTCGACTTGATGGTTTTGGAAGCCTTGGTGTGACTTTAGGTGATCTTTGAGAACGATAACTTTTGGTAGAGTCTTTTTGAAACTAGGCGAGTTGGTTGATTGGATTGCCTTGTCCCTTGTGCGGTGAACCCCAAAGGAGGGCCACGAACCTGGTAAGACTCATTTACAACCCTCGCCATTGATCGCCTAACTTGTGACTTGCATTTTAGCTCCCCAAGATTGCATAAGATCGAGCCTACAGAAGAATGATTTAGGGCTTTTCTTTTTGCTAGAAATAGGAGCTCAAAAGCCAAAAAGCTTTTTTACCTGCATAATTATCCGCTTCTCAACCCATTTGAGCCTTTCTATCCTATCTTTGCTTAACCCTCATAATAAGTCATGGCCAAACTTTCCCCAAAGTGGAGTACATGTCTAGTTTGTGTTGAGTTGTTTTGATACTAAGTCTTTGGTTGAGAGTGAAATAATGTGCGTTTACATTTGCAAAAGTTGAGGAAAATTTTGAGAAAGGAAATAAAAGAAAGAAAGAATGCTCTTAGTGCTTCATTTGGATTTCTATTGAAAAGAAAGAAAGAGCAAATAATTGAGAAAAAAAAAATGTGTTCCAAAAAGTAAAAATCAAAGTGATAATCAAAGATGTGTGAGATTTCGATTTGAGTTGGTGTTTGGACTAGCTTGGGGGAGTTTTTACCCCTAGTGTACTCCACTTTACCCTTTTTGCACCACATTCCTAAATTGTTATCCACACCTTTAACCTAGCCCCGTTACAACCTAAACAAAGTCCCTTTTGACTTCTAGATTGGACTTGGTCAACTAGTAGTGGCGGGTGAGATTTTGTGCAAGTCATGATGAGGGTCATCAAAATGTGGTAGAGGCGAGCTATTATGGTTGAGCATCCCTAGGGGGAGTCAAACTCGGGACTTGGAAGTGGAGAGGAGTGAGAAATCACTCTTAGAAAGCCTATTTTTCAAGGGGACTCGGTTGATTGGTGGATTAGATCCCTTAAGTCACTCTTGTGCTTCCTAGTCATCTTTCCTCTTGTGTTTGGTTGGTCTCCTAAATCTTATTATGAACTCAGTTAGCTTGCATGTCATGTTTGTAGCTTAGCATATAGAGCATTTAGGTTGGTTTGTTGCATGGTTTTTCTTTTTCATCTTTTTCTCCTCTTCTCTTGCTTCTTTCTCATTCTTGTTTTACTTGAGGACAAGTAAAATGCTAAGCTTGGGGGAGTTTGATAAGTGCATTTCTAACGCACTTTATGCACTCTGTTTAGCTCATTTTGAACCTCTTTCTCCCCTTTCTTCCCTCTTTCTTCTCCCTTTCCCCTTCTATTTCATTCACTTGATCATTCTTGATCATAGTGACATTTTGCTAGATTTTTAGTCATTTTTGACCGAATTTCTAGTACATTTGCTTTCACCCTGTTTTGCCATGTTCTTAATATAGGTGGAACTAACTAAGATGGCTACGAGCTATAGAGTCGGCCAAGAAAGCAATGAAAATAGCACACGTTGATAAATGGTGCGCTCACACTATGCCCCACGTCCGCTTGCACCAAGGAGTACATTGCACAATAATATCTTTTACATCGAACTTCAAATGAACATAACTTTCAAACCACAAATCAGATGAAGGTAATTCGAGTTGGAGGTGAAAGCTTGTTTCGATAGCTTTCCAACAACTGGTCATAAGCTTGATTTGGATCTAAAACGAAAGAGTTATGCTCGTTTTAAGTTGAACTGTCCGACCAGATCAGAAAGAAGGGTCGCCCGCACCTTAAATTGGGTGCGCCCGCACCTTCATCTGGTGCGCCCGCACCATTTGACGAAGAGAATTCCACCCTGAGACAGAAGACTCAGGTGCGCCCGCACCTGAAGTCTGGTGCGCCCGCACCTGAGCAAGGTGCGCCCGCACCTCCTTTTGGTGCGCCCGCACCTCACGATCCGGAAAGAAAACATTCGATCATTAAACCCTCTTTTCGAGAGGAGTAAAGGACAGACGCTTTATTCTAGTTTCTACACAATATTCTAGGGTTTTGTATTAGAGAGAAAACGCTTTAGTTTGATTGAGATTTGAGAATTGTTGATCATAGTTTGTGATTTCCAATACATTCAAGGTACTTTTCATTCAATTCAATTCAAAGTTTTAGTTTTTATTTCATTCTCTTGGTGTTTGTTTATGTTCTCATATTATTTAAGATCTTCATTCTCTTAGTTTAATAATTGCGATTTCTATTAGTTTAATAATTTCTTAATCATGTTTAACCTTAGATTAGTCATAGATTCATTGTTTAATTGCTTTAACTCCATGATTAGTGAGTAGTTTCATATCTAGGGTTAGGGTGAAAGTATGAATTAGGGTTTTAAAAATGTTGTTGATGTGATTGTGATGTATGGAGAAGTTTATGCATTGATCTTGGTGTTTTGAGACCTTAGGATAGATATTGATCACATTTATACTTTGGTATTTTGATTTCAAATGTTCTTAAATCGGATTTTGAACTCTTTTATCATCCCCAAGAATCAACTTAATTTCTATACCAAGATATTGGGTGGAAATTAAGGGGATCCTTCATTAGGGGTTTTCCAAACTTATCGAATCTCTTAATCAATTAACTAAAGACCATTCGAGAGAGGATTTAGTTGATAGATTAAGCGATTACTCTTGAGGACCATTCGAGAGAGGACTCAAGTATTTTAGAGGAGAACTAAACCTTGCATAATCGTCTTTGTTGCTTCACAATCGCATTAACAATCATCATCAGTTCTTATTCATACTAGTAGCCTTAACTCTAGTGTCTTTATTTGATATTTAAACTCGTGATTTTTGCTTGTTCTAGCTGATAGATAGTCTTAATTGTTACCAAACATCTTTTAAACCCCCAAATACCTTTCAATTAGGTAGTCTAGACTAGATAGACTCTAATCAATCCCAATTTCCCTGTGGATCGACCCTTGACTTGCCCTTACTATTCTCTTAGTAATTGCTTGTTAGGACTACAAATATTGTTTGGGAAGCGGTTTTTAGTGCCTTAACGACACACTAAAAACCTCTTATCAGCAGGTTAGTCACCTGTTATAATAGGTAAAATTAATGTCCGACATCACCACCTCCCCCACCCATGCCACCAACAGCCAGCGCTCTTCCTCCTCGTTCTTTCTTGCCGAAGATTCCATCACATTCCATCGTTGTCATCGATAAAATAACAGAAAATTTATAAAACAAAAAAAGAAATTTAGCAAAAACTTTAATAAATCTTCACATCAAATTTGATTCCCTATTGTTTCGTTGTTGACGCCATTTTGTCACTTCAGACAACTCAAACAAAGAAAAGAGGAGAAAGAAAGACAGATCAGAGAGAAGTAATCAAAGCACAGTTTGCTGCTGAACAGAAGATAGAGAAAGTATAGAGGAGAGAGAAAATAAAGGCATTAATGGTGGAAAAGCAAAAAGGCGGCCGAAAGCACAGCGTAGAGAGCATGAAGTTGTTGACGATTGAAATGAAGAACTTTGAATTCGAAAATCAAGTGCAGATCCAAGAACCACAATTTGAAGTCGGAGAACTTTCTAGTTGAATTTTGAATTTTTAATCTGCGCGATCTTTTGTTTTCAATTGACGAACTCAAAAGAAATCAAAGAGCAAATTAAAAAGAAATTAGAAACAATGAGCAAATCTGTAGTATACGAAGGGGAAAATCTACTTGGAGAAGTAGAGATATATTTTCAAACCAAGAACAATAAGAATTTACAATTGATGAAGGGGATCAGGATAAGTCATTATTCAGAGATGAATAAGAGATGTCCACTACTTGCGGTTCTTCATACAGTTACAAAATCATCAGGCGAGGGTTTCGGGGGTGGAGGATGGGTGGTAGAGAGAGGGTGGCAGGGGAGGAAGGGGGAGGGGCAGAGTAGGGGAGGAAGAATGGTGGCAAGGGATGGGTAGTAAGGGAGGGAGAGACAAAGTGGTGGCAGGGGAGGGGGGAGAAAGAAAAGGAGGAAAAGGAAAATCGGTTAAAAAAAATCAACCTGTTGAATAGGTAAATAGTCAACTGGGACCATTATCATAAAACATCCCCTAAAGTTAGAACTGCTCAGAAATAATCTTTAGTTGTGACCGAAAATGGCGGAACGCCCATAGTTGGGATATTCTTGTCAATTTTTCAAATTGATAGGAATAGTCCCAACTATGGGCGTTCCAACATTTTTAGTCCCAACTAAGGATTATTTCTGAGCAGTCCCAACTATGCATCATTTTTTACAAGATTGGTCCAAGCAAGTTAGCAACCTGCTATAACAGGTAAAATGTCCGAAATCACCACCTCCCCTACCCATGCCACCAACAACCAGCGCTCTTCCTCCTCGTTCTCTCTCGCCGAAGATTCCATCACACTCCATCGTTGTCAACTTATCATCCATAAAAAAAATATTTAAAAAAAAAAAGAAATTTGCCAAAAACTTTAATAAATCATCACATGATAGACTAAAACTATCAATTTTTTTTTTTTGCTAAGTAATAGTATAAATCACCAAAACAAATATACAACCTAAACTTTCCAAGTCAAGAGCAGCCCAACTAGGTTGGCCCCCTCATAGAACAAGGAAAGTAGACAACACACTATACAAGCAATTAAGCTAAAAAAAAAACAGTCTTAAACCAAACTTTATCCTTTTGAGACATCTTTTTAGGATGCACCAATTTCACTCTCATCTGAATTTGTTCTTTTAATCTCCTAAAAATCACTTCAGATCTCAACATAACCTGATTCCACACAGCTTCATTACGAGCCCACCACAAGTAGTAGACCAAACCAGCAAAAACAACAGCCAACACATTCTTCTAAAACCCAGATCTTCAGCTTCATTGAATAAACATAATTTGCCTTTGAAATAACTCATAAGCAGATGAGATTTTTAACCAACTCTTGACCATCTGAAGACAATCAGCAGCATAGGCACATTGGAAAACAAGTGATTATGACCTTCACTGCCATGAGCACATAACATACATCTATCAGTTTCCACAACTCCTAACTGAACAAGTATATCTGCTGTTCTGAGCCTTTGGTGCATTGCTAACCAGCTTATCAGCTTGTGTTTAGGTATTACCAACCTATTCCAGATCATCTTATCCCAGTGTATCACCTTATTTTCCCCTTTCATTTTTGTATATACACTCTTAATGCTGAACTGGTTCATCTCCCTGAATTCTTGCAGAGTATATAAAGCCTTAATTTCATCTTTAACCTTGCATATCTGCTTCCAATACCAGCAACAGTCAATAGGTGGTTCATAGTCCCACCATTCATGGGATTTAACATAAACTTCATGGACCCATTTGACCCATAATTTGTCCTGTTTGGTAGTGACAGCCCAAAAACACTTAGCTAGTGCAGCTTTGTTCCAAATTTGGATCTGCCTCTGACAGGCTAAAGTCGTATCACCTTATCAAAAATAACCTAAGGTCCACTAACAAGTAGTCAGGGAAGTCAGGATCGAATCCACAGGGAGAAAGTTATACTATTGTATCTGAATTCTAATATTATACTAACTAAATCAGATGTAAATGGGTGTGTGACTAAACTAAGCAAATGACAGAACTAAATACGAAGGTAAGAATTAATTAATAAAGAACTAGGACTATGGATCACAATGCTACAATTCGGGAAATCAGAGTCGAATAACAACCACCTAATAAGTCAATTTATCTAGGGCACATGTAATTTCTCTCGAACATTACCACCCTCAAAGATCACCTAGCCGCTCTCGCATGGTCAAGGATCACTCTGCCTAATGATTGAAAGCCTATACGAAATCTCTCCTCTCGAAGCAGATTCAATATTGCAATAATAGAAATACAAATCAGGCCTAATTCATAGATCTAGCATGAACGATTCAATCACAGGAAACAATTGAAATAAAAGGTAATTACACAAATCTATCAATCCCTCATTGCATGCATAGGTCCCCATAATCCTAGAAATAAAACTACTCACTCATGCTTGCGAAAACAATAACAAAATCAATGTAAAAATTCATACTTTGAACTATTGCAAATAACTAAGAAATCAATGTAATCAATAATAGAGAAAGCAATGAAGAATATTACCAAATTAAAGAGCTATATTGAACTTGCGAATAATCCAAATGTTTGATCTTGAATCCAAAGCGAAAAGTAGTAAACTA
Source organism: Beta lomatogona (assembly GCA_947646795.1). Taxonomy (NCBI): domain Eukaryota; kingdom Viridiplantae; phylum Streptophyta; class Magnoliopsida; order Caryophyllales; family Amaranthaceae; genus Beta; species Beta lomatogona. The sequence continues at coordinate 1,055,972 of CANSNZ010000033.1, read as the reverse complement.
GGGTTCTTGAATAATTCTCTAGAGAAAACTATGAAAAATAATGGCTCAAAACCAAGATGAATCGTAATATTCTGATTTTGCTTTTTTTACTAAACCTAAAACAACTAGGAAAAGTCTTATAAAAATAGCCCGAAAATCATTAAATGTGTGAGTCGGGTCACTCGCCCGATCGGGCCAAGTATGCCCGATGAAATCAGGCTCAATAAAGCAGCAGCGCACAAAAAAGCACATCGCCCGACGATATCGGGCCGACATGCCCGATGCAATCAGGCGGCCCACCAGTTCTCAGCATCGAGCCCAAAACTTTGCTCAAACACGCCCGATCAAATCGGGCCGAACCACCCGATCGGGCTCCGCAACGAACTAACGACATGGCGAAAGCGCCCGATCGGGCCCGCAACAAAAACTAATTGTCTCCCTTGTGGGCGCCCGATCGGGCGTGTACTGCCCGATCAGACCGGGCTTGGGTCCATTACTTCGTTCTTGGCTTCAAATGCCAAGTCTTCATTTCTTCCTTTGCTCAAGGGTCCCGGAAAGTATCCTCGGGACTTTGGAACTCCGCATAAAACCTCTCTAGTGCAGTGTAGCGGTCAAATAATTGTAGAAAATACGGAAATAATTCCCTAAAACCTGCAATTTGACACAGAACAGAAAACCACAACTAGATGGAGAAAGTTAGCACAAAGTGACTCCTAAGAGCACCATTGACATCCTTTTTAGCTTATAAGTAAGGGAAAAAGCTCTATATGAAACCATAACATCAGCATCACCCCTAAACCACCCTCTTGCTTTGGAGTGCAAATCTTCTGCCAAGCTATATTGCCTGGCTTCCTACTTCATTGCTCACCACTCCAAAGCAAAGACCTGCAATTTTTCTCTATCTCCTTCAAAATAAACTTGGACATAATGAAAATTTGTGCCCAATAAATATGTATGCTCAACAGGACATAATTAATGAGCTGAAGTCTAGCTGCATAGGAAAGGTTGCTACTACTCCAGATTTTGATTCTAGCTCCCATCTTCTCTATAATGCCATTACATTCTGCAATATTAATCTTCCTAGAACAAATAGGCACTCCAAGATACTTGAAGGGAAGATTACTATGATTGAAACCTAAAATATTTTGAATTCTCTGAATAACATCTCTACTTACTCCAGCAGTGTAAAAATCTTGCTCTCACTTGTCTGAAGGCCAGAGGAAGAAGAGAATAATTTGAAAGCCTACAGCATACTATAAACTGTAGGGAAATTACCAGCACAGCAGAGAATCACATCATCCGCAAAAATCATGTGATTAAGCTTGATTTGTTTGCATCTTGGATGGAATTGAAAATGAGATGAGTTTCAATCTTCTTCATCAATCTTGAAAGGTATTCCATGCAGATCACAAATAACAAGGGGGAGATGGAATCCCCCTGTCTCAAACCTCTCTTAGAGCTAAAACACCCATTGAGAGAGCCATTAACAATTATAGAGAACTTGGGGGTTTTAACACACAACATAACCAGCTTTACAAACTTTTCAGAAAAACGTAAAGAATACATCATTTCTTCTAGGAAGTCCCAATCTATGGTGTCATAAGCTTTTTTCATGTCCAATTTCATGATATAGCTAGCTTTGACATTTTCCCTACTATAGTGCCTCACTAAATCTTGACAGACCATGATATTATGAACAATGAAACGCTTTTTAACAAAAGCCCCCTGGTTTTCAGTGATAGTGTCTGGCAAGACTAAACTAAGTCTGTTACACATCAATTTAGTTACACATTTATACAGTGTATTACAACATGCAATGAGCCTAAATTCCATAACTGAACTAGGACAAGAAACCTTTGGGATAAGAGTGAGAGTAGTAGTGTTTAGTTCTGTTAGAAGCTTACCAGAATTAAACACATTAAGCACAACTTGGGTAATCTCCTCACCTATAATCTGCCACGTGTCTCTGAAAAATTGAGAACCAAATCCATTTGGCCGAGGGGCCTTGTCTCTAGGTATTGAGAATAAAGCAGTCTTCATTTCAGCAGCTGTGTAAGCTCTCTCAAGAATATGAATATGCTCATTTGTCAATCTAGTTTCCATATTGACCACTGCATTCTTCACTTTTACTCTATCAGCAAGCGTGGAGCCTAGTAGATGCTTATAATAATCTAGGAATGCTTCATTAACAGCTACTAACTCCTCTTTCCATACACCATCTTTATCATGAATGGCATAAACATTGTTCTTCAATCTTCTTGCTTTAATTGACTGGTGAAGAAGGGCTAAATTCTCATCCCCATCCCTACACCATTGCAATTTTGCCTTGTGATGCAGAAAAGAAAGGTAATCTTTATGAATCCTTCGATACTCATCAACAGCTTCTAATTCATTCTCCCTCAAACTCAAATCTGTAGGATCATTTTGCAACTGCTCTTGGCTCATGATCATCTTTTTATACGTCTGAACATCACTGCACTGAATATCAGAGTAGCCATCATTGTTTAATTTTTTGAGGACATGCTTTACTTTCTTCAGCTTGCAAACCACTTTATACATACTAGTCCCATTAACCTGATCTTGCCAACACCCTGTAATCAGCTCAGAAAAATTGGGAGCACTGCTCCACATCTTAAAATACCTGAAGGGACTTTTACCAATTTCAACCTTAGGGTAAACTGCAATTATAACTGGACTATGATCAAACATTCCTTCAGGTAAGAAATGAGCTGCTGCACTATGATCAAATTTTATTCCTTATTGCTTTGTTGTTGACGCCATTTTGTCACTTCAGACAACTCAATCAAAGAAAAGAGGAGAAAGAAAGACACATCAGAGAGAAGAAATCAAAGCACAGTTTGCTGCTGAACAGAAGATAGAGAAAGTATAGAGGAGAGAGAAAATAAAGGCATTAATGGTGTAAAAGCAAAAAGGCGGCCGAAAGCACAGCGTAGAGTGCATGAAGTTGTTGACGATTAAAATGAAGAACTTTGAATTCGATAACCTAGTACAGATCCAACAACCACAATTTGAAGTCGGAAAACTTTCTAGTCGAATTTTGAATTTTTAATCTGCGCGATCTTTTGTTTTTAATTGACGAACTCAAAAGAATTCAAAGATCAAATTAAAAAGAAATTATAAACAATGAGCAAATGTGTAGTATACGAAGGGGAAAATCTACTTGGAGAAGTAGAGATATATTGTCACACCAAGAACAACAAGAATTTACAATTGATGAAGGGGACCAGGATAAGTCATTATTTAGAGATGAGTAAGAGATGTCCACTACTTGCAGTTCTTCATACAGTTACAAAATCATCAGGCGAGGGTTTCGGGGGTGGAGGATGGGTTGCAGAGAGGGTGTGGCAGAGGATGACAGATGGAGGAGAGAGAAAGAGGGGGTGGTAGGGGGGAGGAAGGGGGAGGGGCAGAGTATGGGAGGAAGAATAGTGGCAAGGGAGGGGTAGTAAGGGAGGGAGAGACAAAGGGGTGGCAGGGGAGGGAGGAGAAAGAAAAGGAGGAAAAAGGAAAAACGGTTAAAAAAATCAACCCATTGAATAGGTAAACAGTCAACTAGGACCATTTCATAAAACATCCCATAAAGTTGGGACTGCTCATAAATAATCTTTAGTTGGGACCAAAAATGGCGGAATGCCCATAGTTGGGACTATTCTTGTCAATTTTTCCTAAACCATAACTTTGGTGTAACAGTTACACCCAATAATTTATGATATTATTTTGATTTGTACAGATAATTGTCTTCTTACCCTCAATGAAAATCTATCTTCACCTACTCAATTCATTGATTTAGGCTGTTCTACCAACTGTTCTCTGAACAATCTATTTAAATCCCATTAAATGTGGAATCCTTTCACTAATTCTCTATTTTTTGACTCAAATTTTATATTCTTACTTTTAGAGTATCTATTACGAAGAATGCTACATTTGCTTAGTTGATGAACCACCCACTAGAGATCGATATTTAAGAAGTAGTCCATTTGGTTTATTATTAGTCGTCCATTATTTTATTTGAGCACACAGTTCGAGAATTAATTAACAACAAAGTATATGTATTATGAATAAGTAATGTGATTCATGTGAGATTTAATATAGTTGAAGAATCTATTTAATTTTTTATGATATTGGTTAATTAGACTTAGTATAATTATTTTAGTATAAAAAGTTACCTCTAATATAAATGGAGCATCGATCAAGAATTTACCAAAATGGAATTTGGGACAACTAGACGTAGTATTTTGTTTGTCTAAGTCAGATTCCACCATGCATTATGTGATTATGTCTATCTATAGTCAATGCTCTAACCACTAGGTCGATAGGGTTATCTTCATCTTCTAGGACCCCATCATCCCAAATTAATTTCAATGGTTCCATTTTGGTTCGTTACAATCTATTTGTCATATAACCTTTTGACAATCTTTTGTATCTCGACTTTTCTCGTCAATTAAGCCTTGTAATGATGGTGTACTATGTTTACAGTATACCCAATTGTACGATGGGTTTTCAGTTGTGTGCATGGCAATGTCAAAATATGCCATATTACTTTCTTACATTTATATGAAAAAGAAAATGTAGTGAAATAAAATAGAAGTTATAACCAAGTTAATCTAATTCTTATCTTAACTAGATATTATATCTTCAAAGCGTCTTGAATGAGATGTGCCTTAGTCATTTAGAATGACTGAGGGCCTGTTCTCCCCAGCTTATTTTCAGTTCAGTTCAGTTCAGTTCAGTTCAATTCAGTTCAGTTCAGTTCAGTTCAGTAGTTTTATGCCGAAGAGAACAGACCCTGAGACGAGATCCTGTTATCAGTTTATGGGCTTAAACTTATAGATGTTTTGGGTTAAACTAATATATAAACTGATAGATGTCATATTCAAATTGATAAGCGTCTCAATCATATATTAGATTGAAACAATCTCATAAAAGAATTTTTGTTATTTCGTAGACATGCTATTCTCGCTTTCTATTAATAATTTTGAAAAAATTGTTTTGCATGTTTTCTTAGCTCGCACCGTTGCTGGGAATTTCACCGATGAGTAAAGGAGAGGAAAGTGAGAAGGCAGTACCACAACTGATTGAGGTTGTCCAAATACTGGAAAATGAGATCAAAGGAAAGCAATTCTTTGGAGGAAACAATATTGGTAACTTAGACATAGTTGCTTCAATGGTACTTTTTTGGATCACATGCTTGCAAGAAGTGGTTGGTAAGGAAGTGATTACAAAGGAGAAGTTTCCATCGATTTGTAGTTGGGCTGATGAGCTCTTGAGTTGCAATGTTATGAAACAAAACTTGCCTGATCATGAGAAATTAAAAGAATTCTACCAATGTCGCTTTGCCATAATGAATGCCAAGACTGCGAATTAATAATATGGATATCCTACCATCTTTAGATTGTATTTGATCAGCTTATTATAGGTAAAGAGAAACGTGGTTACGATCTTGTTAGCCTCATCTCAACATATATCTTGTGCATATAAAGCTTTATAATATTTACATACTAGTTTTTGGACCCGTCCATGATGCACGGAAAGTTCATAGTTTAACTATCTATGCTTTTTTCCTTGAATATTTAAATAGTAGCTCAAACTTATAGACATCGTAACATGTTATGTGTGTGTCACAATATATGCTATGATAATATATTAAAAGGGCTCGAGTTGGAATTGATATAATTGAAATTATTACAACTTATATGTTTTGAAAAATTACCTTATAAATATATTGGTTGTAGTTGTACATACATCATGTTCCTTATCATGAATGAGGATTTTAAGTCCTTTTTTACTCGTGACTCGGGTAAAAGCAACGAAGAATTGACCACGGCTAAAAACAAGTTTTGAAAGATACAAACCTACATGCGATAGGGACTGTCCTTGGCTTTTATTTATATACATAACAAAACACACTATCAAAGGAAATGTCTTCTTTGAAATTTGATAGGGAATTTGGTTGAATCAGACGGTGTGAGTGTCATTCGTGGGATGAACACTTTTGTCGCCAACATCACTACCGGATATGACAATAGCTTCAATTATACGATTGAGTAAATGCATGACAACTAATCTCCTGCGATTACGCAATCCTGCCGTCTGATCAATATTCCTTAGAAGCATGACTGATGCACCAACCTTCAACCTTATAATGTGATTCGGTAGTCCCGCACATTTGATTATATTTAGGAATTCAGTCGAATAAAGTTCATGGACCCCAAAGTTCCCTTATTATTAATTAATTGCATTTGAACTCAATTACTCTTTTTCTTCTCCTGGGATTGGTGGACAACACATAACCATTCACTGTCTCAACGATCTGACTTTAACCTTTTTCTTCTCCTGGGATAACTCTCGTATTTCATCGAGATCGAAATTTAAATGTCTTGCTTGTAGTCTCATTTTGTGAGTAAGTTTTAGCACTTTACATGAACCCCACAAATAAGACGAATCGATGGCTGCAAAGACAATATCCCGCCTGGTTCCCTTAGGTATAACTGGTAATATCTGCCTAAGATCACCAGCAAACAAAATGACATTGCCACCAAAAGGTCTATAAAAATTAGCATCGTCAACTAACCGCATAATGTCCCTCAAACTTCAATCTAATGCTTCAAAACAGTATTTATGCATCATAGGTGCTTCGTCCCAAATGATAAGCTTTGTTTTAATAAGCAGTACAGTTAAGTCCGTCCCCGGTCGAATGCCAACACATGTAGAGTTCTCACTGACATTCAAGGTATACTGAATCTTGAGTGAGTTGTTCTACCTCTTGGAAGGAGTAGTGATGCAATCACCCTTGACACAACTGGTAGTATAATTTCACCCATCTTCCTTATAACAGCACATAATGTTCTCCACATATATGTTTTACCTATTCGTTCGTGTTCGTAAACAAAGAAGACACATCCTTTTATACCCAAAATGGCATCCATGATTTCATGATAAATCATTAGTTGCTCATCGGTTAAACTTGAAAATAAACTATCATGCTCAGTAGTTAAGGCCTCTACATCATAGGAACTCTCATAAAGGAAAAGCTTAGTTTTCCCTTCAAGAACGATCAACTAATCTGGAAAAGGCGTTATGTTGAATCTAAGAAGGCTGCTCCATTGCTTTGAAGCTCAGCTTCAATGTCGGCCATTGCGAAAGCTTGTATTTGTTCATTAGTAAGTTGCAAAGCTACATTATTGTTTTAAAACAGATTACAAAAATAGCTTACATAACATGCATCATACAAACATCTGCTTCAATAGACATATCTAGTTAAAAGTACCTTCATGTTGATGTATCCTATGTTGCTTGTACATGACGTCATCGGACAATAAATGCCATGTCTTTTGCCATATCTCCTCAGGCTTTGATAAACTATCAAATAAGAGTAACATGCAATTTTTTTTTTTAGATAATGACCTGATTCTCTAACACTTGCTTCTGTTATTGCATCTATATATGTACTCTTTGTCATTATCAAGTAACCCCTAGTGTAGCACGCCTCTTTAAATGTTGGATACACAACATCATCAACTATTCTAATTTCCTCATAGCAAGTTGCACCTTTAACAAAGTTAAGGAATGTTCTGAGATAATACTTCTCACCACAACCTGGAGTTACGTGGTAGATCCTTCCTATTGAGAATCCTTTGCTTCTAGGCATCCACTCTCTCCTATCTTGTTTCCACACAAATTTAGCTTCAGCATATTTTGTGTTCCATTCCATCCATGATAAGAATTTGGCCTTGTCAATATGGGGTCTTTCAAGTATTGACTCGACATCGGTCTGGTCAGTGTATACAACATATTGCTCACCAAGCCGATGAAAACTCAATCTCTCCACAGGTGGTGTTCGATAGTGGATAAAAGCCGAAGATCCTCTATATTACCTGACATGCAGATATGTATCAACATTGTAATACATCTTGATCTCATCGATTAGTTGCGGATCTCCTATATTCTGATTCTTTTGATAAGCTGCAACAATGACTCTATCATAACCCTTATTTCTGTGTCTAAACATGTATTTAATTGATCTTAATTAGTTGCACCATTCGATATTGATATGAGCACGATATTTACGAAGGATATATGGATTATGTGGAATAACAAAATAATTATCAAGCTAAACACCAGTTTTCTCAACTAAACATCTTTTATCACTTCTTCTGTAAACAGGGTATCCTTCATCATCAACCTTTGTTTCATCAACAAATATTTTTGGGGAAAGGAAAATTTGTCAGAAACCACCTTTTATAATCACTTTTTTGTGAGAAACCACCTTTTAAAAAAAAATGGTTAATTAGCCACCTTTTTGGTTCTTTTTTTGTTGGAAGCCACCACTTGCCGGAATCCGGCGTTGACCTCGATTTTCCGGTGTTGACCGTCAGATTTTCGCCATATAATCACCACAATACAATTCAACAATACTTGGATCGAGGTTTGAGTAATTAGAGTATTTTGTTAATCCTACGGGGAAAATTGGATTTTAATAATCCAACCTTTAAGTGGTCTTCTTAAAACAGTCCTACTTATAAGTTATTTTTGAATAATCCAATTTTTGGGTGGTATCTTCTCATAATGTTCCTTGACCTGTTGGAACCGGTATAACAGGTCAATTGTGACACGTGTTACACTCTCGTTGGTCATACCATTTCCCCTCTCCTCTAACTCTTTTCCTCCACAACCACCACCACCTAGCCACCACTATCCCCATTACCCCCACCCCCTGCAGATCCACCCCACCCCCTACGAGATCCACCCCACCCCCTACAGCCCCACCCCCCACCCCAAGTCGCTGCAGCCCCACCCCACCCCTAGCCCCCCACCCGGTTCCACCCCCCACCCTAGTTCGCTGCATCCTTACCCCTACCCCAGCCCGCTGCAAACCCTAAACCCCACCCCCCACCCCGGTCCTCCACACGGTTCCCACCCCCATCTCCCTTTTGCCCCATGACCCCGTCACCCCCCTCTCCTATCCTCTCCTCTCCTCTCCTCTCCTCTCCTCTCCCTTTGTCTCTTTTCACCCCCTCTCCTCTCCTCTCCCCGAGCTTTCCCGGCACCACCACTCGAAGACCACTATTGACGACGACCACCACCACCATACACAACCACCCCGAGAAGAGAGAAAGAAAGAGAAGAGAGACAGGAGGAAGAGAGAGAAGCAGCGACAAAGAGAGATGGGGTGGGGGCCTATGGCTGGTGCGGGGTCCGATGGCTGGGGCGGGGTCTGGTGGAAGGGGGTCAAACTTGATATGGAGGTGAAGGGGTAGGGGAGAGAAATAGGTAGGAGGGGTGGAAAAACTACCTGAACTTCAGGTCACAAGTCACCTGGGACCATTATGAGAAGATACCACCAAAAGGTCGGATTATTAAAAAATAACTCATAAGTGGGATTGTTTTAAGAAGACCGCTTAAAGGTTGGATTATGCAAATCCAATTTTCCATCCTACTGTCGCGTCTTAACACTCTTAGATCAACATATGCTAGTACGATCGCTCAACATAATCAGATCTACCAATTGTAACAAGCCTTTAATGAATATGATCTTTCGATTCTAACTCCTATTAGCTAAGCATAACTCATGATATTGCCCAATTACATGAATTAAACAATTATAACAAATCAATAGGAATTACTCTAATTCAATCCAAATATCGAAGAACTTTAAACCACAATCAACTAGGTATAAACATGGCTCACTAAGCCCTAGAAAAAGACTACTCACTCATTATACTTATAAACACAATAAACATAATAAAAATAGAAGAATTCATCAAAGTAAACAAAGTAAGAAAGAATACCGAATGATTGAAGAGCAATGGAAACGAAATCAACGATTTTTGTAATCTTCAAAGCAAAGACTTAATACAAAGGTAGAGAGAAAACTAAGTGTTTTTAAACCTAATATAACGTAGAAATAAAGATGCCTACTCGAATTTCCTAAAAACCTATTTATAGTCTTTGCAAAACCGGCTAAAAAATACGAAAAATCGTTAACCCGAGAAACCGCCCGATCGGGTGACGGTCATCAACTCTAATGAGTTCAAGAGGAATTTCGCTCGGTCAACCAGCTGGCAAGGCCGCCCAGGAGGGCGCGCAAGCACTTTGGAGCGTTTCTCTCCTGGTCAACCGGGCGAATCAGCGATATGGGAGTGCAGAAAATTTGGCTCGCCCGGTCGAGCTATTCCTTGGCTTTTTCTGTGAATTCTTCGTCCAAATCTCTTGTGCAACTTCTTGGATCTTCTATGGGTCACATGTGACCATTGGACTTTCATTCTGCAACTCAAATTAAGGCCCTAGATGGCTAACCTGTGCAAAAACAGCTAACACACAGAAACAAGTCCAAATATACCAATCACACAAAAACGAGCTCAAAAGAGCTCAAATCGGTACTCAAAGCTAAGGGAATTGGCCTAAATAATCTATATAAAATAGACACACTAGCTGGTTCCTTGCTGAACTATGAGTTGCATCTAGGAACTAGTGGTGATGAGAGTTCTAAGAAAAGAGGCATGACACTTAAGGATAATGAGGATGATGAAGCTGAAGTAGATGATAAAGAAGCAGCCATGCTAGTAATTAAAGAAGTTCAAGAAGGTATTCAACAAGTTTTGGAGTTCTAGAAGAAACTTGAATAGAAAATTTTTAAGTTCCAAAAAGGACTCTGGCTGTCACAAGTGCGGTTCCATGAGTACTTTGTTAGAGAATATCTTCAATGGGATATTGAAAAAGACAAAGTCAAAGACAAAGGGAATAACAAGGAGAAGTACTACAAACTTTCATACTCCATGATGTGAAGAAGGCTATGATTGCAGCTTGGGGTGATAGTGATTCTGAAGGTGATGAGGAACAACCTGAAGAAGAAATTGCTAACTTGTGTTTGATGCCAAGGACTGATCAGGACAAGTTCCTTTAGGAAATCCAAATGAGGCACTTATAATTCCTAGAAATCTCCCTCTTTCAAAACTGAAGTTGATTGATCTAGTTGTAGATTTACATGACAAAAGGACAGTTTTAAGTAACAAGATATTTGAGTGCAAAAGAGCTCTTAAAATCTATAAGGAACATGTTCATGGGTTGAACACTATAAGAACTGATGTTCAAAATCGTTTCATTGATGAGATTTTCGATAAAAATATGTCTTTAAAAGAAATTGTTGAAAAATTGAAAGATGAAATCAGCTAAATAAATTTGGAACTTAGCCATTATAACATGTACCGAAACCGCATTTTCGAACTATGCTTGCCATTTGCCAAATTACCCTCAATTTCGAAGAAAGTTGATCGCCACAAATCACTGTGCCCTTGCACCTTCTGATGCTCATACAATGGAACTGTAAATGCTCCAGCAAAGTAGCTCGAAAAGGCCTTTCATGCCACCTATACTATACATGACATCTGCCATAAGTTCCCAGTGTATGCATTGGGTTTATGCATAAGTTCTTATTTGCTCTAGCGGAGGACAATCTGTGTGTGAAATTGTGTATTACGTGAAAGGTTCTTGAACTTTGTCTATTTCTGGTGGAGTTAAAAGATACATTACACTTAGCTTTGACTTGCTCGTAAATGTTGAGTTGTGAGTTTTCAGTATGCAATATATATTTTTGCAAACTAAAAACAACTTCTTTGAACCAAGTTCTTGAATCCGGTCTTTTTTTTTTTCCTGCAGGAATTGCATGTTTTGGCTTCTTGAAAAGGTGTGATCCTGGTCCTCCACGAAGCGTCTAGTTTACCCCAGGAGCTTGTCAAGGACTCAAGGTAATCTCTTTTTACATCATGCATCTTTACATTTTTTTGGCCAATATAGACTTTCACCCATCAAACGTTCCCCAAAATTGTTGAAGTATTTGTTTTATGAAATATTAATATGATAATGGTTTGTAGTACTACCTTTTCTTAATATACAAAGTGCTTGCTGAAAGTTGTGTGTTTGCTCTATCTTTGGAAACATGTACTGTATGAGCAGAGCTGCATAGATCTCGGTGTGCGAAAGTTTAATGTGAACACTGAGGTAAGGAAGGCATACATGGAATCCCTTGCAAATCCTGGAAAAGATCTTGTAAATGTTATGACTTCTGCCAAAGACGCTATGAAAGTTGTTGTTGTGGAAAAGATGTGTATGTTTGGCTCCAGTGGAAAAGCATAACTAGGACATCATCATATTTGTTCTTAGCTAAATACCCCAAGAGACTTATGGTTCTTCTAATCATTTTATTTCACTACATTCCAAAATAAAGGTCATTGCATAACAGTGTAATATTGTTTTTTTTTCCAATGGTGCACGACAGTGTAATCTGAAATACCAACTATCTAGAAGCAGTTTCAATTATAGATGTCGCTTCAGTTGCATTCTTTATTGCGTAAATACAATTGGAAAAATTGATAAGAACAGTCCCAACTATGGGCATTCCGCCATTTTCAGCCCCAACTAAGGATTATTTCTGAGCGGTCTCAACTATGCATCATTTTTTGCCAAAATTGGCCCCAGCTGACTGGTTACCTGTTTAACAAGTTTTTTTTTAAGTCAGTTTCCTCTCTCTCCCACCCCATCCCCTGCCACCCTCGAAATCACCCCCGTCCCTCCCCTGCCACCCATCCCCTTCCCCTGCCACCCCTCCCCCTCTCACACCCCTCCCTAGCCACCCCTTTGGCTCTATGCGAACCACCAACTCACAGCAATGGGCAGGGGAGCAGTACCCCTACAGCAACCAACAACAATTTTCCATGATTGTGGTTAATTATGCTTGTAATTTATTGTTAATTTCATATTAGATGTGATTTCACCATTATTGTCTTGTTGTTCTAAGTGGTTGATTACTGATTTTTTTAGGTTTATTTGAAGTAATTATGTCTACCATTTGATTGAATTTTGTCTTTTTTTCTTTGAATGCTTTAACTTCGGCTTCTCTTCTTGAAGCTTTACCTCAAGAAATTCTGGTTAGTTTCCATTTTTCTGGAAAATTTCATCTCTTTGATTGAAATGTGATGAAATTGATTAATTTGTGATTGAGTTCATTGAAATGATATGAGATTAGATGAAACTGATTAATTTTTCATGGTTTGAGCAAATTGGGCAGAAGCTGTGAAGAGAGGGAAGGACATGGTGGAGGGAGGAGTGAGAAGAGTTGGAGGAGGAAGAAGAAAAAGGTTGTGGCGAAAAAAAAAAGAAAAAAAAACATGTAACCTGTTGTAGTAGGTCATTGACCTACTAGGACCAATTTTGGCAAAAATGATGCATAGTTAGGACCGCTCAAAAATAATCCTTAGTTGGGACTGAAAATGGCAGAACACCCATAGTTGGGACTGTTCCTATCAATATTTCCAATACAATTTTAATCTTGTCATGAGCTTATCACGAATTCTTAAGTATTTTCAAATATCAGCAAGTCTTATGTACGCTTGTCGTATGATCAACAAAAATATTGTCACGCGCATGAAATATAAACTAACTATATTTTTTTTTTTTTACTTCGAGAAAATGTGCATATATAAAGAAAGTTTATTACATACTATATATTACATACTACTTGGGTGTTATTAGTAACCCTTACAACACTTAGAAGAGAAAGTAAAACCAAATTACAAGGAATAAAAAGGGTAGTATAAATGTCTCCGTTGGATCCTTAGTTGTTGAGATGACTTGGTTTGCAACCTACAAGCTCGCCAAACCATTGGTAGTACTTCCATTAAGGATGATTGAGCGCCAGTTAGAATCATACTCATTGAGGACACATGAGAACCTCGAAAACTTGAAGAACAAGGAGAGAAAAGGAAGGGTAGTAATGAACCGAGTAGGAGACAACAAACTTGTGAATTGCTCACAAACAACAAGAGTCACAAAAAGTGACTTGATAAGCATGCTATGAACCCCCAAAAAATGAGGAGCAGTGCAAAGATAAGAAGTTTTGGAAGCGATTGTAACGCCCTGTAATTTATATAATTATAATAACAGAACATTACATGCCAGTACCAAGATCGAACCAAATATTACGTCTTTATTTATTATTATAAGATAATAACGAGTTTACAGGACATTACTACCGTCTTCCTAATAATAGAAATACAAGGCGAAAATAACATAAAACATGATACTAATATTATAAAACACAAGATAACAATACATAGTATATTAATTCTAATATTTTATATTCCTCACTCCTGCCCATTCCCATTACTGGTACCTGAAAACAAAACATTCTATAACAGTCAACCCAAAAGGGTCCTGTACATTCTCAATACCATGTAAAAATACTTTGTAGATAGTTATATAAAATAATCAGTTATGAACTTATGATTATACAAAATCATTTGTTGTAGTTTCTCCTGACAAATCTCGTGTGCACACCCCTACAATGACGTACGTCACTCCGGATAATATTTTCAGGCCTTTAGCCTCTCCTGATACTTTTGTGTGCACACCCCTACAATGACGTACGTCACTCTATATATTATTCATTCCTCCAACACAAACCACGAACCTCCATTTTATAATAACATCTTTCCTCCACCACGAACCTCCATTTTATAATAACATCTTTCCTCCACCACGAACCTCCATTTCATTTTATCATAGTAACATTTTATCATACTAGGCGCCTGAGGACTCCTAATATTCGACCTGACGGCCTTAGGGTAGCCCCAACACACGGTCGCAGGGTTGCTCTGATACCATTTGTAACACCCCGACCCATACGGAGTCGAGTATATCGTCAACAATGCGCATCTAGGGCTAACAACTGTCCTCAACAACCAACACAAGTTCTTCCGGCGCATTTTGTCCTCACTCATGCGCACCCTGATAAACTTCCCAGGAGGTCACCCATCCCTGGACTACTCCCAGCCAAGCACGCTTAAATGTGGAGTAACTAAGGAATTAAGCTCCCTAAAAGAAAGATGCATCTTGTTGGAATGAGTAGCCTGCTAAATCCCTTTAAAGCAATCATGAGGGGTATTACATACACCACCACTTGAGAACAACAACGCCCTCATTGCGCCTGAGGACTCCACATATTCGGCCACAACGACCTGTGGGTTGCCCCAGCCTAGAAACTGATCGCTGGAGACTCCAGATATTCAGCCTGACGACCTCTGGGTCGCTCCTTATGACAATGCAACCCCAGAATCCTCCCCCACTAGGCGCCTGAGGACTCCTAATATTCGGCCTGACGACCTTAAGGTAGCCCCAACACACGGTCGTAGGGTTGCTCTGATACCATTTGTAACACCCCGACCCATACGGAGTCGAGTATATCGTCAACAATGCGCATCTAGGGCCAACAACTGTCCTCAATAACCAACACAAGTTCTTCCGGCGCATTTTGTCCTCACTCATGCGCACCCTGGGAAACTTCTCAGGAGGTCACCCATCCCTGGACTACTCCCAGCCAAGCACGCTTAATTGTGGAGTAACTAAGCAATTAAGCTCCCTAAAAGAAAGATGCATCTTGTTGGAATGAGTAGCCTGCTAAATCCCTTTAAAGCAATCATGAGGGGTATTACAAACATCTTTATATAACATTATTATTACCACATATGAAAGTCATTTTAGAATCACCTGGCATATAAATCATAATGTGACTAATACCATTTGCATTATAAATACATTATTTGCAAATCACAATATACCTTTACTATTAAGGCAAAACTATTTTTAATACTATTAGTTTATCTCAAAAGGTTCATATAACAATACATTGTAGCAAAACAACTTTAAAAAGGAGTATTCAAGAATGTACCTTAATAAGGTGTAAAAGTTAACCAAATTTCTCGTATATTTTTCTCACAGTCTGCCTCTCACTCTCTTTTCTTATATCTTTCTTATTTTTATTTTTCTTTACTGCTGTGGCTTGTAAAAAATATAGGGTGATGGCTGGTATTTATAGTGTTTGGTAAGAGAAAACCAAGTTGATTTTGGTGAGCTTCAGTCGGTTAAGAATTGGTGGAGATAAACATTATTTAGCAAAGTCAACTATTACAAAGTTGCAGCTTGTATCATTAGTTCACGTAAATGGCTATCACATATCAACATACAATCCTTTAGCTAAGGCCAAGTGTCACAAATTTACTAAATCTGAAACCTACCAATATTGTATTTTGTGTATTGTCTTAAAATAGGTAGCGATTGTCCGTCCTTAAGTAAAATCATTAGTAACGATTCCAAAAACTAAATTACGTTCGTCATTAGCTTACACGTTTATAAGTTAGGAGCATTCTAGGTTTACGCGGTACTTACTAAAAATCCTACTAGACATATGTATAAGCTCATCAACTAGTAATTGATAATTTTATTAATCTTTGACCCTTAAATTACTTTATGAACTATAATGTTAATATGAATGATATATGTATGCACATATAACTTACCTTGAGCAAATGCACATATAACTTACCTTGAGCAAATGCACAAAGCCAAGGAAACACATAACTTCACCTAAAATAATCATGTAAACGACAAAATAACGTATATAAGATCTTTAGGGGCTAGGTTATCTTATAATCATACTTTAGCCTTCAATCCCTTACTATAACATATAAATATTATTTTTTTTCCTGGTTATTACATTATCCCCTCTTTTAAAATAAGTTTCGTCCTCAAAACTTAAAGTTACCTTAAAATAGGTGTGGGTCACATATCCTATTCGACTTCCCATGTAGCTTTTGTTTCGACGTAATTACACCATAACACCTTTACTAATGAAATTACTTTGTTGCGTAGTACCTTATCTTTATGATCTAGAATTTGAACAAGTTGCTCTTCATAAGTCAGATCTTCTCTAACTCGAACAGGGGGTATATTAATGATATGGGATGGGTATGGTATATATCGACGTAAACGTGAAACGTGGAACACATCATGAATTCGAGAAAATTCACTAGGGAGTGCTAATCGGTAAGCTACGTTTCCAATTTTCTCGATAATCTCAAGTGGCCCAATGTACCTAGGATGAAGTTTTCTTGCTTTGCCAAACCTCAGTACTCCTCTAGTAGGGGAATTTTTTACAAATATTGACTCACCTACAGAAAATTCTACATGTCTTCTTTTAAGGTCAGTATAACTTTTCTGACGACTCTGTGCAATTCTCATTTTCTCCTGAATGATTTGAATCTTGTCAGATGTTTCTTGTATTATTTCAGGTCCGATTATCTTCGATTCAACTATATCGCTCCAACATAAAGGAGTTTACATTTCCGTCCATATAGAGCTTCATAAGGTGCCATATTAATGCTAGCATGGTAACTATTGTTATAGGAGAATTCTATTAATGGCAAATGCTTTTCCCATGAACCTTTGAATTCTAAAACACAAGCTCGTAACAAGTCTTCTAAAGTTTGAATTGTTCTCTCAGTCTGGCCATCTGTAACTGGGTGAAAGGTTGTGCTAATGTTCAGTTGTGTACATAATGCTTTCTGTAACTTTTGCCAAAACTTTAGACACATATCAGGAATCTAGATCAGACACAATAGAACTAGTTAGTCCATGAAGTCTAATAATCTCTTCAATATACTTTCTTGCTAATTGCTCAAGATCCCAAGTATTATGAATTGCTAAGAAATGAGCACTTTTTGTAAGCCTATCCACTATAGCCCATATATAATATATCCCTTGAGGAGTTGTTGGTAACCCCATAACAAAATCCATTGCTATTGACTCCCATTTCTAAGTGGGTATATCCAAAGGCTGCAAAAGTCCTCAGGGCGCTGATGTTCTATTTTTACTTGTTGGCAAGTCAGACATTTGGCAACGAATTCTGCAATTTCTTGCTTCATCTTACTCCACCAATACATACGACAAAGATTTTTGTACATCTTATTTCCACCTGGATGTACAGAGTAAAGGGTATTATGTGCTTCATTCATGATTCACCTTTTTAAATCTATCTGATTCGGTACACACAATCATCCTTGAAAACAAAGTGATCCATCTTCTTATATCACAAAACCAGTCTCTTTTCCAATCAACACTCTCATGAATCTTCTCTAATTGTGGATCCGTTTTCTGCAAGTCCTTAATTTCTTCACTCAAGGTTGCTTTGATTTCTAAGGTTGCTAAATATCCTTCCAGATCACCTACAATCAATTCAATTTCTAACCTCTGAAGTTCTCTTTGGGTAACAGGCTGAATGGTAAGTAAGTTAAAGGAAGCGTAATTTTTCCGACTCAGAGCATCGGCTACCACATTGGCCTCTCCAGGGTGATATTGAATATCCAACTCATAATCTTTTATAAATTCTAACCACCTTCGTTGTCTCATGTTTATATCTTTCTGACTGAAAATGTATTTAAGGCTTTTATGATCTGTGTAAATTTTACACTTAACCCCATATGGATAATGTCTCCAAATTTTCAATGCAAAAATAATGGCTGCAAGTTCAAGGTCATGGGTAGGGTAATTCTGCTCGTGAGGTTTTAACTAACGAGATGCATAAGCTATCACTTTCCCATGTTGCATCAACACACATCCCAAACCTTTTTTGGAGGCATCGCTGTATATTTCTAAACCTTCGGTACCACTAGGAAGAGTAAGAATTGGAGCTGTGGTAAGACGAAATTTTAGTTCTTGGAATGTTACTTCACACTTGTCACTCCACTCAAACTTTGTAGTTTTTCTTAAAAGGTTTGTGATAGGTTGAGCAATTCGGGAAAAGTTTTCCACAAATCGACGATAATATCCTACTAAACCTAGGAAACTCCGTAATTCTGACACATTGGTGGGTCGAGGCCAATTAATGATTGCTTCTACTTTCTGGGAATCTACTTGCACACCTTCTCTAGACACAACATACCCTAGAAATGCTATTTTATCTAACCAAAATTCACACTTTTTAAAATTTGCAAATAACTGGTTCTTTCTAAGAGTTTCCAGAACTGTTCCCAAATGTTCCTTGTGCTCTTTCTTATCTTTGGAATACACTAAAATATCATCAATAAACACAATAACAAAATAATCTAGATAAGGTTTGAAAACTCTATTCATAAGGTCCATTAATATAGCTGGGGCATTGGTAAGACCAAAAGGCATAACAAGAAACTCATAATGTCCATACCTAGTTCTAAAAGTAGTTTTTGGAACATCTAAAGGTATGATTCTTAATTGATGGTATCCAGATCGTAAGTCTATCTTTGAAAATACCGACGCACCTTGCAATTGGTCAAAAAGGTCATCAATACGAGGCAAAGGATATTTATTTTTAATGGTTATCTTGTTAAGTTCTCTATAGTCTATACATAACCTTAGGGTTCCATCTTTTTTCTTTACAAATAAAACAGGTGCTCCCCATGGTGATATACTCGGTCTAATATATCCTTTTTCCAATAACTCATAAAGTTGTATATTCAATTCCTTTAATTCTGCAGGTGCCATTCTATATGGTGCTTTTGAGATAGGTGCTACCCCGGGTACTAACTCAATGATGAAATCAATCTCTTTGTGGGGGCGTATCTACAATTTCCTTAGGAAAGACATCTTGGAATTTTCTAACAACAGGGATGTCAGAAATTTTAGGCTTAGATTTTTCAGTACTAACAACATCATAAAGGTATCCTTCACAACCTTGTCTCAACATCTTTTGTGTTTGAAGAAAAGAAATGATTCTAGATTCTGGTTTTGTCTTATTATTCTGAAATGTGACTATCTTTTCTTCAGAATTTACTACGGTTACATATTGCTTTTGACAGTCTACTATAGCACGATGTTTATTCATCCAATCCATTCCTAAGATAACATCAAATCCCTTAAGGTCAAATTAAATTAGGTCAGCATGAAATATATTTTCCTCTATGCTTAAAGGATAATTTTTATATATAGTTTGACAAGGGACAATAAATATAACCTGTAGGGAGGATAATGCAAAATTCTAAATTTGACGCACTAGGATCCAAATGTAGATTTTTAGACATGGTAATGGATATAAACGAATGGGATGCTCTAGTATCAAATAAAACATGTATCGGGGAAGAGTGTATAGAAATGTTACCCGTAACTACTTCACTTGAGTTTTCGACCTCTCGTGGATTTATCATAAACACACGACCAGAGGTTGGATTTTGATGCTGAATAGCTCCACCTTGAGGTTTAGAGGTAGGTTTTGAGGTTTAGGGATTAGGTGCAGTTACTTTTGCATTTGGCATTCTACCTCTCTCTAAAGGGTAATCTTTTCTTAGATGATTCGGACTCATCATCAGATATGAACACCATATGATCTCTTTCAAAGGCCAACAACTCTCTAGCTAGTTGATTAAAGGTTGGAGTCCATCGTGATCTACCTAGTCCAAAGCGTAAGTACTTTTCCCAATTTGAAAATCCATTCACCAATAAAGTCACTATGTTTATTTTTAAAAGTGTCTCATGAGGCACTCATTTGAAGTGTTTCTATTAAAGCAAAAGTTAGATAGGGTATGGTCATTAAACTTATCAATAGATCTAGCTAAATGGTTAATATGATCCATAATACTATAATCGGGATCCATGGCTAGTATCATGGACTGATTGGCACTGCCATTCTAAGATGATAAAAACATACGATACATATCATGCAATGACATTAATAAGAAATAAACTATAAATACCCCAACCCTTTCTCTCAAATAGGTTACTAATGTAATTATTAATATTTTATTACATTTACTTTTATTTGTAATAATATTATATTATTTATAAAAGTGGCTCGGACACCAAACTGTAGTGCCCTGTAATTTATATAATTATAATAACATAACATTACATGCCAGTACCAGGATTGAACCAAATATTACGTCTTTATTTATTACTATAAGATAATAACGAGTTTACAGGACATTACTACCGTCTTCCTAATAATAGAAATACAAGGCGAAATAACATAAAACATGATACTAATATTATAAAACACAAGATAACAATACATATAGTATATTAATCCTAATATTTTATATTCCTCACTCCTGCCCACTCCCATTACTGGTACCTGAAAACAAAACATTTTATAACAGTCAACCCAAAAGGGTCCAGTACATTCTCAATACCATGTAAAAACACTTTGTAGATAATTATATAAAATAATCAATTATGAACTTATGATTATACAAAATCATTTGTTGTAGTTTCTCCTGACAAATCTCGTGTGCACACCCCAACAATGACGTACGCCACTCCGGATAATATTTTCAGGCCTTTAGCCTCTCCTGATACTTCCGTGTGCACACCCCTACAATGACTTACGTCACTCCATATATAATTCATTCCTCCAACACAAACCACGAACCTCCATTTTATAATAACATATTTCCTCCGCCACGAACCTCCATTTTATAATAGGAAAAATTCACAGGAATAATCCCAACTATTGACTGTCTTCTCAAATTAATCCCAACAATGCATTATTCTAATATAATCCCAACTTAGGGGGGTTCCTTCCCATTTTACTCTGTTATGAGTAAGTACCTGCTGATCAAGTTACCTTCCCTCCAAAACCGCATTTGACCCTATTTTTTTTTATTAATTTTAATCATTAACACATTTACACCTAACCAACCCAATCATTTACTATTCTCCTTCACTCTTCTGCTTCACTGTTCTCCTTCCTCCTGATTCATCTTCTCTTCTCCTCTTTTAATTTTTTTTTCAAATTTGCTGGAAATTGGTGGAGTATCAACGCCATCGATTTAGGTAATTCTTCTTTCTCTATTTTTAATTTTTTTTGGTTTACTGTAGATTGTGTGCTGCATTCAATTTGATATGAAATGGTGTTTGTTTAAGTTAAAAATTCAATCTTTATGGTACATTAGGGTTTCTAGTTACTTTGAATTTCGCCATTTAACTTCTAGTAATTTTTGCTTAGGTATGAGTTATGTTGCAAACTTGAAATTGTGGCATGGGAGTAAACTTAAAAGGGGTAGGAACGGGGTACTTCATTATTTTGGGGGTGAAGCAAGGACATTTGAGATGGATTGTGATGAGATTTCTTGGTTTGAGCTGGTTGTGTTTGCCAAAAAGTGTGGTGATTATTCAGATATTGACAAAAAAAATTATGTACTGCCTTGGGTTGACGATTTTGAATAAAGTTTAAGAGTTATCCCTCATGAGAAGGATGATGAGGTGAGGGATATTATTAATGTTGCATTGCAGTATAGGTGTGTTGATTATTTTGTTGTTCATGGAGTTCATGTGCCCGCCCCTGAAGTAGGAGAGGGTAATGGGGTTCCTCAAACTGTTTTAGAGGGTGTGTGGAGTGCTCCTCTCTCTCCTAGTATTTATACGTCACCTAAACCAGGGGGTGGAAGTAGGAAAAAGGCATACAAACCTAGGAGGAAGAAAAAACAGTTAATTAAGGGAAAAGGTGAGGGTTGTTCTGGTAAAGCTAGTGCTGGTGACTCAGCAACAATAATGGTAGGGACCACCAGGGAGGGGTCGCCTGGGGAAGGGTCACCTAAAAATAGGTTTTATGAAGAAAGTGGTCCAGATTTTGTACCAAATGAACCTTTTGAGCCTCTTTACATCCAAACACAATGCAGTGAAGCTCCATACACTGCTGAAACACAAACACAGCCACAAAACAATCCTCTTTTAGAATCCCAAACCCAAAATCAATATATTGAATTCACAGTTAACCCAGTGCATGAGGACTACAGTTGGATTGATCTAAGAAGTGAGAGTCCAGTTGATTGTACCACTTTTTTTAGGGGATATGAAGCTGAATCATCTGGATTAGATACTGATGATTCTGAGTTTAGGGCAGTAGATGATGAAGGAGATGAATCTAGTTGGGTGAGTGGCTTGGTACCAGAAGATGGGGATGGGGATGGGGACGGGGATGAATCTGAGCCACATGGGAATGAGGATGAGCAGCAGGTAGATGGTGAAGGTATTGAAGTACTTGAAATATAAGAGGAGCAAGTTTGTCCTTCTGATGGAGGCATTAGTGATGAGGAATATGTTAGCACAAGAACAACGCTGAAGGAGTGGAATGCAAGAGTGTTAGGTATAGCTGCATAG
This sequence comes from Beta lomatogona, assembly GCA_947646795.1. Taxonomy (NCBI): domain Eukaryota; kingdom Viridiplantae; phylum Streptophyta; class Magnoliopsida; order Caryophyllales; family Amaranthaceae; genus Beta; species Beta lomatogona. The sequence goes on along the minus strand of CANSNZ010000033.1, from coordinate 1,033,016 downwards.
TTGCAAAAAGAAGTTGAGAAGGGTAGATTGGCTGGACAAGAACAACCAAACACTGGTGCACATGAAACTACTAACACTGACTTCTTGAGTGAGTATGAGGCCTCTGATGAGGAAAATGATACACCATATTCTGATGAGGAAGAAAGAACACTGAATAGGAGACGGAAGGTCAAAGTACCTGTTGTGGACCACAACACAGACTTCAACACATTACAATGGAGGGTTGGTATGAGATTTGAGAACAGGGAGAAGTTTAGAGATGCTTTCATTAAGTATGTAGTAGCACAAGGGAGGAATTTGTTCTGGTCTATTAGTGAGAAAAGAAGGCAGCAAAGGTTAGGTGCAAAATGCATTGGTAAGTGTCCATTCAGAATTTATGCTAGCTGGGAGAACAGGAGGGCATGCTTTGTTCTCAAGTCTGTTAAGATAGACCATACATGCAATAGGAATATGGAAAGCAATAGGCAGATGAAATCTAGTTGGGTGGCTGAACAATTCTTAGAAGTGTTCAAGACACTACAAGAAAATAGGTTTTGGGCGACGAAATTGAAACTTAAGGGCGACAAAAAGGAATGTCGTAGCCCATTGTTGAAAACAAGGGCGACGAGCTGATTTTGTAGCCCATAGTGTAAATTATGGGCGACAAAAATTGTTGTTGTTGCCCAAATTCATATTTGGGCTACGAGATAAGTTTTAGGTTACCCATTACCTTAATTAGGCTACGAAACTATATATTTTGTTGCCCTTGTGTAGTAAATGGCCTAATTCAAATTATGTCTCGTTGCACAAACCCAAAAAAAATAGCGGAAAAGAAACCCGCTCTAATATTTTCCCACGAAATCACGTATTTCACTTCTTCAAGACTTCAACTGCTCATCCTGTCAAAAAAAAAAACTTCAACTGCTCATCTCCTCCTCAACTCGCACCCTCTCCGGTCCGCCCTCATCTTTTTCTTTTTGCCGGTGACTGGTTGGCGCTTCCGACGACATCATGACGTTTCTCATGTGACGTTTCTCTGGTTATGGAAAATTCAATTTATGAAAAATTCGATTATTGAGTAATGAGTTTCTACTCTGCCCTAACTTTTCTTAATTATGGCAGGTGGTGAGGTGGGTGGCGGCTGGAGATCAGCGGCGAGGTTAGCGGCGAGCTCGCGACGAGTTCGGCTGCAAGGTTGGTATATTTTATTATTTGCCCTAACTCACGAATCAAACTCCCTTCTTCTCAAACAAAACGGTTGTTTGCCTTGAATTATTGGCATGAATTTGTCAATGTTTTATTGAATTGCTTAGATAATTTGTTGTTACGAGTGAATGTGAAATTTTGATTGGTATTTTTCAAGTTCAATGCGTTTCTTTCTCCTTCACTCATATCCCTTCTTTTTTCCCTATGTGAATCTGGATATACTGGATTAAATGGGGTGATCTTTGAACATGAATTAGAAAGGTTTGGTTTATTCTTCGAGAGCGAAACATTCAAGTGCTTGTGTAATATAGAAGATTTGAGATTTGGATATACTGGATTGATTTCAGCACAAAATGCTTGAAATGTAATTATGTATGTAGATGAAGAAGAGGAGGAATAGTTCATGATCTAAAAGGACTTTAAGGGTCCCAATTGATTTGTGTTCTTTTTTTTCTTCTGTAAAGTAAGAGTCCATTTATGAAGAAGTTTGCCTGCTAAAGTTTTGTGCTTTTGGCTAAGTATGAGTGGAAGGTGAAGTTGGGACTCTTAAGTGGGATGAGGAGATTGCATTTTTGAATCATTTTTTTCTTTTGAAAAAATATCAAGATGACATGGAGGCACTAAGTTGAGTAGACTGCTGTTATTTGGAACGGTGCTCAATAGGTATTTGCAATAAGTTGTATGAAAAATTCATCAATAGCTCTTTGCTTGTTTGTTTGAATTTATATATGACTCTCCGTTCATATGGTAGAGGGTTGTGTGATTAGGTGATTTCCTGAAGAGAGCAGTTAGAAAGGTGGTTTAGACACAAATTACTTGGTTGAGATATGCTTTATTACTATTATAGGTTCCCCCATTGCGATATTGGCAAGGAAAAACATTATGGGTTTGTAGAAAGCCACTCATACATAGGTTGGAGATTTTGCTTGTCTTTCTTTATAGACGTTGCTAAGCCCAACTATGCCCCCCTTTGTAATGGTTTCATGTACCAACTTTATTTTGTGTCTGGTGGGTTAATGTAATCATATTAGATATTGGGTTTGGTACTTCAGTTTTGGTATTTGAACAAGATTTTTTTCAACCGTGTGGAAGATTGCAGCGTGCTCGAGAGATTAGATAACTATAATTTGCAGTTTCGGTATTTCAGCATTTTTGTTGCTGGTATATATTACAGCTTTAAACTTGGCTACTGGGAGAAGGTGTGTTCTCCAAAGGAACAATGGGGTTTAGGAATAAGGAGAGTTTAGAATTGGTATGTGGCCATATTGTATGATGTCATCTAGCTCTTCCTGAAAACAACTAATTATCAACAACACCGACGAAACCTCATAAACCAAAAGCAGTTTACTAAGTTGATGGCAGCTAGCAAGATTCAGACATTAAATCACTAATTTAAAAGAAATCTTGCATCAATTAAAATTTATCAAACAAGAAAAGTGTGGAGAAAAAACATAAGCTCTATTAGCAGCAATTGGATAGTTTATCCACCACTTTTCATTAACATTGGGTCAAACCATTTCTTTTTTCTTTCTAAATAAAAAAGCGTGGAGTTTATTCTTGGCCCTCATGTTTTCTTTGATCTATCAGTTTCTGCATGTGGACTATGATTGCTGATTGAAAATGCTTTTCTGGTATTCATTTCAATGGGAACTGGTTGTGTACTTATGTTAATTTGTATATCTATTTGTTCTTATTTTGGAGCAATATATGGTTGCCACAGGTGAATATATATCCTGTAATCTATCTAGTATTAGTTTTTGAACATTGGACACAAGACTGTTCTTACTAATATGTGTACTGTATAGACTACAGTCTTATAGTTCAGCAGTACTATCTTGAGATGGAGCTATTGGCCAATTAATACTCGAGATGGCTTATATATTTCTTCTTGAGCTTTGATAACTGTTATCTTACGGGTAGTGTTAAAGAAAATATAGAGTATATTATGGTTTGTGTGGCTTCTGATCTGATAAAGGCGAATTTTTTTATATAGATGGTAGTGCTGATATCCTCTTCTCTTGTAATGACCATAATTAAAAGATATCAAGACCTGTCGAACTAGTTAGTGTTGAAGGTTCTTTAAAAGGCTTATTAATTTGACAGAAAGAGAAATTTCAGATCCTCATAAGCACTCTACTTTTGATGTTTAATGTGTCCTATATCTTCCATGATTTTTTTTAATATTTGAACGCAATTCATTCCTTTGATAATCATACCCAGTACTTGCCAATAGCAGCTTTCTGCTGGTCCCAGGTATAAAAATTATGTTACAGTGTAGTGTGCCGATGTTTTTTTCCAGATACATTTGCAGATTTAATTGCTTGAGAATAGGTCAGTATGGCACAAAGATATTCTTTATGGGTTTAAACTTTAGTATTTTGTAATCATACTTTGCAGTTCGTACTACATTCATTTACTAAGATTTTTTCCTAATTGATTACTTTCACATGCACTTGTAGCATATTAGAAAACTTAATACAGAGAACAAGCTAAAGCTGACTGAAACACCAGCCAATGGTTCACGATCTACGGCGAGAATAATGTATGACATGGTGCATAATTTTCACTTTCTTTATTACATGATGTACTATATATTTCTTTTGGTATATATGTTATCATTTGTTGTATAATATGTAGATGAATGAGCCACCCGTTCTTCCAACACAAGATCTTGAAGGATCATCCAAACCTATTGAAGTGGAACAGGAACTTATCTATGTTAGATTATTTGAGAAGACCAAAAAGTAAGGTTTTGCACCCTTCCTTTTTTTAGGGGTGTTAGTTTTCTGTGGCCTTGCTAGTACTTCAAAAAGACACCCTGGAAGTTATTGGATTAGTTTGATTGGTTCAAATAAATAACATTATGCTAGTAGAATCTAATAATTCACTTTAAAATTGGAGTAGCCAAGTCCAAATTTGAAGGGGCGAATTATACGAAGCTAAGTCTAAAGAATTGCAATTTCATGTGCTAGGCATATAAACAAGGATGAGACTACTAGCTGGGAACCCATTGCTGAAAAAAATTATGAACTCAAAAAACTTCATGAAACTCAGATTCAAGAGCATGGTGAGGACACAATGTGAAAGATGCTTACATTAAAGCTTTAAAACGTAAATATGGGTATGTGAGAGGACTTGGTCCTAGAGCTCGACCGCCGAAAAAGGTAGAACCGGAGAGAACAATGAACGGTTGTCTACGCAAGTTGACACACTTGCTGCATCAAACGAGGAACTCATAGTATCAAATGAGCAACTTAAGGCATCTAATGAAGAGTTCAAAGCATCCAATGAAGAGCTTAGAGCAGAATTTTCGAGAATGAGCAAAGAAGCTATTGAACGTGAAAAGAAAATGAGAGAAGATATGCTAAAATGTTTGAAGACATGAGGTATAACTCTCTTAAGTTTTTCTATGAATGTTTTTTTTAATTCTGAAGTTTTCTTTATGAACTAACTGTTTATTCATGTTATTTGACTAAATTTGATTGTTAATGATAAAACACCTCTTGAAGTTCCATCTCACTAATTAGTTGTTTTTTGGTTTGCTGAGTGTATCAACCATGATCTGCCTTGTACTTACCTTGGTCGGCCTTTAAACTTTAATCCTAGTGGAGTAGTTAGTTGGATACAGCTAGAAGATTGGACAGATGGATGCAGCTAGAAGATTGGACAGATCTATGAGGGTTATTGTGGTCTTGTAGAGGAGGAGGAGAAGGATCAATTTATGAGATGGGATCATTTGTGTTGATCGAGGGTGCAAAGTGCTTGGTCTGATGTTGCTATCTTTGGAAAGAAGGATTACTATAAGTTGTATTATGGAACTCATTGCTGAAATCATTGTTGTCGTTTTGAATGATATAGTGATTGTATTGTTTTGAATGATGTAGTGATGGGTGCATCTGTACATATTGCTTTTTTTTTTTGGGCGGAAGAGTAAAAAGATCATTCCCCCCCCTTTTATCATATGGGTGCCTAATTTTAACGTTTTTGCTTTTATCAGGAACAATGGGTCGTGACTATCTTCCCAAATTAGCAAAGGAAAGCTATATGAAGTATGAAAAGGCTTGGATTATGTGAATTTCTTCGTAGATTATGGGTAGTGCTAATTAGTTTTTTTAGATTTACTTTGAATTTTGTAAGATATTCAAGTTACGTCGGATGTTGAATTTGAAGATTATTTTGTACTCCACTGGTTGTCTACAATTTGCTATTCCATGAATACTTCTTTTATTATATCATACTTTTGTTTCTAATAAGTTATATACTTATATATGAATATTTGGGCAACTAATTAGGTATTGCACATTGTTATTTGAATAAAGCGTGAGATTTAAAATTATGTAAAGCAATTCGTAGCCCAAAGTACTTTGGGCAACGGAACTGTTGTTGCCCAAGATAGCACTCTGGTAAGGTTATAACACACAATGGGCGACGACAAATAGTGACTGTTGCACAAAGTTCCATAATATGGGCAACGAAAGTTAAGTTGCCGTTGCCAAAACTATGTCAGGTTTAGGCAACGATATAAAAATCTCGTAGCACAAAATAGCATTATGGGCAATGAAAGCATTTCGACGCCCAAACTATAGTTTGTGCAACGAACATGATATTCGACGCCTAAAATGGAAAGGGCGTCAAACCTTAGACGACGAAATTGGCGCGCAAAAATCTTGTGCCCAAACCTTTGTGCAACGAAATTGTCCCATTGGGCGACGAATATTTTTGTTGCCCAAAACCTATTTCCTTGTAGTGAGAGTAGGCCTCATTGGCCTGCAAAAGACATAATTGAGACTGTAAGGAGGGCATACAAAGTGATTGTGAAGAAAAATTTTGCCTACAAGGTGAAACACAGCTCACAGGAAATTACATGGAAGTATGACGGAGCATTACCACAAGATTGGCAGCTACATAATGGCCCTGAAAGAAACAAGTCCCAATAGTTACTTCAAACTCATCACTGTACCTGATCAAGATCCACCAACTTTTTATAGATTCTTTGTATGCTTTGAAGGAGTGAAGAAAGGATGGGTAGATGGTTGTAGAAGAGTGCTCTGTGTTAATGGCTGCTTCCTCAAGACCTTTTTAGGAGGTCAACTTCTGTCTGCAGTTGGCAGAGACACCAATGACCAAATGTATCCACTATGCTGGGCAGTGGTAGAGGGTGAGACAAATGATAGTTGGGATTGGTTTTTCAAAGAGCTAAGAGCAGTGTTACGTTGGATGGCACCAATGGTACAGGGATGACATTCATATCATATGAAGCTTAGGTACAATTTTTTGCCCTAGAATCTCTTGTGTATGCTCTGTTTATGTATGTTAAGTGACTATATACAACTAACCTACTCTAATTTGTGAATAACATGCCATCTTGAATGGAGTTAAGAGTATTTTTCCAAAGTCAGAGCATAGACACTGTGCCAGACATGTCTTTGCTCATTGGCACATATGGCTTAGAGGGGATGAAATGAAGATGCTCTTCTGGAATGCAGCAAAAGCTTACAACCTACCTGACTACAATGATGCACTAGCAGAAATGGAGAAAGTAAGTCCTGTTGCTGTTGATGCATTTAAGTCATACAATCCCAAGTGTTTTTGTAGGGCATTTGTAATCACAAACACAAAGTGTGATGTCATAGTTAACAATATGGCTGAAACCTTTAATGCATATATCATAAATGCAAGGACTAAGCACCTAATATTCATGCTAGAAGACATTAGGTCAGCTTTGATGTCAAGAATGGTAACAAAGAAACAAGCTATGGAAAAAACAAATGACATGATTTGCCCTAGAATTAGAACAAAATTGAATTTTGATAAGATGAAAGCTGCTGAATGTGGATGCCTTCCACTACAACTCTCTTTCAAGTGTCTTATAAACTTGACACCATGACTGTTGACATTGAAAAGAGAACATGCACATGCAACAGATGGCAGTTAACTGGAGTGCCATGTTGTCATGTATGTGCTTGTATCTTCTTTATGCACAAAGAACCTGAGGATTATGTTGACAGTTGCTACAAGAAGGACACTTTTGTAAGCATTTACTCTTCTTCAATTCCCCCTTTGTGTTGGGGAAAGACATTGGCCCAAGATTGATCTCCCAATAGACCCTCCCCCAATGAAGGTAGGTCCAGGGAGACCTAGGAGAAATAGAAGCAAAACCCCTCATGAAGACCCAAATAAACCAGGAAAATTGACCAAGCATGGGATAGAAATGTCATGCAGTGTTTGCAAATCAAAACAACATAACAAAAGAAAATGCCCTGACAAAGACAAGGCAATTGAAACTCAACCAAAAAGAGGTAGGGGTAGACCAAAGAAGGTTGTACAACTGTCTATGGAAGAGGGTGAAGTGTTACATCAAAATCAGCATCATAAGATCACTGTTGAACCATCTGCTTTAGGAAGAAATGGGAGGACAATCATCAGGGGCAAAGGGAGGGGTAGCAGAGGAGGAAGTGCTGGTGGTAGAGGTAGGGGTTCTGTTGGTGGTAGAGGCAGGGGTTTTGTTGGTGGTAGAGGCATTGTGGCTGGAGGTGGAGCAACAACTGAAGGTGGCAGGGGAAGGGGAAGGGCTAGGGGCAGTGGCAGGGGCAGGGGCAGAAGAGGTGGAAGAAATCAGGTAAATGTAAGCTACTGTTTGTAGAAAGTGTGTTTTTGATTTGTTGTGAACTACTGATAACCTGTATTTTTTTGGTTCAACAGGTACCACAAGGTGTTGGTGTCTTCATTGATGAAGCAGGATATGCACACTTTGGTGGTCAACCATCACAACAAAGTGGTGTCACAGAAAATGCTTCTTAAACTAATGTTTATGGTGAATTAAGTTAGTGATAGTTCATAGATTTTTCTAAGCTGAACTTAACGGTTTTTTGTAACCAAAGTTATGAATTCAACTGTTGGATATATTCAAGTGTTTTGTAGTTGATGGTTTTTTGTAACCAAACTGATGGATTGAACCAATTATGATGCCAAGTAGGCTATTTTGTAAGCAACTTTATAACTAGAACTGAACTTATTGGTTTGGAAATGCAAAAAGTACGTCTTTCATTCATAATTTTTGAAGTTCATTACATATTGCAACACTCCAATACTACTTGTCTATATACATAGCAGCCCCTACTTTTGTTCATACATAACAGCACCTAAAATCCCACACGAAACAAAAGCAAAAAAAATCCAAGACAACACAAGAGCTCTAAGAGAAGTCTTTTCCCCCTTTTCATGCTTGTAAGCCTTCATCTTTAATTTCTCAACCTTTTCTCCAAGTTTTTTATTCTGAGCAAGGAGATCCACAAATTGCTTCTCTTTGTCAGCTTCATCATCACCAACGAACCCAAATTGATCATCAACATACCACTCAAAAACTTGCACTGTCAATTACAACATGAATTAGTGTTTTAGTTATTCGAAATTAAGAAACCCTAAATGAATTCGGAAAAAAAAAATTTACTTACCGGTGGCCAAAGTTTGCAACTCCAATAACTCCTTCCAATGTTCTCCCCACGCTTCACAGTTTTGACAATGGCTGGGAGATTATGGCGACATTTCAAACCCCTTGACGCCATTGTTGAGGAAGAAGCTGACGCCATTGTTGAGGAAGAAGCACTGGTTACAAAAATCATGGTTGTTCTAAAAATAAATAAACTCAAGATTTTAACCTAAATGAGTCATGTGACCCTCACATGATTAACTACCTCTAAGGTTACCGGCTCCAATAGGTTACAAAAGGTTAACAGAGTAAAATGGGAAGGAACCCCCCTAAGTTGGGATTATATTAGAATAATGCATTGTTGGGATTAATTTGAGAAGACAGTCAATAGTTGGGATTATTCCTGTGAATTTTTCCTTTATAATAACATCTTTCCTCCACCACGAACCTCCATTTCATTTTATCATAGTAACATCTTTATATAACATCATTTATTACCACATATGATATTCTTTTTAGAATCATCTTGTATATAAATCATAATGTGACAAATACAATTTGCATTATAAACACATTATTTGCAAATCACAATATACTTTTACTATTAAGGCAAAACTATTTTTAATACTAATAGTTTATCTAAAAAGATTAATATAACAATACATTGTAGCAAAACAACATTAAAAAGGGGTATTCAAGAATGTACCTTAATAAGGTGTAAAAGTTAACCAAATTTCTCGTATATTTTTCTCACAGTCTGCCTCTCACTCTTTTTTTTTATATCTTTCTTATTTTTATTTTTCTTTACTGCTATGACCTGTCAAAAATATAGGGTGATGGCTGGTATTTATAGTGTTTGGTAAGAGAAAACCAAGTTGATTTTGGTGAGCTTCAGTCGTTTAAGAATTGATGGAGATAAACATTATTTAGCAAAGTCAACTATTACAAAGTTGCAACTTGTATCATTAGTTCACGTAAATGGCTATCACATATCAACATACAATCCTTTAGCTATGGCCAAGTGTCACAAATTTACTAAATCCGAAACCTACCAATATTGTATTTTGTGTATTGTCTTAAAATGGGTAGCGATTATCCGTCCTTAAGTTAAATCATTAGTGACGATTCCAAAAACTAAATTACGTTCGTCATTAGCTTAACCGTTTAGAAGTTAGGAGCATTCTAGGTTTACGCGGTACTTACTAAAAATCCTACTAGATATATGTATAAGCTCATAAACTAGTAATTGATAATTTGATTAACTTTTGACCCTTAAAGTACTTTATGAACTATAATGTTAATATAAATGATATATGTATGCACATATAGCTTACCCTGAACAAATGCACAAATCCAAGGAAACACATAACTTCACCTAAAATAATCATATAAACGACAAAATAATGTATATAATATCTTTAGGGGCTAGGTTATCTTATAATCATACTTTAACCTTCAATCCCTTACTAACATATAAATATTTTTTTTTCCTGGTTATTACAGCGATGAAATCCAATGTCATCGCTAACCGAAAATGAGAGTTAACTGTATTTAACCTCAGACACAAACTGGCAACCCCAACCTAAGAATACCCACACCCCCTTCCACTCAAGTCTCTTCTCCTTGACATACTTCCCAAAAGGTAATCTCCGACACTTTTGGCCAAGAACAGAGGGTCCTCCTGACCTACAGACACAACATATCCTCCACACTTCAACCTCCATCCATTAGGGGAGGAGACGACACCAATTAGCCACGCCTTTAGGCTTCTATTCCGAAAAAATCAATTGCTTAAGAGCAACAATCATCCAACCTAAACTATCCCACACATATAATGAACAACTAAAGCACCAACTTGAATACCACAAGCTAGTACGTGACACAACAACCTTATTAAGAAAACATTCAACATAACTAAATAGAGGCCAAAGTACCACTACCCACCAGTAAGAACAAATAGTAAACATGTTAACACAAGCTAGCAGGGAGCAAGCAACCGCAAAATTAAACCAAACAAAAGCAGCGGGAAACCAAACAAATCGCCAATTCCTAATACAAAAAAACAGAAACCCTAACCTATTCTTTACCTTTACCGTCAAGATCGGGGTAACTCCGAAACCGCAAGACGGCGGCGATAAGGTTAGCTCCAGTAAAAGGTACATAATTTGCTTATTAAAACAGATCCAACAACCTCGAATTTAGCACTTCCTATCCCAAATAAGAAACCCTAATCCTGAACTTTACCTTTTACAGGCGAGATTATCGACGGTGGCGTTCGGGAAAGCTTTGGAGAGAGGCTGCCCGAGGATGACACTAGATCTGAGTAGAATCCTCCCTGTAGTACTCGAAAAACTGATCGGAAAAACTTGAACTTGAGACCCGGTGGAACTTGTGGAAGACACGATCTTCCGCCTTCTCTACCGGGGAAATCTTGACCTAAAACTTGAAAGCTTAACGACAAAGACGCAAGCGAAGTAGTAGGCTCGCCGGTTACACTAATCGAGCGGTGAGGTTAAACAAAATTTGGCGGTGAGGAAGCGACACAACTTGTCGCGTGTGGCTCAGCTTCTCCGCTCGACAACCTGCTTGCGACGACGACTGGACGAAACGAAAGAACAGTGATGGGTAGGCTCGCCGGAGATGAGGATGAGCGAAGACCGCTGAGGCCCGTCTCCAGCGAGTCTAGAATAAGGTTGCTGCGCTGCTGGTTAGGGTTTTGTTTCGGGGGGAGCGGTTCATAGAGAGAGAAGCGAAATTATGTGTGCTTTCGTTTTGTTCACAGGTATAAACTAACTATATTAAGACATATATAATAAGTAATCTCTTCAAATAAACTGCCCCAAATGATTGTAAGTGTCCCAAAAAGTTATAAGTAACCCAAAAATATTATAGGTAACTAATAGTATATTAATAAGTAACCCTAATACAAGTAACTCCAATAAGGGGGACATAAGTAACCCTAACAATTATAAGTAATTCCTATTATAATAATTTGTAACTACAAGATACAATAATTAACCTTATATGTGGACTAGCCGCATCATTAACTAACGGTGTGGCAGGCCACATGTAAGACTTAACGCGGAAATATACCTCGAAATAGGTTCATACTTTCTCTACTCTTGTAGTTGTGACCGTTTGACCATATTTCTAGGCATATTTTATAACTTATGCATGATCTTTGAACCGATATTTGGGACATCCATTTGATTTTAAAAACTCTCAAAAAGCAGTTTCAAGTGAGTTAAATTTCTGATTTTCAAAAGAAGAAAAAATAATTTGTATTGCTAAAAAATTGCTACTTTTTGAATTCTCAAGATGGTGATATATTTTAAAATATTGTACAGTATATTTGAATGTTTTTTTTTTCAAATATCAACTTTTATAATTGCCACTGTATTTAATGATATTAATTGTCAAAATTCATACATTAATAAAATGAAAGTCAAAGTGTTGCAACTACTCACTCCATCCTTTATTGAATAATTAACTAGCCTTATATGCAGGATATGCGTGCAAATTCTTTATCAAAATTAAATTAGCTAGCAACATATTTACATCTAGTATTAGTTTGAGGCTTTAAGCAAGAATGTGGATATTCGGTAGACTGATATCAGAAGAGGAAGAAGATCAGGGTACTTTCCTATAGTGTTGTTGTTGCAGTTACTCTTTTCCATATAATAAGGGATTTTTTTTAAAAATAACAAATCAGATCAAGATTGTAGAAACTGATGACTTGGGCATATAGTGTTGTTGTTGCAGTTACTCTTTTCCATATGATAAGGGATTTTTTTTAAAAATAACAAATCAGATCAAGATTGTAGAAACTGATGACTTGGGCAGTTTTATTTTGCTTTACCTTTTTTTAATATGAAGTAGTTAGTTTCTTTTTTTTTTTTTTCCTTTTTTTTCTTTTCGGTGTCCTTCTCCTGTTGCCTTATAGAATAAAGATATGTATCATTTCCCTTTTTTATATCTCCCTAAAAGAATGCTCCGTTTCATTTTATGTTCAATTTTCAATTTGATAGTTTTAATTTTACTAGTATCGAGAACAAAAGTTATCATGTCATAAGCTATTAATTTATTTCATTATATATGTTTAAAATATAAATTTGTTATAATTTCTACTAAGGGTCTGTTTGGTTTGATAGAAAATGGTTTTACATGTAAAGTATTTTCCAGTGAAATACGCAAATGAATATTAGTTTTCCTTTGTTTGGCTTGATGGAAAGCTATTAAGCCAAGAAGGAAAAAAAATGGAGGAAAATGGTTTTCTTTCAAATTTAGGAGAAATTTTTTATTAAGCTAAAAAGGGGGAAATGAAGGAAAATGGTTTTCCTTCAATTTTGGATAAAAATGTTTACAAAGGGATGGAAAACTCTTTGACACCTTAGTTTTGCCTTTTTAAATCCCTTGTTCGATCAAACAATGAAAAAAGGGGAAAATAATTTTCCTAAAATACGTTTGCTTCAAAATAAATGGAGCTTGATAGTTAAAATTGTATATTGACAACTATAATATTGATTGTAACTTTAACGAAATGAACAAATCATAGATATATAAACAAAACGATTTGTTAACAATGTATCATAACAAAACCAAACAATGCATGCATTAGATTCCAAGAAAGTGACTAGGTGAGGTCAGCAGTGAGCTATCACAAATTAACAACCGTCGCACTATCATTAAAATATGATAAACTTTGAGAATTTTATGTTAAAAAACCATACTGAAATTTGACCATGGATAATGATGTTGGGTACTATTTTAATTATATATACACAACCCAAGCACCATCTTAAAGCATCCACAGCATAGAAAAAGCTACACACAAAAAAAACCAACCAACAAGAAAAAAAAATGGGAGTGAAAATATATGGAATATGGGCGAGTCCATTCAGTATGAGAGTAGAAATAGCACTACAAATAAAAGGAATTGAATATGAATTTGTAGAGGAAGATCTGCTTAACAAGAGTGAACAACTTTTGAAATACAACCCAATTCATAAAAAAGTACCAGTTTTGATTCATGATGGAAAACCGATGGTTGAGTCATTGGTAATTTTGGAGTATATTGATGAAACATGGAAAGCCAATCCCATCATGCCTAGTGACGCTTATGAGAGAGCTCAAGCTCGTTTTTGGGCTAAATTTGTCGATGATAAGGTAAACTTACTTATAAATTTACTTTTTGTACATAAATAGTAAATTTACGAAGAGTAAATATTTGATAAATTTATATTCTTACTCTTTGTACAACAATTAAAAGGTATTGAATATGAAGGGTAAAATATTGAATATTTGACTCAATTTTCATATTCTTATTATTACTTTATCTACCAGGGAGAATGCTACATTACAATATTTGATAAACCACCCACTATAAATAGATAATTAAGAAGTACTTCGATTTATTTTCATTGTTCCTTTTCATTTGAGCACGTAACTTGAGAGCTAACCATTAGGTATTATGAATTTTGTAACGCGACTCATATAAGATTTAATATAATTGAAGCATCTGGCTACTTAAAAGTTATCTTTAATATTGATTAAATAATATAGAGTTCATATAATCATTTTGAGATAAAAAATTATATTTAATGGAAATTAAAGTGGGGTAACTAAAAAATTAGATGGAGTATTTCTTTGTCTAAGTTAGATTCCAATTAATTACGACAAATGGTGCACTATGTTCACAGTATATCAGGATGTGTGCATAGCAATGTCGAAAAAAATGTCATATTAATGGCATTCATATGGAAAAGAAAATGCAATGAAATCATATTTATAACCAAAATAATCTAATGTTGATTTTGACCAAACATTATTTCATAGACACACTATTCTCCCTTCTACTAATTTTGCTAATATTGTTTTTGCATGTTTTGTTAGCTGGCGCCTTTGGTGAGAACTGCACTAATGAGTGAAGGAGAAGATAGTGAGAAGGCAATACCACAACTAGATGAGGTTCTCCAAATCTTGGAAAGTGAGATCAAAGAAAGCAATTCTTTGGAGGAAAAAGTATTGGATACTTAGACGTAGTTGCTTCAATGGTACCGTTTTGGATCATATGCTTGCAAGAAGTGGTTGGTAAGGAGGTAATTACAAAGGAAAAGTTTCCATCAATTTGCAGTTGGGCTGATGAGCTCTTAGGTTGCAGAGTTATGAAACAAAATGTGCCTGATCATGAGAGATTAAAAGAATTCTACCAAGGTCGCTTTGCCTTAATGAATGCCAAGACTACCAATTGAGGATATGGATATCCTAGCATCTTTAGATTATATTTTAGTAACTTATCATATGTATTGACATGTGGCTGGACATAAATATGGCATTGTTCCATACAATAAACAATTGAGTTTATCACAATTGCAAAATTTAATTTTGTTAAATGGTTGTATTGTGTCTAATTATATCTTTAATATCTATTATTCATATATGGTCTTTTTATTGAGGTAGTAATAACATCCAAGGGAATGAGAGGTCAAAGGTGGAAGAGACGAAAGCAAAGAGAATTTCTTAATTAACCTAACGTAATAAAAAAAAAACCACCCTTTATAATACTTGAATCTTTCAAAGAATAACTATGAATGATTTTCACTTTTACATCATTGGCATCTTTGACACTGATCGAAAATTTGATTGACTAATATACAAAATAAATGTTGGTAGGTGAGGTGTAAATTTTCTATAATATGCACCAACAAATGCTAGTAGGAAAATTTACGAGAAACAACCTTTTATAAACACTTTTTTGCGAGAAACAAACTTTTAAATTTTTTTTTGCCATTTTACAACCTTAAGCAAAATTTGTTTTGTGAGATCAGACCTGAAGCCTATTTTTCGATGTTAACTTTCGATGACAAGCGCTGGTCAAGGCATTGAACATCTTTAAGTGCGAGGATTGCACATAGTGTTGTATTTGATGTTTTGATGATGCCAATTACTTAGGTTAATTTTACTATATAGTTTTTATTTTGCAAAAATATAAAATACCAAAAATAATGTAATGTTTAATATTGTATTTATATCTTGTGGAGAAAGATTAATTACTTAATCTAAGTCAAGATATTTATTTTATGCACTTTGAATTTTTATAATATGGTATGTTTAATATTCTAGTAACTTAGAATCTTTGCATAAAAGATTCTTTAAGTTAGTAGATATTTTTGTTGTTGTTGATTGTGCGTAAAAATCAGTTACAGTTGACGTGGCATACAATGTGGAACTGATTCCTTGAAGTTCTCCAACAAACCCAACTAACTCGCTGAAGATACTTCCACTAACGGATAGTGGAAAGTGGTTAGTTTCCGTTGCAAGCACTATGGAGATATGCAGCGAAAATCAGGCCATGATTCCCATTACTCCACTCGCGCCATTTGAGGAGAACATGGAGCACAACGTGTCCAGATGAAGGAAGAACTGCAGCAGCTATATAAGAAGAAATTATTTGAAGAAAAACTTAAGAACTTTAAAGCACAAAAAGTCGATCTATACTTAGAAAGTTTTTCATGTAATTTCCTCCTGTATTCTACATACTTATTGTAATATTCATAGTGTGTGGGTGAGAGAAAATTTAGAGAATATCCTTGTATTCAAGAGAGAGAAACAAAGAGAGAAGAGAGAAGACTTCGAGTGAAGTCAATAGTGAGTGTCATCAGTTCAAGGGGAACTGAGTGACTGGGGCACAAGTTCCTAGAGGAACAGAGAAGGTCCAGTATTAGGTGGTACAAAAGAGAGTCTTTTGGCCTAGCACTAGTGGAAAAATAAGGAAGGGATGCGGTCAAAACAGCCCTAAGGGCTGCGTTTTTGGCCAGCAGCCCTTTCCATAGCAGCCCTTCAATAGAAAAGAAGGGCTGCGGTTCTGGCCAAAAACGCAGCCCTTCTTAGCTCGATGGGCTGCGTTTTCGCCTTAAACCGCAGCCCTTCTTTAAGTGAAGGGCTGCGGTTTTAAGGAGAAAATGCATCCCTTCTTTAAGTGAAGAGCTGCGGTTTAGGCTTAAAACCGCAGCCCTTCATATTCCTATGTTTTTTTAAAAAAAAAAAAACGCCCCGCACTCCCCGACCCCCCGGCCCCCGCCCTACACTCCCCCCCCTACCCCACCCCCGCCCACCCCCCACACCCACCCCACCCCTTGCCCCGCCACCCCGCCCGCCCCCCGCACTCCCCACCCCCCACCCCCGCCCACTGCCACCGCCCCGCCCGCCAAGACTCCCCCTGCCCGCCCCACTCCCCCCAAGCCCACCCCCCGCCCACCTGCCCCCACCCTCTCGCACTCCCCCTAAGCTCTGCCCCACCCCAGCCCCACCCCCGCATTCCCCCCGCCCGCCCCCGCCCCCGCCCCCACCCCACCCCACCCCATTCACTCCCCGCACCCCCCACCCCAGCCCACCCTCTCCCGGCCCCTCCACCCATTACTTGCCAGCCACCCCCAGAGACCCAACTAGCCCCATAGCCCGTGGCAGCCCCCCACCCCACCCCTCACCCAAAACCTCCCTTCGACACAAAAAAAAAACCGTTCAAATTGCAATAATATATGACAAGTTTTTGAACGTAATAATTAACTTTAAATATGTATATTTAATAATGTAAAAAGTGTACATAGAATTGATATATACAAACTTGTAGATGTAGCTAATTATATCACGAATTCCACCAAAATGTGTCATAAGCAATCATCACAAAGGTGGGACGCCAACTTATCCCGAACTTCATGTAATTCATCTGTGGTGAAGGTCCTCAAACTTGGTGTGTTATTCATATAAACCTTGCAAAACAACCAAGGAATAAACACATAATATAAGAATTCAATCATTTACCGTAGTTAGTAGTTCTAAAAATGACATATACGTTCCCGAAATTCAATCAAAAACAAATGCAAGCCTAAAAATCTACACACTAGTTATATTATACCTCATATTATCATATTAAAAAAGAAAATGGAGTTAAATGACTCGAGAAACAGGAATTGGACGAGAAAAGGCAAAAATAGGCCTAAAATCACATTTATGTTCCCGATATACAACCAACAACAAATGCAAGCCTAAGAATCTACACAATAGTTACATTATACCTCATATTATCATGTTCAAAATGAAATTGGGGTTAAATGACGCGATAAGTACGAATTGGACACGAAAAGGCAAAAATAGGCCTAAAATGCCATTTTCGTTCCCAAAATTCAACCTACAACAATTGCAAGCCTAAAAATCTACACAATAGTTACATTATGCCTCATATTATCATGTTCAAAATGAATTTGGGGTTAAATGACTCGATAAATACGATTTGGAAGCGTAAAAGGCAAAAATAGGCCTAAAAATGACATTTTCGTTCCCAAAAATATGCATGTGCTACTTTGGTTTCTAAACCAATTAATACCTATTACCAATCGATCTAATCTAAACTAACATATACTAATAAGTTACATACCTTTTGAAGATAATCGACGTTAGTGCAATGGTTAAGCGAGTTTAACAAGCATACTTTTCAATATAAGGAACAAGAATGATCTGATGATATCCAAAACGAGATGATGCTTTGAAACTCATATGGAGATACTCTTTCACTTCGGCTTTGTTTTGTAAGCAATTGTCATCTCGTATTATGTTTGGACATAACAAACCAAACATTGACTCATGACTAGATGTTGCAATCAATTCATTGTATAATAACCTGAGAAATCATATTGATTAAAAGTAAACTTACTTATTATGGAAGTTGAATTGAAAACTATTAAGGCATATGTATATGTATATTTAATTTATATACTTATGTATTACCTCATGAAAGTTTGTATCATGGAAACATTCAACTCTACCCCACATAAGAATTCTTTAATATCGACCTTAGAAATGAATGTTGATGACTCCACAAAGTAGTGGAATTGTTGGTTCCCCAAAGGAACCTCAATTGTACTATGATAGGGTGAATCGCTAGCGCACTCCTGTAACCAATAGCATGGAATACTAAGGCCTCGCACCACCTCTGGCTCGATAATAAGTGGATTCTTTGTCATAGAAACATTTCCCTTCAACACATTTCGTTCACCTTCATCACGTAAACTTGCCTTCTTATCAGGTGAACAGGCCTTCTTTGCCTTCCTGTCATGTGAGTCGGTCTTTCCCCAAACCTAGTAATTAGTTAAAAGTAAAGATAGATATTACTAACTATCATAGGAAATAGAAAAGAAAACACGCATATATATATATATATATATATATATATATATATATATATATATGTTAATCATTGTACCTCATCTGAAAACCGCACCAATGTACGCGGCCATAGAACATAACTGCCAACGGCATCATTCAAGAATAGACCAACTTCGGCCGGCGGCGGAAGAGGTAATTCTTCGAAACCAGACACAATTTCATTGAGGGTGACCACATAGTGATTATCATCCACTAACTGGTTATGCAATCGTACTCGGTCATTAGGGGGTTGTGCATGGCCATAAGCTACCAGAATGAAACTATCATAACCATCTCCTCGAGCTAATAGTTCACATGGTGTCTCCTCCTTTAAAAAAAACTCCATTTATAGTTAGTCTATATAACAACGTTATTATATTAATACTTTCATGCATTTAAGAACAATAGGTGTGTAACAAAGCAAAGGGATTAAGTGATTACCTTCAACTCGGGTACTACAGGTGGATCAGGTAAAGGTATCATCTTATCAATAGATGTTGGTGGATCACTGGTTGGCTGGCTAGGTGTAATATCACTACCCTTCTTGAACGCAGCAAAAGTCGGTAAACCCATTTGCTCCAAAATGGCGTTGAAGTTATGTGTCATCTCCTCTCTGAGCTCCTCCCGAATTGCAGCTTTCATAGCCTCCACATCTACTGACGCTGCCGAATTCACACTACTTGCACTCGATTTTGTGGTTGTAGTGTATTGATCACCATATACCTTTCTCAAACCGAGGCGGACGCCTCCTACGCCCCTCATGCGTCCACTGTGGTCCTTTCCTAAAGTTTCGTGCAATGCATCAATGTGTCCTTTAGGAGTGAACTCACCAGTTGCCTTTTTTTCCTTCAAGCTAATCTACATAAGGATAACAGAGAAATGCTCGTGAGCGCACAAGTTATATTACATATACCTTATATAACCATATAATCTGTACTTACAATGGCGTTGGCTATCTGTTGTGTTCTGGGATCAGGCAAGACTCTTTTTCCCTTTGCATCAACCCCATGCATCGAACACTACCAATCGAGGACTCTATCTGGTTGCCGAGGCTGTGCAACTGTCGTCGTTGAGCTAGTCCCCGTTGCCGTTGTCGACCTTATTGTGGGGTAATGGCTGAACATCCACTTCTCTCTCGCCTCATTGTACAAATGAGCATCCAAATGATGATAATACTTCCTAGCTTTTGCACTCGCGCTACTTTTCTCACGACTTGCCTAAAACACACAATTATAAACAAAGGTTAGGTACGATGTTATACAATAATACTGGATCTAAGTGTATTAAATCTTAATATAATATTCTTACAATAGCTTGTAGGGTTGTTTTTTTGGCAACAAATGATTCCCACTCTTCAGGTTCGATAGTTTTCCATATCTGAAATGCTAATTTGGATGGTCCAGATGATGTTTCCGATAAAGCCTCAGGACCGGCTTGTGTTTCTCCGCTGTAGATGTTCTTCTTCTTTGTACCTACTACTTTCCTCCGCTTAGTGATCCACCCAGACACTAACTTAGCCTTGAAATCTCTGAATCTCTGGGCAACAGCGGATAGAAATACATTCTTCTTGGCTTCATCATCTTCGATATTGAATTGATTCTACAAAAAACGCAGTTCACAAATTAGTTTTCGCAAATGTTGTAATTTATATGCTATCAGTAATATTACACATATATTTAACTAAATAATTAAGAAACTAAACGTTATTGTACGTGAAGCTTACCATAGTATCTTCCCATAAACACCGCTTCAACCCCTCGGGCACCTCATTCCATGAGTGCAGAATGGAGAGTTTATGCATGCAAATGCCAACTTGCATGCCATACTTTTGACGCCACTTTCCACAAGGTTGACCCATATTATCGTACTCCAAAGTCATATTTGTGTGTTTCCCTAGTGACTTTGTAGGTCCCCTTCCTTTTCTCTTTTTCGTCGCCAATGACTTCCTAGGCATTTGTGCATTTATTTCTTCACGGCAAGGTCGAGCCAATTTACCCCGTTCCTTTCTCGCATCGAAAGACTCATCCTCGGTAGTGTGTTCAGCACTCGTGTTGTTATCCGTATGCACCTCCGCCATCTCCCTGAAATTGTACAAATATACCCATTAATATAAAAAAAATGCAAAACTAACATTGCCACTAAGGGGGGGGGGAGTGTGTCAAGGGGGGGTCTGTGTGCGGGGGAGGGCAGCAGTGGGGAGGACGGCAAGTGGGGGGTGTTTGTCTTTGGGGGAGGGTTTAGGGTTGGGCGGGGGTGTGGGGAGGGGGGTTACGTGTGCAAGGGGGGTAGGGTGGCAGCAATGGGGGGAGGCGAGGGTTCTATGCGGGGGCGGCAGTGGGGGGAGGGAAGGGGCAGCGGTGGGGGGGAGGGAGGGGTATGCGGGGAGGGGCGGCGGTGGGTGTAGGGGAGTGGTATGCGGGGGGAGGGGGGGGGAGGGCGGCGGTGCGGGGGAGGGGTTCTATGCGGGGGCGGCGGTGGGGGGGGAGGGAGGGTGTGCGGGGGGGGTTGGTGTGCAAGGGGGGCAAGGCGGCGGTAGTGGGTGATCACCTGCCCACCGCTACTAGCCCTCCTAAGCTCATGCACATGCCCCCCCCCCCCCACACCCTCCCCTCCCCCGCACACCCCTCCCATCCCCCCCACCTGCCGCCCCCTCCCCCTACACACACGACCCCTATCCCCACACCCCGCCCCCGCCCCCACCCCACCGCTACCCCTCCCCCCCCCCACCGCTGCCCCTGCACGAACCCCCCCTCCCCCCCACCGCTGTCGCCCCGCATGCCCACCCCTACACTCCCCGCCCCGCACGCTCCCCTGTCCACCCCTATCCCACCCCCTGCACGCCCCGCATGCCCACCCCTACACGGAACCCTCCCCTCCACCCCCACAGTGCCAGCCCTGCCCCCTTGCACACAGGACCCCAAAATGCAACAAAAGTTAGGAGTTAGATCAACAAAATTAAAAAAAATGACTCGATAAGTGAGATTTGGAAGCGAAAAGGCAAAACTAGGCCTAAAATGACCTTTTCGTTCCCAAAATGCAAGCCTAAAACTCTACATATTAGTTACATTATACCTCATATAATCATGTTCAAAAAGAATTTGGGGTTAAATGACTCGATAAGTACGATTTGGAAGCGAAAAGGCAAAATTAGGCCAAAAATGACCTTTTTGTTCCCAAAATGCAACCAACAACAAATGCAAGCCTAAAACTCTACACAATAGTTACATTATACCTCATATAATCATGTTCAAAAATAATTTGGGGTTAAATGACTCGATAAGTACTATTTGGAAGCGAAAAGGTAAAACTAGGCCTAAAATGACCTTTTCGTTCCCAAAATGCAACCAACAACAAATGCAAGCCTAAAACTCTACACAATAGTTACATTATACCTCATATAATCATGTTCAAAAGAATTTGGGGTTAAATGACTCGATAAGTACTATTTGGAAGCGAAAAGGCAAAACTAGGCCTAAAATGACCTTTTCGTTCCCAAAATGCAACCAACAACAAATTCAAGCCTAAAACTCTACACAATAGTTACATTATACCTCATATAATCATGTTCAAAAGAATTTGGGGTTAAATGACTCGATAAGTACGATTTGGAAGCGAAAAGGCAAAACTAGGCCTAAAATGACCTTTTCATTCCCAAAATGCAACCAACAACAAATGCAAGCCTAAAACTCTACACAATAGTTACATTATACCTCATATAATCATGTTCAAAAGAATTTGGGGTTAAATGACTCGATAAGTACGATTTGGAAGCGAAAAGGCAAAACTAGGCCTAAAATGACCTTTTCGTTCCCAAAATGCAACCAACAACAAATGCAAGCCTAAAACTCTACACAATAGTTACATTATACCTCATATAATCATGTTCAAAAAGAATTTGGGGTAAATGAATCGATAAGTACGATTTGGAAGCACATATTTACAAATTGGAGTAATTACACAGACCTGAGTTTATGTCTCATGATTTATTGACCTTCCGCCGTTTCTTAGGATCCTCAAGTACATGTATCCCTTCCGTGTGATCTACACGCATATAGTTCTCCGACATATTCACATCATCTTCCACACTATTTTCAGGATAGGTAAAAGGGGGGAGGTCCTCAAATGCATCATATTCTTCCTCATTATCAACATCACCAATACCGAGGATACTCCTTTTACCAGGTACAACAATTGACCACTTATTATCAGCAGGATCAGTTACAAAAAATACTTGCTTAACTTGTGATGCAATTACAAATGGCTCCTCAGTTTCACGTAGACGACTAAGGTCAACAAGAGTGAATCCGCAAGGATCATCTTTTCTTACGCAACGTCGATTATTGTCAACCCACTTGCAACACAAGAGGCAAATATTAAAAGTACAGTAGTCCAGCTCCCATATTTCTTGTATTTGCCCATAATAATTGCTTTCAGCATGTACAGGCGACTTATCCTTCGAGCTTGCGTATTGTGTAGATGACGCCACAAGTGAAACACCACTATTTTGTTGCGATGTTGACTTCAGATCTTGACGTTCAGTCCAAAACGTATAACCATTAATATCATAACCTTCATAAGAGCGTACAGCTTCACGAGGACCAAATGCTAACCACTTGACTGTTTCAGGAACACTTTCATCCAAATCATTCACTACTCTTTTATGAAACCAATCAATGAAAGTCTTGTTATGCATTTGCGTCAATGCCCTAACTCCTTTTCCAGGATTGCTAACACGTAATTCCTCCATATGTTCATTTAAATAAGGATGGACAGCTGCTACGTGATGCAATACAAATAAGTGAGCTTGTTTACGCTTTTCTATGGAAGGTGTGATCAATTTTGAACCAATTGTACCCTTGCCCTCAAGTCTGCCCTCGTGTCGGGATGTCAGAAGTCCAACGGGATCAACACTAGCAAAATACTCAGCCACAAAATTACTGATCTCTTCACCCACAATCCCTTGAATTATACTACCTTCTGGTTGTGCAGGATTCCGAACTTTATCCTTCAAAGTGCCCATATATCTCTCAAAAGGATAGCACCACCTCAAAAACACTGGACCACACAGCTTAATTTCTCGAACTAGATGGACAATGAGATGGACCATAATGTCAAAGAATGCAGAGGGGAAAAACATCTCAAATTTGCATAGAGTTTCAACTACTCTGGCCTGTAAGGAATCGAGGGTCGACGGTTCTAGGACTTTGCTGCATATTGTATGGAAAAATGAACAAGGTTCTGTAATGGTGTGCCTCACATGCTTTGGAAGTATCCCACGAATTGCAATCGGTAAGAATACTTGCATCATGACATGACAATCGTGAGATTTCATACTCAATAACTTCGACGCACCATTTAAGGTAACAAATCGCTTCATATTCGATGAGTAGCCAGTTGGGACCTTAATGTCATACAATGACTCGCAAAAAATCCGTTTCTCTGCACGCGACATCGTGTAGCAAGCTGGTGGCAAATAATTCTTCTCCGAATCCTCCACCTTCTTTTTACTTTTCTGAGTTTCACCATCAACCCTTTCCTTCACTACTTTCTTCTTCCTTCCGTCCCTTTTCTGAGCCCACAACTCTGGTCGAAGCCCCTGTTTTTCCAAGTAAAGTTGTGACGCCTTAACATCTTTTGTCTTTCCTAGAATATTCATAAGTGTCGCAAGAATAGCCTCACAAACATTCTTCTCTATGTGCATGACATCCAAACAATGTCTGACCTTTAGATCTTTCAAATATGGGAGATCCAAAAAATGGACTCCTTTTTCCATAATCCTGTAGGTCGATCAACCTCACTAGCAGGTTTACCAAAGATTGTTTCAATGCCCTTCACCTAATTATTAACTTCAGTACCAGTTAATGGTCTATGAGCAACTTCTTCTTCAACCGTCCCAACGAATGCCTTCTTCTTAAACCGATAGGGATGGTCGCGTCTGAGGAGCCTTCGTGTGCGCATATACACATGTTTGCAGCCCTTAAGGTGTGTAGATTTCATGTCATCAACACAAATCGGGCAGGGTTGTTTTCCTCTAGTCTTATACCCAGATAAGTTCCCATAAGCTGGATAATCGTTCATAGTACAAAAAAGCATGGCACGCAGAGTGAACATCTCATTAGCATACGCATCAAATACTAACACTCCTTCGTTCCACATCTTCTGTAAATCTTCAACAAGCGGCTGGAGGTATACATCAATGTCATTTCCAGGTTGTTTGGGCCCCGATATAAGAAGCGACAGCATCATGTACTTGCGTTTTATGCACAACCAAGGAGGCAAGTTATAAACCACTAAAACTACTGGCCATGTACTATGCTGCGAACTGAGATTGCCAAAAGGGTTCATGCCATCCGTACTCCAAGCCTCAGATTCCTATCCTCATTACCAAATGCCTTATGCACCCTGTTGATACTTTTCCACTCAGGCGAATCAGCCGGATGCTTGAGCAGACCGTCTTTCTCCTACGATCTGCATGCCACCTCAAATTCTTCGCATCTCCTTTAATTAAGAACATGCGCTTAAATCGAGGTATTATGGGTAGATACCACAACACCTTAGCTGGTGGTCCTTTACTACCTCCAGCTCCTTCACGCTTGTACCTCGACAATCCACAACGTGGACACACATGTAAATGCTCATACTCATTACGATAAAGCACACAATCGTTAGGACAAGCATGTATCCGCTCGTACTCTAAACTGAAAGGACACATCAGTTTCTTCGCATAATAGTACGACTTTGGCAGTTCATTTCCATCAGGGAGCATATCAGCTAAAACTTCCAACAACGATGTGAAACTAGAGTCTGTCCAACCAGCTTTCGACTTAATGTTGAACAGTGTTATCACCGCGGAAAGTTTGGTGTACTTTGTACAACCTGGATACAACGGCTTTTCAGCAGCCTCAGACATAGACTGAAAAATACGAGGTCGTTTACACGACTGATCTTCAACCTCGTGTATCATCTCGTCTACCCGATCCCTATGATCATCTGCAAACTCATCATCCCAATTCTCATCCCCGAACTCATCATCCCAATTCTCTAAATTCTTCTTTTCTTCACATACATCGTTCATTACTCTAGAGCTTCCTATATACTGCCCCTGCTCACCATGCCAAACCCATACGTGGTATTGAGGCTTAAACCCACGGCGAAAGACATGCTCCCTAACCACATGTATACTACTAACCTTGCTCACATTTCTACAATCGAAACAAGGACAATAAAAGTCGACTGCTCTAGAGGATGTTTGATATTGTAATGCAGTTGTACAAAATTCCGAGACCCCTTTCACAAACTTAATCGGTTCACGACTACAATACATCCAAGTACGATCCATCTTATTCAAGAAGACCTCTAATAATTAAACACAACCATTCATTATAATGCATCAATCATTATTTAAGTATATACACTCACATATTCAAATCACACACGTATAGAGCAAGCTAAGATAGTGACATGTTTAAATGTATATGCATGCAGCCGAAGGTCCTTATCACTCCAACCTAACCCATCCTTGAACGTCTAATCTCACTAGTGAATATAAGCCAACTTTTCAATTCTAAGGAAAATCCGGCAGCATTTCCCTACAGTTCTCCAAGTACACAATGTAGATAATTGCTTATCTACATATGTACCCAGATAACAATGTAGAGAAACGATAAGCCAAGAATTTCCTCAGAATTGAAAAGAAGACACACATTCACCACCTAAGTGAGATCAAACGTCCAAGAACAGTCCCAAACCGGGGACTATTCAAGACTTACTCCTAATGAGTAAGTCTTGAACGGGTATCTAGGCATATGATGACGATTCAAACAACTTGTAGATTTCATAGCTAAATTACATTGCGTTTTCATACAATCTCATATCAAGAAATATACTCCCTCCGTCCCAGAATACTCTTGACACTTATCAATGCACGTAGTTTTAGATGATAAGTTGTTGTTTGGTTATCAATTGTTATTTTATTGAAAAGTAGATGTGATAGGAGTTAGTAGTTAGTAAAAGTAGTATTATTTTATTTTAAGGAGAGAGAGTGTGGGCCATGGTTAGAGTTGGTGGGTAGTAGAAGTGGTATTATTTTATTTGGAGGAGAGAGAGTGTGGGTCAATGCTTAAAAGGTAGAAGGATTAAAATAATAGTGGGTCATATCCTAAAATAGAAGTGTAATGAGTATTCTGGGACAGATGAAAAAGGAAAGTGTAAAGAGTATTATGGAACGGAGGGAGTACATACACTACACAAACCCTCCGAAATTCCCATCAGCTGGTACGAATTGGTCACGAAAGGCGAAAATAGGCCTAAAATGACCCGAGAATCAGGTCACCTAGCAATGGAATGCCCATCAGCTGGTAGCGGCGGAGTTTAAACTGTTATAAATGCAGAGAGCACAAGATGGGCTTTCGATTGCCATGTGACCTGACTCTCCACATTTACAACAGCCCCACCACCACCGCCACTACTGCCCCCGACTGCACTCCCTCATTGCCATGTAGGCGTAAAATGACCTTTAATTTTCGTTTCCGAAATTCAACTAACAACAGATGGAAGCCTAAAAATATACACAAAAGTTACATTATACCTAAGCCCTCCCCAACCCCCACCCCCACCCCCGCCCAAAGATCCCCACCTCCCCCCCCCCCCGGCCCTCCCCCACCCCCCGTCCGGCCTCCCCAACCCTCCCCCCCCTTGCCCCTACCCCCACCCCCCGCCCAAGATCCCCAACCCTCCCCCACCCCCTATCAGCCCTCCCCCACCCCCTGCCCAAGATCCACAGCCCTCCCCCACCCCAGGCCAGCCCTCCCCCACCACCGCCCAGCACCCCCACCCTTACCCACCCTCCCCCTGCCTTCCCCCACCCCCCTACAATCATTGTTTCAGCTAATACAAGCACATTTTACAACAAAAATAGAAGTTGATTTCAAAATCCAATGAAATTAAACAAAAATTAGAGAAATATAAAAGAGGAGAGAGAGTGAGAGGGGATTTATCGAAAGAGAGTGAGAGAAGGGATGCTCCACAAACAATGCAGTAATGGAGGAGAGAAGAGAACAAGGAGCGCAAGGTGGTGCAGCTGCGTGGTGGTGGCGTCAATGCAGTGGAGGGCAGGGCACTGGTGGTGGTGTCAATGCAGTGGAGGGCAGGGCACTGGTGGTGGCGTCAATGCAGTTGGTGCGTCGTCGTGGCGGTGCGTGCTGGTGGTGCGTGAAACGCGTGGTGGGTCAATGTGGTGGCGGAGATAGGCTTTCGCGCTGGTGGTGCGGAAGTTCGCTCGTGAATTTGGCTAATGGAGGGAAATTAAAATGGGGGCACTGTATGTATGCGCGCAAAATGCATATAAAAAAAAATGAAAGTGAAGGGCTGCGTTTTTTTAAAACCGCAGCCCTTCGTTTATGAAGGGCTGCGGTTTTTGGGCCAATCGCAGCCCTTCACTAAAAGGGTTGCGGTTAGCCTAAAAACCGCAGCCCTTCATACAGTACGAAGGGCTGCGATTTCTTGTTAAAGGGCTGCGGTTTCCTTTAAACCGCAGCCCTTCGTACAAGAAGGGCTGCATTTTTAAAAAAAACGCAGCCCTTCCAGCGCAGCCCTTCCTTTTTTTCCCCTAGTGTAGTATATAAAAGAGAGTTTGAGTCAAAATCCCTCTTGGACAAGGTTTTTCTTGCTATTGGGCCTAGGAAGTTTTCCTTGTAAAAATCTCGTGTGCTTGTCTCTTTCTAATTTCAAGTTTGTTTTAATTCCGCATTACAAATTGAAAATTTCTCCTCAACTACAATTCACCCCCTCTCTTGTAGTTGGTCTAGTGTTCATACTAGAATAACAATTGGTATCAGAGCCTAGTACCTCTAGAATCAACTAACACTGAGGAGATTGTACCTGGAAAAATGAACACAACGGGAGAAAAGCTTGATGAAGGGTATTCAACTCAACGCCCACCCATGTTCAATGGCAAACATTATCCATACTGAAAGAACCGTATGGAAATATTTATTAAAGCTGAAAATTACCAAGTGTGTAAGGTAATTGAAATCGGTGACTTTGAAGTCACAAAGAAGAACGAGAAAGGGGAGCTGGTTCCTAAACCCCTTGCCGAATTTGACAAAGAGGACTTCGACAAAATGGAGATGAACAACATGGCCAATAAGCTACTCCATTGCGGTCTTGGTCCCCATGAACACAATCGAGTCATGGGATGCAAGACTGCAAAGCAAATGTGGGAACTCCATCAAATTACTCATGAAGGAACAAGCGAAGTGAAACGATCAAAGATTCACATGCTCATGCATAAGTATGAATTGTTTCACATGAAACAAAAGGAGCCTATTCAAGATATGCTCACTCGCTTCTCAAACATTATAAACGAACTTGAATCTCTGGGAAAGATAATCTCCCCAGAGGAACAGGTCCGGAAGGTTCTAAGGAGTCTACCACAAGATGAAAAATGGATGGCCAAGACAACAGCACTGTTGGAAACCAAGGACTTCACAACGTTCAACATTGAACAACTTGTTGGTTCCTTGATGACCCATGAGTTACATCTCGAAACTCATGAAACTGAATCATCAAAACCTAAGGCTCTGGCCCTCAGGACTGAGGAACAAGAAGACTCAGAAACTGATGATGAAGAAGTTGCAATGATCGTTAGAAGATTCAAGAAGTTCTTTAACAAGAACAACAAAGGAAAGGTTACCAAGAAACCAACAAAGCTAAGTTGTCACAAGTGAGGAGGCCTTGATTATTTCATCAAGGAATGTCCTCAATGGGAAAACGAGAAAGCTAAAGGAAGATACAAAGAGAAGGGCAAGGAACAACAAAGATCATTTTCAAAAAATGATATGAAGAGAGCCATGGTAGCAGCATGGGGAGAGTCTGACTCAGAGGAGGAGCAGGAACAAACTGAGGAAGAAACTGCCCATCTATGTCTCATGGCAAAAATTGAAGAAAAAGTGGAATCATCAAACCCCAAGGTAAGTTTTAATGCCATTGAAGAGGAATTTACAGAACCGAATAAAAGTCAATTAATAAATCTTTTGCTAGAAATCTTAGATGATTACAAGGATGTATGTGCAAAAAGAGATCAATTAAATAATGCCTTGAAAATCACTAAGAATCATTCAAATTGGCTTAACTCACTAAAAAGTGACACTGAAAAAAGATTCTTTGAACTTTTTGACAAGAGTAGAACTTATCAAGATGCTTTTGAAAAAGTCAAAAATGAAAATTATCTTTTGAATTTGGAACTGGCAGAATTGAAACTGTTTGTTCCTGAAGGAACAGTCTCTTCATCTAATACCATAAATATTGCTGAAAATTTGAAAAACGATTTTGATAATATCTTTCAAGAAAATTTGGTATTAAAGAAGCCTCAAGGAACAAGCTTCCTGACCCAGTCTCATGGATACGAAAGTATCAAAACAAAGGAATAAATGGTCTAGGTTTCAATCATAAAAAGAAGAACAAAAAGAAAAAATATATTGATCTGCCAAGTCGTAAAATATGTTCTTACTGCGGGAACAGTGGTCACATTGTATCTGACTGCTCCACCAGAGAAGAACTTATTGAGAAGAACACGTACCTAGTGAAACAGGTTTGGAAAATTAAGAAAGGCTCAAGTCCAACAATGGAACCCAAGTTGGATTGGGTTCCTGCAACTAACTAGTTTGCTATGGTACAGGCTGAAGTGAGGGGGGGGAACAACTTGTGGTACTTCGATAGCGGTTGTTCTAAGCACATGACAGGAGATAGATCAAAATTTCTCTCACTTTTAGTCTTCAATGGAGGAATTGTGACCTTTGGAGACAATCTTACAGGAAACATTGTAGTAGTTGGTAAGATTGGTAAATCTCAGTCACATTCCATAGATAATGTATTTTTGGTCGAGGGTTTAAAACATAGTTTACTTAGTATATCTCAGTTTTGTGATAAGGGAAATACAGTGAAGTTTACTAATGAGTCTTCTGTAGTCAGCAATGAAAGTACAGGAACCAAGATCCTTGAGGGAACGAGGAAAGGGAACACCTATAGGGTTGACCTGAACCTTGTTCCTAGGAATAATCTCACATGCTTAAGTGTGATCGAAGCTGATCCTTTTCTATGGCACAAAAGATGTGGTCATGCAAGCCTGTCCCTATTGTATAAACTAAGTGGGAAGGACTTGGTGATTGGTCTATGGCGGGCCGCGCTTGTCGTGAACGCCACCCGGCCAAAGATAAAATTTCTCCTACTCTCTTTTACACTAAACAAGTATAATGGAAGTAAGGTTCGTATCCACAGGGAAACGGGGACGAGTTATATACTTAGCGTGCGTTAGTACCTAGAAGACTCTTAACAGTCGAGAAACCTAATAATAACAAAAGGGGGGTTTCAAAGAGTTGTTATTAGACTACAACTAACTAACATATAAATAAGATGAGAAATCAATATAGGAAGATCTTGAATCCGATTAACATGCACTTCAATTCATTATCGATCATTGAACCTCGACTCTATTCATTTCCATAATTATCTATTGTTGAGAATTAATCTCGCATTCTCCTTATTCTTAGTTGAATAGCACGATCAGCGTGACTATAAAACCCTAACTAAAGGATAACCTAGTCCGATCTGCGTCTAAGTTCAATCCGATAGCGGCAATAAACACGAGAGAACCAATAGACACCGCTAACGTCATACAAGCGATAAACATTTAACAGGTGATTCAATTTCCCCAAGAAATAACCAAGACGATCTGCATCTAAGTTACTCCCTAGTTTGCTACTAATTGATAAAAGAATAAAACAATCCGATTCTATTCTTAAATCTAGCATTAGATTAATTACACAATCAAACTAGTAACGTTCCTAGCATAATCATGCAAAAACCATTGAAAGCAAGCATAGAAATTAAACCATAATCAAAGGAAATAAATAGAGAAGAAAGATCTCACAATAATGCTTGAAGCTCCATATTAATCTCGTTCAAGAACGGTTCAAGCTACAATCGGCATAGCAATAGCCAATCCCATAATTGAAATCTACGAAAACTAAACTCGAAAACAAAAACTAAAAAGAGAAGAGAAGAAGAGAAGAATGGAGTGTTGGATATTCTCTCTCCTCAAATGTGTGTGTTCTAGGTCAAAAAAACTAAGTTTAGTATTTATACTAAGGCTCAAAAGTCAGCCGTCATTTAAACCGCCATAGGGGTCGCGAGGTGCGGTACAGGTCGCACCGTGCGATGAGCTACTGCCTTCGCAACGAGCCGAAGACTTGGGCCAAACCACGCAGTCGCGAGGTGCGAGAAATCTCGCGAGGTGCGAGATACGGGTCGCGAGGTGCGACCATGCTCGCGAGTCGCGAGCTGCCTTCTTCTTGGGCGCCGGGCTTGCGCGATGGCCGGGCATGCGATGGGCGATGCTTCTTGGGGCGCTTGGACGAGCGCTGGGCCGAGCTGCTTGGGTGTGCGTTGGCTTGCTTGCGATGGGTGAGCTTGCTTTGGCGGTGCTTCGACGGTCTTGCTGAGCCGCCGAGCTCTCTTGGGTTGGTGATGACGAGCTTGCGGTGATGCGATGCTTAGGCACACGGTGGAGTTCCAAGAGCTCGGAACTTTACAACTTTAACAACAATTAATATACAAAATTCCGAACTTCCGCTAAGGTCTATTTATATGCAAAACTTAACAATTACGAACAAATCCCTTAGCAATGTGCGCCTAAAATACCACAAGAACATCGTATAACTTGAGCGCATCAAATACCCCCACACTTGAACTTTACTCGACCTCGAGTAAACTCAAAATGAGGATCACCAAATGAATCATCACCCAAACTAACGACACCAACCTACACTCCCCATCAACTACATCATCATCATCATATCTTAACAACATCCGCTCAAAAACCTAAACGTAAGGGACGATGATTCCCCCACACTTAGATTCGAGCTCACCCGAAAAATAAAAAGACGCGACAACAATAATCACCAAACGACAACCAAAATGTGAGCTCAAATCCTGAAGGATCTCAAAGGAATTGAACTCACTCCAACGCCACAATCAAAATGACAACTCGCCTAAAACCTCAAAAGATAAACTAAAACTACTACTACTACAACTAATTTAGAATAGCAAGCCATGGAACAAAGACAAAAAGGGATAAATTCCATGCTTACTCCCAAAAACAATCAACCAAAAGAATGTGAAAGCCAACATAAATCTTCACAAAATCAAGGATGAAATAACCAACCCAACCCGAAAATGCTTTCCACCTTATGACACCATCTCCGGCAAATGAGTTTTCAATGTATATAATTCTCTCTTTCATCTCTCATTTTGCCTAGGAGCCCTTTCGGGTTTTCATCCTAGCTTCTCACATTTTTTTATCTCACCATCTTACCCGCTCAATATAAGCCACTCTTTTGCATAAGTTGCCCTTTCGGGTTTTCAACCTATCCGGGCCCCCATTTTTGCCCGAGTCGCCCACCCTTGTGGGTTTTCAACTCAGCGGGTTTCATTTCATCATCATTTTTTTTTTTTTTTTTTTTTTTTTTTTTATTATTTTTTTTTTTCAAATTGAAAGTAATATACACAACATAGATACATGAGAATGAGAATACCCTAATGAGAATACCCTCCCCCCTACTTAAACTACACATTGTCCTCAATGTGTCGACAATTAGAAGAAAAGTAAACGGAAAAGGGGGGAGAAAATCGAAAATCGGGTAAATCGAAGATCGAATGCTCAAAACTCATGACCAAACAATCCGTCAAACTCAAATTTCTTAACAACACCAACTCAAATCTCATAAATCAACTCACAAACCTCTCCCTCGAATCACTCAAACAAATGACAAGCTCAAAAGTTTTGAATTTGTGAGATTTGCACCTAGCTTAAGAGATCGAAAAGATACATTAACAATCTCAATCCTCTAGTGTACCAACTCCTAGCTATTGAAGTCCTCCCAACGGATGTTCTTTTGTGGATTTTGGTTCCAAGTGGATGAAGATTGGTTGTGGATCTTTTTAGTGGGTGGGTGGTGGGTGAAAGAAAATTTGTTGTGGTGGTGGAAATTTGATGAAAAATAAAGAGAAAGAAAGAAAATAAAGGGGTCTCGGGTTGCCTCCCGAGAAGCGCTGTTGTTTAAAGTCGTGAGCTCGACTTAATACCTTAAGCTCAAAAATTGGGCTTGTGCTCCATATGTGACAATGGAGGCTCCATGTCAACCTCCAATTCGAGTACCTGCAAAACAAACGGAGTAGAACTCTTGCAATGCATCGTTAGTGGTACACTTTCAAAACAAGGTGGTAAATCAGGAGGCTTTTTCCGCTCTTTCAACTCCGGCCCCATAACATGCATGTTAGTAGGAGAGGCACAATCCTCAACCAAGACATCATCAACATTTATCGACTCATCAACATGCTCAATATCAAGAACATTATGCAAAACAGAGTCAACAATGTTAATAGAGTAAAGAGGGTTATCATCCTTAATCAAAGGCTTAGAATCATCGATTTTAAACGCCTCTACCTTTCCCTCGAATTCCATGGTCAAAGAACCAGCGCAAACATCAATTTTAGTGCAAGATGTTTTCAAGAAAGGTCGCCCCAAAAGGATGGGGGCGGCATGCTTATCAGGTTCCATCTCCAAAACATAAAAATCAGCAGGAAATTTCAATTTCCCAACCGTAACTAACACATCCTCTAATTTACCCCTAGGATAAACATTGGATCTATCAGCTAATTGAATCACCACACCAGTTTCATGCAAATTGCCAAGTTTCAAAGACTTATATAATGAATATGGAATCACATTAATTGACGCACCTAAGTCTAACATGGCTTTAGGAAACATGGTGTCACCTATAGTACGGGGGATGGTAAACATGCACCGGGTCCTTGCACTTTTGAGGTAATTTCTTTTGAAAGATAGCGAGACATGCTCGCTAGCCTTCACTTTTTGCACTCCCTTTTGTTTTTGCTTTCTTTTCGAAGTACACAATTCCTTAAGGAACTTAGCAAACCTAGGTACTTGATTTAAAGCATCAAAAAGGGGAATGTTTACCTCACATTTACGAAAGATTTCGTAGATGTCATTGGTGCGCTCTGTTTTGCGGGTTTCTCTTAATGCCTCGGGAAATGGTGGCTCTGGTTCATATGGTGGAGGAGGTGATTTTTGGACTTTCGCCTCTTGTTGAGGTGGCAATGATGTATAATCTGTTGTCGGTTCATGCTCGATCACCTCTTCCACTATCTCTTCGTCTCGAACCACCAACCTCTCTTTGCTTGCAATTTCCGCTCCACTCCTTAATGTGATAGCACTCACGTTCATCTTAGGGTTGAGCTCTATTTGGGATGGAAACCTCACCGAATCCCTAGCCTCTAACTTGGTTACAGCTCCCGCAATTTGGCTTACTTGGCTCTCCAAGTTCTTGATGCTCGAACGGGTCTCTTCCTGAAACTGAACCATATTTCCCTGCATGTTAGAAACATTTTTAGTTAAAGCATTAATCATATCCTCTGTAGACATGCCGGTACTCGGTCCCTGTGGTTGGCCTTGCGGCCGAAAATATGGAGCTCCTTGCTCCGGTGCTCTCGAATAAGGAGGTGGTGGGCGGTTATCTTTGCTGTGGCAGTCTTGCTGGTTCCCCGATGAGTTCCCGTACCTCAAATTAGGATGATCTCGCCATCCCGGATTGTAGGTACCAGAATATGGATCATATCTTTTAGGGAAACCTTGGCCCCGAAAATCGGCCGCCTTAACCTCTTCACTCGGTTCTTGTAGATGAGGGCAAAAATCAGTTGGATGATGTGAAGAGCAAATGCCACAAGCCTTCACTTGGTGAGTCTTCTCTTTCACTATGAAGTCTCGCATCACAGATGTGAGAGCTTGCACCTGATCTTCCAACTTAGAAGAACTAGAACCCTCGGAGACCACACGTCGAGTTCCAGACCTTCTACTAAACTGCCTCGAGCTTTCAGCAAGCTCATTTAACAGTTCCTTAGCAGCGAGTGCAGTTTTATTCACAATGGATCCACCACTTGCTGCATTAACCATCCTAGCATCCTCATCACATAAGCCATTATAGAAGTATAGCACCAAATCTTCCTCTCGAATAACCGTGGTATGGACAACTAGCACATAACTTCTTAAACCTCTCCCAATACTCGTAAAAAAGACTCATCACCTCGTTGCTCAATGTTACTTATCTCCTTCTTCAATGTAGATGATTTAGAAGTGGGAAAGTATTTCTCGAGAAAGCTCTTTTTCAATTGAGCCCAAGTGGTGATCTTTGTCGGACGGAAGGTAGTACATCCGAGTCCTTAGGCTGCGTCTTTTAGCGAAAAGGGAAAAGCTTTAAGCTTGATTCTATCTTCCGAAACTCCACTTGGTTTCATGCTTTGCTGCATACCACATGAAACTCGATAAATGTTTATTTGGATCTTCACCATTTAGCCCATGGAATGAGGGAAGCAAATGTATCAACCCCGACTTTAGCTCAAATGTGTCCCCCACTTCCGGTTCCGGAAATGTGATACACAAGGGTTGTTGGTCAAGGTTAGGAGCAGTGAGCTCCTTTAAAGTGCGGTGCTCAACTCTAGGAGGCATCTCTTCTTCAAATTGAAGCGAAAAAGGGAGCTCTCTAAAGTCTTCACGCAATTCTCTTCTCAACCTGAAAAGGGTTAGTTCTAGATCTCGATCGTCTTGCAAAGGTTCTTGGTTAGTAGCACGAGTATTAACCATAAACAAAAACCATTAGCAATACAACCCAAAAGCATACACTAAATATAAACAAGTAACACCGTGTCCCCGGCAACGGCGCCAAAATTTGGCGGGCCGCGCTTGTCGTGAACGCCACCCGGCCAAAGATAAAATTTCTCCTACTCTCTTTTACACTAAACAAGTATAATGGAAGTAAGGTTCGTATCCACGGGGGAAACGGGGACGAGTTATATACTTAGCGTGCGTTAGTACCTAGAAGACTCTTAACGATCGAGAAACCTAATAATAACAAAAGGGGGTTTCAAAGAGTTGTTATTAGACTACAACTAACTAACATATAAATAAGATGAGAAATCAATATAGGAAGATCTTGAATCCGATTAACATGCACTTCAATTCATTATCGATCATTGAACCTCGACTCTATTCATTTCCATAATTATCTATTGTTGAGAATTAATCTCGCATTC
Source organism: Beta lomatogona (assembly GCA_947646795.1). Classification (NCBI taxonomy): domain Eukaryota; kingdom Viridiplantae; phylum Streptophyta; class Magnoliopsida; order Caryophyllales; family Amaranthaceae; genus Beta; species Beta lomatogona. Next base: position 996,037 of record CANSNZ010000033.1, on the reverse strand, counting down.
TCCTTATTCTTAGTTGAATAGCACGATCAGCGTGACTATAAAACCCTAACTAAAGGATAACCTAGTCCGATCTGCGTCTAAGTTCAATCCGATAGCAGCAATAAACACAGAGAACCAATAGACCTGCTAACGTCATACAAGCGATAAACATTTAACAGGTGATTCAATTTCCCCAAGAAATAACCAAGACGATCTGCATCTAAGTTACTCCCTAGTTTGCTACTAATTGATAAAAGAATAAAACAATCCGATTCTATTCTTAAATCTAGCATTAGATTAATTACACAATCAAACTAGTAACGTTCCTAGCATAATCATGCAAAAACCATTGAAAGCAAGCATAGAAATTAAACCATAATCAAAGGAAATAAATAGAGAAGAAAGATCTCACAATAATGCTTGAAGCTCCATATTAATCTCGTTCAAGAACGGTTCAAGCTACAATCGGCATAGCAATAGCCAATCCCATAATTGAAATCTACGAAAACTAAACTCGAAAACAAAAACTAAAAAGAGAAGAGAAGAAGAGAAGAATGGAGTGTTGGATATTCTCTCTCCTCAAATGTGTGTGTTCTAGGTCAAAAAAACTAAGTTTAGTATTTATACTAAGGCTCAAAAGTCAGCCGTCATTTAAACCGCCATAGGGGTCGCGAGGTGCGGTACAGGTCGCACCGTGCGATGAGCTACTGCCTTCGCAACGAGCTGAAGACTTGGGCCAAACCACGCAGGTCGCGAGGTGCGAGAAATCTCGCGAGGTGCGAGATACAGGTCGCGAGGTGCGACCATGCTCGCGAGTCGCGAGCTGCCTTCTTCTGGGCGTTGGGGGCTTGCGCGATGGCTGGGCATGCGATGGGCGATGCTTGCTTGGGCGCTTGGACGAGCGCCGGGCCGAGCTGCTTGGGTGTGCGTTGGCTTGCTTTGCGATGGGTGAGCTTGCTGTGCGGTGCTTCGACGGTCTTTGGCGAGCTGCCGAGCTCTACTGGGTTGGTGATGACGAGCTTGCGGTGATGCGATGCTTAGGCACACGGTGGAGTTCCAAGAGCTCGGAACTTTACAACTTTAACAACAATTAATATACAAAATTCCGAACTTCCGCTAAGGTCTATTTATATGCAAAACTTAACAATTACGAACAAATCCCTTAGCAATGTGCGCCTAAAATACCACAAGAACATCGTATAACTTGAGCGCATCAGTCTACCAACTATTAAGTCACTAAACCACGATGTTTGTGATTCATGTGTCAAAGGCAAGCAAGTGAGATCCTCATTCAAATCCTAGAAAATGGTAAGCACACAAAGTCCATTAGAACTTCTTCACATGGACTTATGTGGCCCTGTACGCATCCAAAGCCGATCCGGTAAGAAATATGTCTTAGTCATAGTATATGATTTTTCATGATACACATGGGTTATTTTTCTTCATAGTAAGGATGAAACGTTTGATGAATTTCTAACCTTTGCTAAAAAGATTCAAAGAACTAGTGGTTTTAAATTAAAGCATTTGAGATCTGACCATGGTACGGAGCTTGAAAACCCCAAGTTTGATGAATTTTGTAGCAATGAAGGTTTAGATCATAATTTCTCAGCTCCAAGAACACCACAACAGAATGGTGTAGTCGAAAGGAAGAACCGGACTCTTGAGGATATGGCAAGGACGATGATAATTGCAAGCGGTCTTATGAAGAACTTTTGGGCTGAAGCAGTGAACACAGCATGCTACATCATCAATCGTGTCATGCTAAGGCCAATCACCATGAAGACTCCTTATGAGCTACTTAAAGGAAGAAAACCCAATATTTCTTATTTTCGTGTTTTTGGATGTAAATGTTTTGTACATAACAATGGAAAGGACAACTTAGGAAAGTTTATAATGCTAGAAGTGATGAGGCTATTTTTCTAGGATATGCCTTAAGTAGTAAGGCTTATCGTGTCTACAATAAGCGAACAATGTGTGTCGAGGAAAGTGTCCATGTCATTTTTGATGAGACTAACTCCCTGCAGGAACAGAGTCACAATGATAACTTTGAAATTGGTTTGACTCGTCCTGATGAGTTTAATCAAAATGATGAGGAACTAACCCTTGCAGGAAAAGAGAAGAAGCAAGTTCCTGACCCTGATAACCCTGTGCCTGATCCCCTTGAGGAACAAGGAACAGAAGGAACTCAAGAGGATCAAGGAACTCCTGATCCAGAAGAAGATCAAGAGAATCAATCACCTCAAGAAACTCAAGAAGCAACTAGGAGATTTGATCCAAAGCCTTGGAAACACCAAAATTCTCATCCTTTAGAATTGATAATAAGTGACATTGAAAAGGGAACTCAAACGAGATCCAAATTGAAGAATTTTTGTGCTTTTCATGCTTTCTTATCTATGACAGAACCTAAGGACCATATGGAAGCGCTCAAGGAGGCTGATTGGACCAACGCTATGCAAGAGGAGCTAAATGAGTTCCAGAGGAACAAGGTATGGCACCTGGAGACAAAACCAAAGAACCAGAAGGTTATAGGACTAAAATGGGTCTCCAGGAACAAACTTGATGAGCATGGAACTGTGGTAAGGAACAAGGCCAGAGTTGTTGCCAAAGGTTATAATCAACAAGAAGGTATTGATTTTGATGAAACCTACCTTTGCTCCTGTTGCTAGAATAGAAGCAATAAGAATTTTGATTGCCTTTGCTGCCTTTATGGGATTTAAGTTGTACCAAATGGACATCAAATGTGCATTTCTAAATGGCTTTTTGATTGAAGACGTCTATGTGGAACAACCTCCCGGATTTGAAAATCCGGAACTTCCAAATCAAGTCAATAAGCTTGATAAAGCTCTTTATGGGCTGAAACAACACCTAGATCTTGGTATGAAAGGTTGTCAAAATTTCTGCTTTCACATGATTTCATAAGAGGTAAAAATATGTCGAGGAACTGCTCAAGAAATATGGACTGGAACATTCAAAAACCAACCACACTCCCATAGGAAACAGGAACAAGGTTAGATGAATATTCACTAGTAAAATAATTGCTTATTGCTGCGGTGGTATTGCTGCTGTTTTACCCATACGCAGCTATATATCACGTAAAAAGAAAGATAAAATATAATATAAAGATATTACTGCGGTTTCGACCTAAAACCGCAACAATATGGTATCAACAGGAAATTTTTTGAAAAAAAGCTGACTATTTGACCAGATATATTGCTGCGGTTTTTGTCAAGAATCGAAGCAATATATTAAAATAATATTTTAATATATTGATGCGATTCTTGCTAGAAACCGCAGCAATATCATTAAAAAAAGTATAAAACACATCAGTTAGGGTTTTTTCCTCACTTTTCCCTCTCTCAACCTCACACGCCGTCTCTATTTTCCTCTCTTCCTCTCACGCGGTTCCTCTCAACCTCTCATCTCCTTCCTCTCTCTTCCTCTCTGTTCACTTTCTCCTTCCTCTCGCACCTAACACCGACACCGTATCCACCGGCCCTTCCTTCCCCAACTCCCTCACTCAATTCCTCCTCACCTGAACCCTAATATCTCCTCTCTCGTCGCCTGACCAACTGAAGAGACGCGAAGAGACGAAGACGAAAATGAAGACTCCGTCGCAACCAACTTCGTCGCTCGTCACGACCAACCTCCCGCGTCTCGTCGAATCTCTTCGCCGTCGACATTGTTTAAGATTCTAGGGTTCCATTTTTTTCATTTTTTTTCTTTTTTGTAATTTCATTAATTTTCTTCATGGTGAATTTCTGGTTTGGTAAATTATATTTTGTGTAATTTTCGTCATGGCTTTCGAACTTTGGAGTAATGTTACTCGAATTTTGGTCTGGTTTGGTAATTTTCGTCATGGCTTTCGGATTTTGGAGTAATGTTAGTCGAATTTTGGAGTAATCGTTAGCTATCTTAGTGCAAACTTTTAGCTATTTTTTGTATTATTTATGTAATTTTTCTTTATTTTTATATATTAATGAGATTCATGTCATTTCATCTTTCAGTTCGTTTGGTGGATAGTGGATGGGTTAGTGGTGTGGTTTTAATTTTTCAAATTTGATTGCAAAATGCAAAAAAAAAAAAAAAAAAAAAAAAAAAAAAAAAAAAATTTGACCTACACCTCTACCTGTTGCTGCGATTTTGGCTAGGAACCGCAGCAATATGCTTATTATTTATTATAAAATAGAGTATATTGTTGCGGTTTGCCCTAGAAACCGCAGCAATATACTGAATTTTGCTAATATAATATAGAGATATTGTAACACCCCCAAAATCCATACACGTCCACGACTACGTTGCACCGACTTCGGGAGTGTTACCGCCGCGGTGAAACGCAAGGCAAGATAAAATCAAAATGTCAACAACTCCTTTATAAAACTACATTGCAGCGGAAATAAAATATTAACTTCAAATTACAACTCGGGAATCACCATAGACCCCTTTTTATTCAAACCATTAACTATTCATACTAATTGTTCTATAAGTTCAATAAAAACATTTAAAAGCTTATAAACCAGAAAATATTCCCCGTATGCCAACTCATTCAGCAACACCAGCACACCTAGTCTGCTCCCCATTGAAGCATCAATGGTTCATCACAGGTCAACAAACAACACAATAACACACAATCAGCTATGCTGAGTACATAGTAAAGCAGTAAGTGCATACAAAGCATAAACAAGATAATAAGGATCATTCCTAGACATGATACTACCATAGCATTACATTCTTTACTTTTTATTTAGTTGGCAGCGAACGGGCACCGTCATCTTACTAGAATCATACGGGCTACTGAATCCTTAATAGACAACTTGGTCTATTAGATGGAATGTAAACACGGTTTCGTTCCGTTCCACATCCATCACCTTAGTATGCATACCCCCAAGATCGTACGGAACCTTCCGCCTACTTGAGTTATCCAAATTTATAAGGACACTACTGTCGTCACAGTAGGCCTGCGTAGGAGTGTAGAACAAGTCAAACACTCCCCCCATTGTTCATTACTTGTAGGGAGTCCAACTACAAGTTATCGCCAATATCCTTCTTAATAATATTCATTCATACAACATCGAACATATAATCGTTGAATTCTTAGGTACATTGCTCAAATTCTCTATTTAAAGCAATCTCTTGCAACATCCTTGTTACAACAATAAATCATATGCTTTCAATCCAATTCTCATTTCATGCTTGTAATGCGATAGAATTACACATACCAATAATAACTCATTTCAACTCACAAGTCATACAACAAGGAAATACATACAGATTTCCAATTGATTTCATGTTACCAAACAATCTCATCAATCATAATCAACCACAGTTCCCTATCATGATTCTAGGTTCCAATATGACAATCACAACCTAACATGATACTAATATATCGAACTGAACTAGTACGCGTACGTACCTTGTAATGAAGAATCTTTGCTGACTATTAAAACGTTCCGCTTATGAAATTGGGACCTAATCGAATAAAATAAACGTTCCCGTTGGTTAGGCTTTTCTTTCATAAACTTTATTGAACTAACATATTTATTACTTACTAATGAGGTGCTTATAAATCTGATTTTTGTTTGACTTTTACACTACTTTGTTTGCAATACCAAAACTTAACTAAATACCCATATAAGAACTACAAAATCAGATTTGAAGAACTAAACCAAAGTAATAATTAGTAATATGTGTAATAAATCTGATTTTGTTTAGTTCATAATATACTTTTATTTAAAGTCACAACTTAAACCAATATACATAAGGATGATAAAAACAGGATTAAGAAATATAATTATCATAAGAACTATATACATAATTCTAAATCTGATTTTTGTTTATATATTATGCCTTGTTTAAAGTCATCAAATTTAATCAAAGATACTCAAAGAATAACCAAAAATCAGATTATATAACTTAATTTAAATAAGAAAAGAGAGTTTTTTTTTTTTAAAAAGCATACCGCAGCCACCGACGACCACCAACCACCGGCGGACGCGCGACCAAACTCCGGCAACCACCACTGGTTCGCACGAGCCCACGACGCACTCGAACAACCAAACGAAGCTCGACCCACACTTCGCGCGAACCCCAACGCTCGTGAACCCCCAGCCGCGAACGAGACTGAACTCCGGCAGCACCGCCTTGCGCTCTAGTTCCTGCCGACGACCACCGCACTGCGCTCGAGTTCCTGCCGACGAGCAACCGTGCCTGACGAAGCCGTAGGACCGACGAGCAGCAGTGGAGGACTGAAGAGGGAAGAAGAAACGTGGGAGGAGAAGGAAGGAGGAGAGAGAAAAATCTTTGAGAAAAAAAAAAACGGCTGAGTATAGGGTTTGTATTATGTTTTCTCTTTTTTTTTTTTCTTTTCCCTATTTATAGCATGAGAAACCTTAGTTTATTAGGATTCGTTTCCAAATCGACTTCTGATTTACTTAACAAAACCGAATTAAAATATAACTAGGTACCAAGGTAGGTTGTATATTTAAATTATAACTGTATATTTAAATTATAACTGTAGGCTTACCTAAACTATACTATAATTTATTTTCACTTTTACTTTATATTTTCTTATTTATAGCCAAATAACTCCAAAAATACGGAGTATTACAGATATTGCTGCGGTTCTCACTAGAAACCGCAGCAATATGTTAAAATATTGTTGCGGTTAATAACCGCAGCAATATATTAATTACCTATTGCTGCACCCTTAATTGTTGCGCGGCCAAAACCGCCGCAGTATGCCACTTAATGACCGCAGCAATAAGCATTTATTCTACTAGTGATTCAAATGGTAAGTGTGTAAATGAGAAGCAATATCGAGGTATGATTGGTTCATTACTTTACTTAACTGCAAGTAGACCCGATATTTCTTTTAGTGTTGGTTTATGTGCTCGGTTCCAATCAAATCCCAAAGAATCTCACTTAACAGCAGTTAAGAGAATTCTAAGGTATTTGAAAGGAAGTGATGACTTATGTTTGTTCTATCCTCGAAGTGATGTGTTTGACCTAGTAAACTATTCGGAGGCGGATTATGCTGGAGATTTGGTTAACCGCAAGAGCACATCAGGCATTGTCCAGTACCTAGGATCAAGCTTGGTGTCATGGAGCTCAAAGAAGCAGAATACTGTTGCCTTATCCACAGTAGAGGCAGAGTATGTGGCTGATGCTGCATGCTGTTCCCAGGTCCTTTGGATCAAGCAACAAGTAAGAGATTTTGGCATTAAGTTTAAGTGTATTCCTATCTACTGTGATAATACTAGTGCTATTTGTATCTCTAAGGATCCTGTTCATCATTCAAGGGTCAAGCATATTCACATTAGACATCATTTCCTTAAGGATATATAATGTAGAAAAGGGTCTTGTCAAACTTGAATTTTGTTCAACTGAAAATCAAATAGCTGACATTTTGACTAAACCACTTCCTAGAGAACAATTCGAGAAAATTCGCTTAGAGTTAGGGATGATTAGAATTCATTGAATGTGCTACTTCAAATAAAACCCTTAGTTACAAGATTACACTAAGTGGCCAGCAACATTTTGTGAATTTAAATCACTCATTACACATTCATTGTAAAGGACTCACATTAGTCTTCATAATACTCCCCTTATTGTCCATGCATATACTTGAGTAAAAATAGAAAGGTTGTTGTACATATAGCATAATGTTGTGATGCTATCAACTGAACTTTCCTTTCATCTTTTTTGTTTTTCGACTAAAACTATCTTCATAATCTTTTGTGTTCTCTGACCAAGTAACTTCTACCATTTTGTTTAATAACTCAATTTTTTTCAGCTTTATTGAAGAAATATTAGTAAGTTGCTTCTTATTGGGAAATTAAGAAGCAATGTTCTTTTTTAAACAATGGTCGATTTCCATTTTTTCATATTGCTTTCAAACATTCGATGTTCTTTTTAATTTCATGCCATATCAATATAATTCTCTGCCATATTCTTTTTAAATTTCATACTGTGTTTCTTTTTACAAATAGTTTTTGTTTTGGATTTAGAAAAAATATAAATTTTATTTCATGTCATCTTCTTTTCATTTTAATGTTAAATTCTTATTAGAAAGAAATAAAGAATGGTCTTTCTTGATAGAAGAAACACGTATTTAAAAAGGAACATATCTTACTCCATTTATAAAAGGAGGTAATAAAAAAAAAGAACATAGAAGTAGTTAAATTTAAAAGAACATACATTCTTGATAAAAAGAACACACGGTTGGAAAAAAAAGGAAATTTTTATATGATGACCTTGTGATTTGGAGAATTCTACATGGTGATTTTTTCATATTCTAAAATGACTCTATATTATTGTCTAAACTACTACTGTGACATTAAAGAACTAATTTATGTTAATTAGGCGTTTAAACAATTGTTAGATAATATCAAAAAACTGTTTTTAATCATGTTCAATTAACGACCCCACAATCCTCTATTTTTTCTCGATTTTTGTCTTAGGTTGTTTACTTGTCTCCCCTCCACCACTCTCAACCCCCCTCCCCAAACCTTTGGGCTTCCACTGAAAACCCCTTCCCTAACTTTTCTTATGTAACAAAATGTTAGCCCCCTCTCTTTCTTTTTTCTCCCTAAAACCCTAGCTGTAATACCATCCAAATTTAAATAAATATATAGTTAAATAAATATAGTTTGCAAAAAACATTTATTCCAACTCGGAGGATATTACAGCCCATTTACTCTCTAAGAGTAAACGAAAGGCTAAAAAAATTAAATAAATTAACCCAATTATCTTAGAAGAGAGAAATGTGTAGTAAGAATACTATTACAACCAATGTCTTATTTTGGACAATACTGAAATATATAATCCCAAGATAGAACAACTAAAAAGGTCATCTAGGCGAATTATCTAAGTCTCCTCACACGAGATCCCATCACTAAGTCCAACCTGCAAAGTAACATAAAAGAAGTCAGCAAGAGAGATAACTCCCAAAAATCAGAAAAACTGAGTAATTCGACTCCATCCCCGTAAAAATAATAATTTTAAAAATAAGTTTTGAGTTTAGAAGGAAAGGTGAAGAAATAATATTAATTTTAATATTTGAGTTCTAAAACGTTTGTATTAATAACTCCAAACATAAGTCACATAATCATACAACATTTAATCACACAATTCACAACAATAATTTTTTAATTAAGAAAGGGAATGTGAACGCCAGTAGGCCGGAACTAATCCCTATTATCCGCCTACTTCAACAAGAGCTCGTCACCACAATATAACCATGTGCAATATCATAGAGTCCCTAGTGTGCACACCCCTTCTACTTGGATCACAACAAATAGAAGGAAGACAACATTTTTGTATCGTATATAATAATCAACCTATAGATAGATATACCATCATATAGGGCAACCTGTTCAACACCCTTTCGGGCTTCATTACCCTCCTTAGTTTTATTAAAAGGTCATAATGTACACAAGTTCTCAATTTGATAACCATACAATTCCACAAGTTCTTTTCACATAGAACATATTCTAGTCATAAGTCCTCTACAAGGAATATTCACATACTCATACTTTAGTAATCTTTGTTCAAAGTAATCACATGATAACAAAAGATTTATACTAATATCGATATTATAATAACATACTCCAGTTTTATAGTATTATGAGAATCATACTCTTATAATAGTAATTACTAACTCATAAATTAATAACATTAGTCAATAAATTATTTATCACATACATAGCCACATAATCATACAATCACATAGGTAACCGTTTTACAACGGGAAAAATAGAGTACGATAAACATCGAAATTACCTCAAGTAGCGCAGATACGAATAGATAAGTAACCCCTAGAAAGCTCCTTCTACAAAATCTCCGTCTACAACGAATAATATTACCTAAAGTTAGTCACTTGATATAATAACCCAAAAATAAAACTAAGTTTAAAACTTTAACCAAAGTTTATAAAATTAATAATTAACAAAGTTAGATAACCAAGGTTGGAAAGAAAAGAAAAAAAAAAAGAACTTTAGAGAACATTTTGCCTTAAAAAAAACGTGACACATCACACTGTAACTTTTGTTAAAAGTTTTCAAAAGCCCCTTGTGACAGCAAGTCACATACCTTCACGTGAACTTGCTGTTCACAAGGACAATACAATTGTTTTTGTTATTTATCTTTTTTATCAAAAGTCAAAGCCATTAAGTTGCTAAAGAAAAATAACAACCTTTCTGGTTCTACAGAACCAGTTTTCTTTTGAAAAAACAAAGACTAGAGGAGAGAGAAAGAAGAAACAAGGAAGAGAAGAAGAAAGAGAACGAGGATCAGTCGACCAGTCCGATGTACTGGCGGTAGCAGCGGCTATACGACGCCACTAACTCTCTTTTATATTTTTTTTTCTTTCTCCTCAACAATATGGTGGTGATTGGTGAAAGATGGTTTCTTACCTACTGAATTTTAAAACGAAAATTGTGCTTGAAAGGGGTGAAGATGTCCGGTATTTATATTCCTAGTAGAGAGAGAACAATTCAAGAAGGAAGGAGGATGATCTGATTGAAACAAAGGGGAAAGTTAAAATTTGATTGAGAAGATTTTGGGGTGGTAATTGATTGAGAAATCAATTTGACAGATTTCTTGATATAACTGACGAAAATTTTGGAAACAATCTCTCCGCAAGATGTTTGCTTCAAAACAAAAAAAAAAATATTTTTATTTTTTCGAAATTCAGATTCCCAAAAAAAAAATTCAAGTAATAATATATATATATATATACACACATACGGTATACTAAGTAATAATATGAAATATTAAAATAATAATTATAATTTGATATGGATAAAATCATGAATTTCATTAGTTGAAAGAAATTTAATTATTTAGAAACTTATTAAAATTTCGAGATATTACACTAGCCTCCCCTACTCCTTCTTCATCAGTTAGGGGTTGCCATGGATGAATTCATCCATAGTAAGCCCCTTTTTCCCTTTTATTTTCAGTTTTTAGTTCATTTTCTTGTTTTGTTGAATAAATTAGGATCTCTTTATGATATTTTTTCAAACCCTTATTGGGGATCTTAATCTCTGTTGTGGAGATCTTCTTCTCCCCAATGGGAGTTGTGAGTATGTTTTTTTTTTTGTTTTTAGGTATGAGAAATTGTTCTCATTGGTTGAAGTTTGAGACTCAACATGAAGGTATTGGAATCTCGGATGCGGTTAACATGGCTCGATCAAGAATGCTCTTCCCAAACTACGTCAGAATGATAGACTTCCTCAACAATAGCTGCTTGATTCAGCAAATACAAGAGGGATGTGATGTATTGCTCGATCTGGTTCATTGTAGTGCCTTTGAATACGAATTTGATTTAACCTTATTTGGTTGTATCTTGTTTTTCTTTAATATCTATTGTAGATGTCGTTTGACCTTCAATTAATGAAATTTCTCTGTAAAAAAAATGTAACAAAATGTTAGCTATGGCATTATTTAACCTCTACCCCTCCCCCAAACTTCTTTTATCAAATGAAGCATTACTATATTGCAATAAGACCAAATGTACTATTTCTCATCATAATTATCAACTGCTACTACCGCAACATCAACATATTTTTAAAAACCATTGAGCTTCCACCAAGATCATCCGGATTTCGACCATTCATCCATGAAACTTTTTTTCTATCATACATTTTGTGATTTATTTGTCAAATAATGAGATAATACACAAGTATATTGCTAAAAAAAACCAAGACCCAACTTTCTTTTCTTCCCTCTCTCATTTTAATATTTGTAATTTTGTGATTCAAGTTATCAAAAAGAAGAAACCCCAAAATCCTAACTTGGTTGAATGATTCATTGTTCCAATTGTCTCTCCTCCTTTGTATATCTGTTGCGAGAAACTGTCTCTTTCAACGGCTTTATGTTACTTAAAACTACTAGTCTACTATAGTTGGCGATTCTTATCTAATTAAAGAAAAGAGCTCCAAGTTTTCAAATTATATGAACCTTGTAAATAGAATACAGAAACAAGAAAGACGGAAATTTTTTGTAATCTTTTAATTATATAATCGGTTTGACAATGAGCGAATAGCCGTTAGCTCATTATCTTACACTTCCTTCCTTCCAATTTACTTGCAACACTAGGTTTGTCATGTCTCCCAATTCACAACTTTAACCATTGATATTATTATTATCTATAAGTAAAAATTATAATAAGTTGATATCCTAAAAGTAAATATGTTAAAACAAATCTAATAAGATCACACATAACTACGTTTAACTTTGCTTATTAATCATATTAGATAGTAAAAAGGAAGTATATGAATAGCGTAAAAGTTCACTTGTAACAAAATGGAGGAAGTAACTCATACTTTCTCTATTTCTTGATAAAAGCGTTATATGATCAATTATAGTATATATCATTAAAAATTATAAAAAAATAATACTTTGAAAATATAAATTGATAGTAACCCAAGAACAATTAAGATAATAATATTTCCTTTTATAAATAATTAATTAAATATAGTCAAAATATGTACAAATATATTAAAAGGCGTTCTCATCAAAGGAAAAGTGCCACGTAGCACTCTTCTCACATGTTTATAATCTCATTAAAAAATATTAACAAATATGTAGTTAGATTCGAACACAAGACCTTTGAAAGGACATGTGAGTACTAAACTACCAATCCAATACAATTTTAATGTTTAATGTTTCAAAGTAAAACATAATAAACTTTTTGATCTCTAACACTCTTATCAAGTAATAACATTATTTTACCCTAATTCTATTGACATTGTTATTTTTATCCCCAACTCTTTAGAAGTTTTTTTAAACAGACCATCATGCCATAATGCCCATTTTCCAATTTCGCACTACACAAAATATTACTAAAAGTTAATAAAATCAATTATAAAATTTTTGTAGGCATATATATATGTTGAGTGTCTAATTAACAGCAATATCAATGATAATTAATATCAGAGCATTCTAACTTCATCCTGACATCATTTCTTTAAGCAATTTGGTAATAGTTGGTCTGACATCAATGAGACTATCACAATTAAGATATAAAATCCAATAACATTTCCTTTTAACATGCACTCCATCTATCTTGACAGATTATATCTTCAACTCGAGGCATTTTTAATCATGATATTTTGCTTGTACTAAATTCACATCTGGAGAGGATATATGTACAAAAATGCTTAGGTGAAGGCTTAAAGAAGCACTACCTCACCATAGTGAGTTTTGCAAAGTTTGATTCTAAGCAGCTGCAAATATGATTTTCCTTGAAATTTAAGATCTCACAAAATTATAATGTCAATTTCCTGTTATCAGTATCAGGAAAAGGCTGGCATAAAGAGAAAAACAGATTGTAGAGGGATAAGAAGAAAACCTGCAGTAAGTGGTAAAAAAGGCAAAAAAAAATTGGACCATTTCTCGATTTGTGCGTGTCATCCTTGCGCAGGGGCTATGCTAATCTTCTCTGTATCGTTCCAATTTTATCAGATGTCTCCGAAGAGACAACCTTATGCTATAGTCTCTGTGGGAATTCCAGGTTTTACACCCAAAGCATCCAGGCGACTTATATAGACAAGCATTATCTTTAAAGACCTAACCTTGAGAATATCCAAGGGTCAAAAAATTAAAGAATTAACTACACAATTACACCAGGCATAAGATATGCAAGTCCATAAGATATGATAAGGGAATATAATAAGTTTTTATAATATATGAGCAGTACAGAAACTCAAGCATAATATACAACTAACTAATATACTAGATTTACTAAAGTCAAGACAAAATAACTCGAGTTTCTAACCTTTATTGAAATAAACAGGGCAAGTTATGTCTTTAGAGATGGCACGACTGTATTACATGGTTCTTCATAAGATATAAGATACAATAATAATTACAAAGTTGGAACACCCCTAATACTTTTCTATAGATAATTAACAGGGTGGTAATTGTTGTTAATTTTTTATATGGCCTAGCCTCATCAAGCTGAAAAGTAATTCTTCTAGAATGAGAGACACAGCAAGATATGATGATCTATGAGGGGATGCTACTTTCCATATGAGGATCAATGATACTATATCAACTACACAGAACTTCATATGCAACACATTTCATTGTCACCTCCAGAGACTTCGAAACTTGATGGCCTAATACCTACCACAATTCCGAGTTCAAAGATGTTGTAGAAGATTTTGTTCCTGTCCCACATCAATAAAGTAATGAAGATAGGAAGGGCAACAAAGGTATAAAATGAAGTCGTGGATTACAAGTAAACACACTTACCTGGACGGGGACGATGGGCAATCATAAAGGCTCATGGCCTAGGTAGGTGGCATCCATTGCACTCGAGGAGGGGTGCCCGCCTAACATCTTCCCAAAGTGGAAGAGTGTACGTCATAATTTGTGCTAGTGGGGTCTGTGTTCGCGCAACCCCTAATCAATTCTATTGCCACATTCTAAATTCGTGAGCTTGAATTTGCTTTTTGCCCACTTTAATTGGGACTACAGCCTTAGCAATGCCGTAGACGGTACATATCACCCTCTGTGCTCACTTCATATTGGGTATATCAAATTTCAGTAATATGTTAAAGAGTAAGTTCGTCACACATACCGACATACCGTATAGTTAAAATGCATAATGCGAATTTTTAGCATATTGTACCGTTGAAATCTGATTTTAGTCTTGCTATCAACAGGACCGTTGAAATCTGATTTTCCACCACTTCTCAGTCCTGATAGCCCAAAGGAGTTTCCAATTCCTGTTCAGCAGAAAAACATGATGTAAAAGTTATTACCAGCAAATGACGTAGAGATCTTTCAGCAGAACCACCCCTTTCTCTCCCTGGAAATTCCATACCCAAAAGGGAAAATATAACCCTCAGGTTCTCCCATCAGTTTCCGTGGGAGATTTTGGTCCAATGCAGAACAGAAGAACAGTCCCACACCAGCGAGAAAGATTATCGACGCTAGGCATTTGTGGCATAAAATACAAAGCTTGATTCTCATATCATCACGTAGCCATGTAGTGAGCACAGAGCGAACTATTCTTTCGCCTTTTACTAAAGAATACCGTGTGCTCGCTGCATCTAGTGGCATACGTTTATTTTTGGAGGGAGTTCTTATAGGACTTCCATTAATCTATTTGTAAGTTTTTTTCAGGCCTTACCATGTCTATGAGAAGTCTATAAGAGAACATCTCCCACTTGCCATGAAAGGGAGTTTCCATAGGCATCAATCTAATTTCTTTCTGTACCCTTACCATATGTTTGAGAAGTAAGAAAGACAACCATACCTTGCTTGCCAATGGTGCCTAATCAATGCATAGGGACTGCCAAGAGAATATCGGGTGCTGGCCGCTCTAAGTGGCATAAGTGCATTTTAAAGGCATAAGTTTACTTTAAAGGGAGCTTCTCACTGGAGCTTCTAACAAGACAAGTGCAAGTTTCCAACGAGCTAAGTGCAAGCTTCTTAGTATCAAATATCCAAAATGATAAGAACAAAGAAAAAAGAATACAGATAATATTTGATAATTCACTTTATCTAAATGCATGCCTTCGTTCATTTCAAATGACCGTCCCTCAACAGAACCCTTTTTTAGCGATGAAGCGCGAAGCAAATTTGATTTTTTACACCTGAACTTTTAACTGAAAAGAACTTAGATCAGATAATACACTTGATTAAAAGCAAAAGACCGTTTAAGGCATGCAACTCAGAGCTATAACAATGCTTAGACTCCAAAACTGTGGACCATTGCACTGGAGCTTCCAACAAGACAAGTGCGGGCTTCCAACAAGTCAAGTGCAAGTTTACTAGTATCAACTATCCATAATGATATTAAAATGACAATAACGAAGAAAAGAACTACAGATAATATTAATCATACACTACAATGGACCTTTACGAACTTTCAAGGTAGAATTTCCAGAGTTTAGCTTATTTGTGACTTGAAACAGTACAGCTACAATGGACTCCAACATGATCAGATAATGTTAGTCTCCAGCAACCTCATAATTTGTAAATGCCCAAAAGATCTCAGGTTGTGCTAAACCCAGAAGTCCTTCTCATTTGACTATTTATCCTATCCTTACCAAGTTAGAATTTACAGAGGTTAGTATTCCAAAACAAACCTCCCAAAATAGTGCGACAATTCTTCGGTCTTTGCCTACCAGAGAGGAATTAAATTTAACTTGATGCAACTCTGGCGGCCACATAGTGTTTTTAATTACACGGGAAACAAATGCAGAACTATTTATGCAAATCAGTTACATCCCAGACCAGCATCCTTTTAGCAATACGAGGTACTACATATCCATTAAGACCCCATTAGTCCATAGTGCAAACTCTACAAAGCACAAGACTCTAGAAATCCCTAAAGAACTGTGAATTCTTTTATAAGATAATCTTAAATACACTGAGTAATGATCTAATGAGGGTGCACCTAGCCCATGCAATAGTGCAACACAAGGGCGATGCTCAAGGATCCCAATAGCAAGCTACTTTGGTGGATCCTCCCCCTAAAAAAAAAAATTAATATCGTTGTTGGTCAATGACCCACGTATCAGATATTAAACTGATAAGAACAGATACTACACTTGATCTTAGCCAAAAGACCGAGAAAGGTATGCTTTACTTAGTCTCACATGCTTTGCTTGTATTTTATCATCAGGTCATTAGAGACTTACATTTCACTTTACAATGTGGGATTAACAAGAGCAGAATATGTCTTAAGCTGAAGAAAGACGGTCTCCAGTTCACAAAAGTAGTCATATAGACATTGAGCAGAAATATCTGATGCAAGGCAGAAGCAGAAAGTGATTGAAAAGTTCTTTATAGCGTCAAGTTTATCTTTGGACATCATAATTTCGCACAATAATCATGTTTCGATATTACCATTGCATATCAATAAGATGTGTTTCAAATAGCTGAAAAATGAAAGATAGGGCAGCAGCTTGAGTATGCTCGCTTTCTTCTTTCTTCAAGTACCACAACAACATGAGATGCATGGAAGACATGGAGAATTGTGAACGAGAAGACCCTTTGCCATATGTTATCAACTTTAGCTACAATTCTTGAAAGACTACTGGGAATGATTTTTGGACAATGTCTTGCATTTTCATATGGGCAACAGATAAAAGTAGAAAATGTCAAGAACTAAATACTTATCTCTAAGGAGGTTACATCTCATAACTTTTTAAGAGTAAAAAGGGAAATGCTCTACATGGACCGGCAAAATCTCTGCACACACATTTGTCCACCCTATATTGCAATGATTGCATCAAAGTCATGTTCTTATGAGAATCGTGAAATGCTATGAGTACACTTTTTGAAACTCATATTAATAACAATAGGTGTCACTTAGAATAAGCACCACATTTAAAGGCTGTTTTCCAAAAATAAAAAAAACCTTAACCATAATATAGTTTCACAATATAATTAAAAAAATCAGATCCCATGATCCTGCCACTAACTAACATAGCTGGATACAGCATAAACATCCAATGAAACAGGTGTACAGAAACAAGCAAGAAACCCACCAGTGATATTTAAGTGCCAAGGTGTATTTTAACTGCATAATGCTTGAAAGATTTTATACGAGGCTGAAAGCTTCGATTTTGCAGAATTTATTATCATTGAGGAACAGTGACCCAAATATCAAAAAAAGCTTTAGGCTACTCCGGCTAAGCTACGAGTACATATTCGGACTTGCCTAGGAATTGGACACAGGGTGCAGGGACACAACATTCATGAAGCATAATCTTGATTCTTAAAGACTTTTACATCTCTATTCACACTACCATTAAAATATAGATATTCTAGAATTACTTGTTTGTTTGTTTTGAATCAATTCTTATTTCAAACTCAATATGGATCACATATCAGTTATCATACAATTTCTCGTCACTTTTCTTGTATTTTTATAGTTTTCTACAATAATATGTTGAAGTCAAGGTCAAAATCAAACGGTAAGGTCAAAATCAAAGGGTAGGTAAGAAATTAAGGATACAATACCCTTGTCATAGTGTCAACTGTCAAGAGTCCAACATGGGTACGTAAGATAAAGAGAAGAGTTGAAGTAACGTAGATTAAAATTATAAGAATTACTAGACTTAATCTTAGCCTGACGAACGATAAAAGGTATGCTTTATAATCTTACATACCTCTACGTATTTTCTGATCATTCCAGCCTCAGGCAATAGTCCAAAAAAACCATCAAAATGATTTCTTCAACTTTATGAAGTAAACAGGACAAGCAGATTTTGCAAGCAAATTTCGGCTCTGGAACCTTCAGTGCATTTCGATGCGCTAAGATACTAATATCTATATGACCAATTTATAGTCTTATGACTGACTATTATTATTCTTATAAAGGTCCTTACACAGACATTTTCCTAACCTCCTGTATGGCAACCAATTGCTTCACTAAAGGCTAACAGCTCAAGATAACATAAGAAAATTTTAAATGATGATATAGTGGGGTACGCCAGGCCCGTACAGTAGTGCAACGCATGAGCGACGCTTGAGGATCCCAATAGCAAGCTATTGTGGTGGATCCACCCCCTAAAAAAATAAATTTAATATCGTTGTGGGTCAATGACCCACGTATCAGATATTAAACCGATAAGAACAGATACTACACTTGATCTTAGCCAAAAGGCCGAGAAAGGTATGATTTGCTTAGTCTTAGGTACCTCTTTTTATTTACTCGTCGCTTTGGCCTAATCCTTCACCTTTCCAATCTGGGTACCACCAAACTGGAAAAGTTATCAATAGCTAACTGAAGGAAAATACACTATGCAATTAGACAAATAGACAAACAGATATAAATCTGCTGCAAAACAGAAAGTGAGGTAGCAAATGCTTCCAATATTGGTCATTCTAGCAAGTAGGACCATTTGACTACATGGAAGGAACCAGCTTAGCATTCTAATCCATCCTATAATTAACATTTAACAACATAGCAACAAAAATTTCAGTATGGTCCAAAAACACCAGCAAAATGATTCATCAACTTTATGAAGTAAAGAGGACACAAGCAGATATTGCAAGCAAAATTTCGGCTCTGGAACCCTGACTGCATTTTGATGCGCTAAGATACTAAATTCTGTATGACCATTTATCGTCTTATGCATATCTATTGTTATTATTATGAAGGTCCTTACACAGATATTTTCCGACATGTATGGCAACCAATTGCATAACTAAAGACTAGTGGCTCCAGATAACATACAAAAATTCTAAATGATGATATAATGGGGTACGCCAGGCCCATACAGTAGTGCAACGCATGAACGACGCTTGAGGATCCCAATAGCAAGCTATTGTGGTGGATCCACCCCCTAAAAAAATAAATTTAATATCATTGTGGGTCAATGACCCACGTATCAGATATTAAACTGATAAGAACAGATACTACACTTGATCTTAGCCAAAAGGCCGAGAAAGGTATGATTTGCTTAGTCTCAGGTACCTCGTTTTATTTACTCGTCGCTTTGGCCTAATCCTTCGATCACCTTTCCAATGTGGTACCACCAAACTGAAAAAGTTTTCAATAGCTAACTGAAGGAAGATACAGTCTGCAATAACACAAATAGACAAACAGATATAAATCTGCTGCAAAACAGAAAGTGAGGTAGATAAGTTATCAATGGCATCACATTTATCTTTGAACTAGTTTCATTCTTGCACATCAATTATGTTTATTCCACTTTTACTAGATGAGTATATTTCAGATAACCCAAAATCGAAAGACACGTGCTGATAGTAGATTATGGTGTGCTTAAAGAGCAATGCTAGGGGAAGGGACTCAAGGGAGGCTATTTTGGTTTGCTATTTGGATCCTTTTGTTTCTGTCCCTATCTCTTCATCCATCAAAATAAAGGAAATTGATTGATCACTGTCCCTTCCCTTCCATTATCCAAACACATTACTAAGGAGCCTCTCTTTTCTTCGTTCTTAAAAAAGAGCAACATCAGATGGAAGTAGAAATATCAGGGGAAGAAAAAGGATCTGTTGCCATGCACTTGAATGGTTGAACCATGATGAATTCATCACAGCTATAGAGGTGCATATCCCATAAAAGGAAAAGTCTTGCAAATACTTTGACAAGTGATAGAAAATAACGAAAGCATGTCCAAAACTTGATGCTAATCTTTGAGGTGGCTAAGTTTGAGGGCTTCTTAAGGATAACAAGAAAATCTCTGAATGACCAGACAAGATCTCTACAAGCACACTTCTCAACTCTCTAATGCATAAAAGTTATGTTTCTACTAGATAAATAGTCCAATAAGATTGTAGCACAGCTTACTCAAAGCTAATACTTGATTTCCCATCATATATATGCCATAAGGGCATCTTATAAGTGAAGTAGCCCAAGAGTAAGGATATGTCTCTATTTCCTTTTCTCTTACTACAACTCATACATCATCCCCCACCAAAAAAAAACGTAAAAGTATATAGGCTGTAACAGTCTTCAACCTATTGTAAATGTATCAGTCTTCAGCTTAAGTATTCCTATAGGCTGTAACAGTCTTCATATACTGATGATATACACAGGTTTCCTTGTGTAATATTTGAATGAGCTCTATCATATAGGACACCAATATAAGAAGGCACGCAAGGGTATTATCAACAGCCTACTCATGGCCATAATAGTGATACAACCAATGCATATTTATAGAATGGCAAGTAAAGCAGAATCTAGCGTATGTCGCACAATCACAGCGCACAATCACAGCCTTTCCACAATAAGGTTGAGCAGCGAGTTAGGTTGTTAGGACTAGTTACTCAATAAGCACGAACAAAGCAATGTATGTAACCAATACTTCGCTTCTTAATCGACTGGTGGCCAGAAAAAGCTTCACTTGGCGCTTGGTCAAATGATGCTAATTGCTAAGGGTTAGTGTAGCCCAAACTATCAGCTTGAAAAATTCAAAAGTACATAGTACCTTGTACCTTCTATTAAAACAAACAAGGAAACCCAAGCGTACATTAATGACACAAACATAGAGAACTAATCCAGCTACTTCAAAATTTACAGCACTAAATAACAGCAACAACATACAAATAATTATATAATAATAAAAATAAAAAGAACAAAAACTAAGGCAGTTTAACAATGTATTTCATGTACTACAAAGGCACAAATGCAATAGACCTGCGCTCCACACCAGCCTCCAGACCATAGTATATTTCCAATTTCCACAGGAAAATTATGCTCTTTTCCAACCCATCTACTCACCACTTCCCCAAAAAATAAACACACATTTTTACTATATGACAAACTATTTTAGTAGTTTTTAGCTTGCATTAAAACCAAGTCTCATAAAAATCCTAACTTGCAAAAGAATGCAGCAGATTAACCATGAGCTGCATGTTCCTAAAAGTATTCTGAACTCTAAAATCTTCTTTACAATACATATATGCAAGAAAGACACTTTTCTCCTCTAGAGATAAAGCAGCAACATTTGAAGAAGGAGCAACAAGCAAGATAGGAAATTTAAAACACCATTAAGGGTTAATTGATAGGTGTAAAGAGAAAGAAGTAAAACAAGAGGACACATAAAGAATAAGAAACAGAAGGAGGTGTAAAGAAAAAAAATTAACGAGGATAAAAAAATTTAATAAAACTTCTCTCATTTGATCTTTTTCAGAACTGACAATGAGCTGTTTCATGTATGCATGCTGCAACACATACAAGATGAAAGACTTTAGATATAGATATCAATTAACCATTCGAAAAGTACGTCAGAAATTAAACTTACCATACACAATATTGATGGCTGCTTCCATTGTGTCCCCAGTGAGCACCCATATCTTTATTCCATAAAGTCTCTATACGAGCAGGTACTCCTTGAAACTTGTAAATCTAAAGATCACCTTTGATGACATATGATAACTATATAATTAGAATGTCCCACGGCAACACCCTGCCTTTGTTGCTCATTCTATGCATGCTGTCGTTCAATCATTCTAATATCTATTAGCATAGAAATATTTAGGTTCTTGAGGGCAGAGCTGTATGAGACTTGTAAATCCAAATATCACCTTTGGTGACAATGACAAAGGATAATTACATAATTTCGATATCCCATGGCAAAACCTTGCCTTTGTTGCTCACCACTATGTTGTAGTTCAAGCATTCTAATATCTATTAGGATACCATGCTATTATAGCATCAACTCAGTGCCTCTCATGAGGGCAAAGATTTTAAAACTCTTACTTGGGATAGGTCTTTTGATCCAAACCTACTAAATTTTAGAAATTAATTAAAAGATTTGGCTGGTCTCATTATGTATATGCCATATTCTTGAGTCCAATCTAACATCAATGACACACTAAAACAAGAAAGGAGAGAATAATGAAAAGAGAAAATTGCAATTACTCACGTGAAAGCTCAAAATAAATTTCCCAATATAAATTTGTTCGACTTCTGGCCCATGTCGTATAGATTGATCAGGATTGGATTCATATTCGCGCAGCCTACAAGAGATAACAAATGAAAATCACAGCAATAATATGAGAACTTCCGAATTAACACTGCATTCCAGTTTTCAGAAAAATGCAGAAAAAGCACGTCTAATTATACTGAAAAAGTAGGAACGTACCTACCTTTAATGTAACTAGTGTTTGCAAAATATATTGGCGCATCAACACGAACAAGCACTATTCCATGGTATGTATATGCTTCTGGATATTGTTGAACATTCCTATAAATTGTTGTACCAGGAAGACGACCCAATACAGCTGCAGGGTTTAAAAGATAAATCAAAACCTTCAATGAAATAGCAAAATTGATAACGGCTACAGTCAGATTACACTCGCCAACAAGTTTCCCAATATGTATATTCCAGCTTGAGAAGTAGATTGCATAGAAATAATCCAGGCTAACATAAGACTTCATGAAGGTAGAAGTTATTGCACTCACCAATATGTGGATTAGCAGATTCATGGACTACAAAAGCAAGGGAAAATCCAACCTACAACAAAAAAGGAAGGTTTTTAAAATAGATTGTCAACTATACACTTACAGTATTGATATGATTGCTATGATCTATTGTGGTGGGAGATAATGTTTCAAGAATTGTAAAGGTTGAGTGATATTATAAAGGCAAACATAATGCATATACAGGCTCTAGAAAAACGATAGGGAGCCAATTGTGATCACATTCATCACTTCTTTTTCTCTGTAGATTTTAGAATACTTGCTAAAATTGATTTGAATTAGACTACCATTTCAATAATTGGATTAGTGGTTATATAGATTGATAGCTTTTTGTTTATTTCAAGACTTATATTTTTGCAATAAATCAGAATTCTTGTCGCGATTTGCAAAACTTTTTAAAGAACAAAAAAAAAAATTAAAGAGCAAATTTAAGAGGACAATGACAATCAACTTGTGTATATCATCAGTATATGAAGACTGTTCAAACATCAAAAGAGACTATTGTAAATGTACTTTTTCTGATCCCCATGGGGATGTTTGGGCTCAGCCCATATGTTGTGTAATCATATTTAATCAACTGCATAACCTGCATAACCTGTAATCTGGAAGATATATAACCTGTAATACAGTAACATTATGCGAAGATATATAAAAGTATAAGTAGAAACAAACAATTATTTCCTTTTCTCTTACTACAATTATTTCCTTCATCCCCCACCAAAAAAAAACGTAAATATATATATATTTTTTTTTTAAAAAGGACTAACCAGCTTAAATATTATACTGATGATATACACAGGTTTCATAGTAACAACCTTGGCTACTCATGGCTATAATAGTCGGTAAATTCATAGAATGGCAAGTAAAGCAAAATCTAGCGTACAATCACAGCCTTTCCACAATAAGGTCAATATTACTTCACTTCTTAATCGACTGGTGGCCAGAAACTTGGCTTGGCTTGCTAGACTTGGTCAAATGATGCTAATTGCTAAGTAGCCATGCAGCAATAAGGAAACCCAAGCGTACATTAATGACACAAACATAGACCTACGCTCAACACCAGCCTTGACCTCACCCAGTCCATAGTATATTTCCAATTTCCACACAGTTCATTTCTCCAACAAAAAAATTAACACACTTTTACTATATGACAAACTATTTTTAGCTTGCATTAAAACCAAGTCTCATAAAAATCCTAACTTGCAAAAGAATGCAGCAGATTAACCATGAACTGCATGTTCCTAAAAGCATTCTGAACTCTAAAATCTTCTTTACAATACAAATATGCAAGAAAGACACTTTTCTCCTCCAGAGACAAAGCAGCAACATTTGAAGGAGCAACAAGCAAGATAGGAAATTTGAAACAGGGTTAATTGATATAAAAATTAAATAAAAATTCTCTGATTTGATATTTTTCGGAACTGACAATGAACTGTTTCATGTATGCATGCTGCAACACATACAAGATGCAATATTGATGGCTGCTTCCATTGTGTCCCCAGTGAGCACCCATATCTTTATTCCATAAAGTCTCTATACGAGCAGGTACTCCTTGAAGCTAATCTTCAATAGAAGTGCAGCCAATCAAAATATGATCTTTTCGGTGAGGTAAAACACCTGCACAATTCAAGAATCAGAGCAATGATTCTGACTCATCAACTAATTGAATACCCACGATGCAGAGAGCAAAGAAAGGAAACAGAGAAAATACATTTTACACAGAGAGGTTAGAGAATGTAAGCTACTACAAAACCCTAACAAAACCTCTCTCTTACTGTGAATATGTGATGCAGGATCTGCTACCAATCGTTCTTATGACAGCAAATCACATGACCGCAAACCAAAAAGACAATAACCAGACGAGTAACAATGCATAACAGAAGTGACAACATCTTAAAAGATATCCAAGTCTACCAACCAATCCAAACCCCCAAAACAGGAACCAGATGAAAGCAGCAACCAAACCCCGAGTTTGATTGAAGTTATGCAAAGAACATTACAGATAAATTTGCAACATGTAACATCACATTTAGATAAACCAGAAAGGATTGTGTGGTGATCTATAACCAGATTTGTAAAATCTGGAAAAAAAAAAAGTAGAGTCAGCTACTAACCCAACCCGCACCCAAAACTGGAGGACTCAAAACTGATATGAACAAAAAATGACCCAATTTGTACTGACCAAAGAACAACCATGAAGATATGCCAATAGAAAAGCCAATACATTAATTGACCATAGACCTGAATTGAACGAACTCAATGAGATCCAACCTGAAAATAAACTGACCCCGAAGAAAATGACAGGATTTCCACAATTCCACCTCTATACCACATCTATACTGAACTAGAAAAGGCCTCAACAACCATAAGAATATCAGTAAGATAACACACGAGAAAAGAAATGCGAAACGATTTAGAACCTGAACTAGAAAGGAATGATGTATCCCTTAAAAATGGAATGAAATCAATACACTAAGCATGTCATTACTTACAGCGACTAACAGACAGGAATTGCATAAACTGACCCCGAAGAAAATGACAGGATTTCCACAATTCCACCTCTATACCACATCTATACTGAACTAGAAAAGGCCTCAACAACCATAAGAATATCAGTAAGATAACACACGAGAAAAGAAATGCGAAACGATTTAGAACCTGAACTAGAAAGGAATGATGTATCCCTTAAAAATGGAATGAAATCAATACACTAAGCATGTCATTACTTACAGCCACTAACAGACAGGAATTGCATTTTGTGATTTTCTTGACAGAACAGAGACTCTTATTTCATATACATTATTAATTTACTCAATTTTATTATATCGTACTCCTTCTTTCCCCCCCAAAGAATTTCCAATTTTGTTTTTCCTAACTCAAACTTCATAAACTTAGACATTCGTCCAACAAAAAGAATAAAAGAACATTCAATAACTGGGTGAATTCAAAATTCTAATCTTAAGATAATAACAAAAAAGAAACAGATACCAAGTTATTAACCCAACACAGAAAAAGATTGAACAACAATACAACAGAGCAGTAAGTTCAAACAAAATTATAACTGGAAACAAACAAAATTATAACTAGAAACAAACAAAATCTATACTAATATATTAAAAAGCGTGTCTAAGAAAGTCTGTGTAGTATTGAACCCGCAACTTTTGAGACGGAAAATGAGACCTTAACCACCAATCCAATGTAACATCATTGTTTAGTATTTCAAAATAAAATATAATAAGGTCTTATAATTATATCTCATTGAGAGTCTTAAGCAAGTAATTAAATCTCTAATACTTTCATGAAAATAACAAAAGACTATTGTAGACATATTATCTTACCCCAATTCCTTATAAAAAGTTGAGCTATTGCTTTCCTTCCAAAAAATTTAAGCTATTGCAATTACTTATCATATCATGACGTCAATATTTTTCTCACTAGACGAAAATTTTGAAAAGTGACAACCCGGAGCATCGCCCGGGACACTCACTAATCTATACAAATATATTAAAAGGCGTTCTGAAGCAAGTATACACGCCACGTGGCACTCTCCCTGTAGTTGTTTCGTTCCATGTCATCAACATACATTAAAAAAATAGAAACATGTTTCGTACAAGATTCGATCACCTGACCTCAAGTTACTATAGTAAAGTTCTAACCAATGGACTATGCAACATTAGATGCTCTTTTTTGGCATGAAAATATTAATAACCCGAGGCATTGCCCGGGCCTAATAACTAGTTATAAATAAAAAGACAGCAAACAAACAAAATTCAGTCTTAATGACTGGAATCCTGCATCCCTTCCCCTGGTTTCCCGAAATCAACCATCTTTTATATTTAAAATTTATAACTTTTATTTAAAAAGAAAACAATAAATTGTACAGAAATAAAGTAGTTGTATACAAAATTGATAAGATAAAAACAATTCTTTAAGTCGAAAATTAACTGAATACCAACCCATCTTTCATAGATCATCAAGTTATCAACATTATTATCATATATTCGAATATAAAGCACAAATTTTGAACTTTGTCACAATATCATAAAAACCCAGAACTATAACAAATCTCAAAAATTAAAATAAAAAACCTTCTACATCTACAACACACAAAAAGAGAAAGAAGGGAAATTACCAAAATCGCCCACATCACACATGATGAATAATATTATTGGGAATTGAGGATGAAGATGAAATAAAGTTTATCTTTCTCTCTCATCTTCAAATCGGAACTAATGTTTACAGAGAGTTTGAAAGTGCAGAGAGAGCTTTGCATTTTGCAACGGACTTTCTATGCTCTAACGGTCGAAATTTTGGGAGAAGATGAGCAGTAAGAGGGTTTTTATTTCCTGGGCACGTTGGTAAAAGCCCATGTAGATGGGTTCAATAGAAATCTTGAGCACTTATCTGATCCATTTAATAATAACTTACTTTTTCATATTACAGTGTCATGTACTCGTGTTAAATTTTGTCTTGCTCGAGTAATAGAACATAACTAGTAATTAGGTCAAGGTTACGCCCCGGATAAAGAAAACTCTTTATTTGTTAATATCTATCTATACTAATATATTAAAAGGCGTGCGTGACAACGTATGAATGCCACGTGGTACCTCTGTTACTCTACTATAATTATCCAATATGTACATATGTCATGTCAATTATCAATTAACAAAAGTAAAATTGGCTTGCAACAAGATTTGAACACGTGACCTATTGATATTATACATAACACAATTACCATCTCAACCAACTTTTAATCATGCTTTAAATGTCCATAGTATTATATTTGTACCTTTTAAATGTTGAGTTTTCTTTAATATATTTTAATGCGAATGGAAAAATATGCATATCAAGTTCGGAAAACAATACCACCTATATTAAAAGGTGTTTCTAAACAAGGAACAGTGCCACGTGGCACTCTCCATTAGAAATATGAATCCATGTACTTTACATACAATAAATAAATAAAAAAAGAATATGCATTGTATAAGATTTGATCCCCTAACTTCAAGCTCATATATTAAATTTTAGCCACTAAACCAAGTCATATGTAGTGTTATTATTTTTAAGTAAAATATTAATAAACGACAAATGTCATTACTCGAGGCGTAGCCCGAGCCTAAAAACTAGTTATACTTAAAATGATAACAATAAATATAATTTGTCTAGTGGTTAATACTTTAATATATAACCTTGAAATCATGAAATCAAACCCTATACTATGCAATTTGTAGTTTTTTATTGTATGTGGAATAATGGAGTAAAATGTCTTTAGCGAGAGCGGCACGTGGCATCGTTACTCGTTTAGGAACGTTTTTTAATATATTAGTGTAGATATAGATATTTGTGGGTAGTCAGGGGTGAAGCTACTAGGGGCCTGGCACAACTTCGCGGCCCATGTATCTTTAATGTGACCCCTATAGGATTTTATTTTATATCTTATTAAATTGTCTATATTATTCTTAGGATTTTTTTTTTGGGCGAAACATTTATCATGAATGCAAAAAAAAATTCCTTTGATCGCCTATGGACTATATCAGCTTCCAGATGCTCTCATAACTTTTCCTTCTATTTTCCTGAACTTGAAATCCGTGGAAGTATCTCAAAGAAGAAACAAAATATGGTCGTTGTAATTGGTTTTGTTAATCGAGGATTTGTAAGTAGCAGTTTATCGTAATTGTTCATGTCAAAAACACATATATATTTTCTTTCATCAGCTTCAACTTAGAAGAAGTACATTAGTGGCTTTTGCTAGGAATGGTGATTCTTGTATCATGATGGTGGTCGAAAATTTTTGGTTCAATAAGCCATGTCCTGTATGGGAATAAAGCTTGTTTTAGCGTTCTGCTATGCTTGAACTGAATTAAGAACTTGCTTCTATTTTGACTTCACATTGTAAGTGATACTTGAAACTTGGTCAAGTGTTTTTCTATCATAAATGTGTTGTCTTCTTGCAATGACTCGACAAAACAAAAAGGAATTTGAAGCTAGGTGTTTAACGACTTATTTGACATCTTTAATGATTTATCATTTTATTGTAAGTGAACTGCTTGCTAAAAGTATTGGACATGGATGCGATGACCCCGATCATTTTGGGGTGATTGTTATGAGTAAGGGATGTGAAGACCCGATTAGAGCCTGAGCTTCGTATTGCTTGGCTCGGTTTGTATTACGTGCACTCAAGTTCAAGTCAAGTCTCAAGCTTAGGTTTTCAAGTTGATCTCTAATTACACTATAATCTTTGTTTTCTGAAATTCTACGTTGCACACCAACTTTTTAAAAGTGACGAGTAATCAACTAATCCCCTTAAACTTTTAAAAGTGACCATTACTTACAATAGAAAGGGAACAACAATGATGCTATGCTTCAAGTATTGAATTGGCTTAAGAAACCTATCAGCTATTCCATATACTTCTGTTCTCCAACCATCTCATTTAAGATGAAAGAAACTAAACTCCTTCAAAAATTGCAACTCTTCTATGTTACAGATGCGACGAGAACATCCAAGATACTAGTTGTTGTTCTACTTCTTCCCTGTTATGAGCTTTAGTCACAAGCGGGTGTTGATTATTTGATCCAGTTTTGCACCAAGGATAAGAATTTTGATAATCAAAGAGTAGCACTCTTATTCCAACTTCAGCACACTCTAAAGCATATCTTGGATTATCATCAATCAACACCTTCGCACCCATTGACCTAATAACAACAAATGTCACAAAAACAATTCATCATTGCTTTGTCTAGAGTCCTCCATGTCTTCAAAACAAAAGCCATAACAAATCTTGATGCATAGCAATGATAGAAGCA
Source organism: Beta lomatogona (assembly GCA_947646795.1). NCBI lineage: Eukaryota > Viridiplantae > Streptophyta > Magnoliopsida > Caryophyllales > Amaranthaceae > Beta > Beta lomatogona. Next base: position 966,339 of record CANSNZ010000033.1, on the reverse strand, counting down.
AATCTTAAAACCAAGCTTCAAAGTGAAAGACCGAAAGCAAACAGCCATACCTGTAAATCTCTGACTTGGGTTTTGATTCTCCATCTAGAGCAAAGTGATTACCAAAGTGAATTTCCTCAAAGAGTCCTGGATAATGCTTCTGAAGCCACTCAATAGTGTGATCTTTCATGACATTTTGACGAGACCTAAAAGTACACAAGACTTAACTGATTACAATGCATAATATCCTGAATGTTAGTTTAATAAGGTCGTCGCATATTAGGGCTGATTAACAGATCAGGTTGGGTCGTATTCGGGTTGGTGTTAATAATAAACGGGTTGAACATGTCCCAACCCAAACCTAACCCCTTTTATTAAACGGGTTGCAAAACTCAACCTTGACCCGACCTGCTAATTAAACGGGTTACCCATATAAGCCGTTTAACCCATTTAATATTTATTACTACTAATTTTTTTATTAAAATTTATTAGTTTTCAACAATAAATTCACATAAAAGTATGCATGATTAGATTTTCTTTTCAATTTTTGTGTTCTACATTTAGAATTTTTTTAAATTTTCACCAACTTTAACACAACTTGTTAGGAAATTAGTATTTTAATGAGTTAAACAGGTCAAAGCAGGTTAATTTCAGGTTAAAAATGTCAACCTTAACCTAACCCATTTAATTAAATGGGTAAATCATATCAACCCATTTACTTAAATGGGTCAAAAATCTCAACCCAAACCCGCTTATTTCAGGTCGGGTTCGGGTTCGATAAACGGGTTGTGTCAGTTTATCACAGCCCTACCGCAAATACATACGTGACAACAGATAAGTTGCAAAATCTTGATAACTTGTTCTGGGCCTTTTGAGCTCCCGGAAGAGGGAAAATTCCATTCTTGAAATAAGAAGTCTTGAAAAATTCATGAACGCGGATATCAGCTGCACGAAGATGGAAAGATAAGAGGATAACCCAATTTTATCAGGCAATATCATCTAACTTTATATAATAAGTGGAACCCAACAAAAGGGCAAACGGAAAGTAATACCACAAAGCCACATTAGAAGAAGAACTACATACATGAATATGGATACTCATAATTCAGCAGCATGTGTCGTTATAATACGTCTTACATTCACGTTGTCTAACTCTTTCATATAGTCTACCCGAAGATTCTATTTGGTTGGAAGATGTGAGCATGGGGTTAAGGGGTGGTCATTTGTAAAACTGTTTGGTGAAAGATCCAAACATTAGGACTTTCAAGACAAGTAGTGCGTTTACAGAACGAGTTTTTGTAAGATTGGCTAGCAACAACTAATACAGAACAATGCATGTTTGGTTGATTAGCAGCAAATATGGACTGTCCATATTGGTCAATTACAAAGGGATTTTACACGACTCCAATGAAGCAGTGCGTATTACAGAACGAGTTCTTTTAAGATTGGCTAGCAACAATTAATAAAGAATAATGCATGTTTGATTGATTAGCAGCAAATTTGGAATGTCCAAATTGGTGAATTACAAAGGGATTTTACTCGACTCCAATGAAATGATCTCTTGTTGATATTTTACATTATCACATAGGGCTAGATTTGATTACCACTTCACCAGCCTCTACATGTGGTTTCATAACACTACACTTCAGTAATCAGTATACCTTCCCACACATCAATAAAATAAGAAAATTGTTTACAATCAGCACAAATCCGATTATCAAACATCAAGCTCTCAACCATCAGGGCCGTATTTGGGCCTGAGCGAGAGGGGCAGATGCCTAGGGCCCCAAAACACGTAGCCCAAAGCCCCAAATAAATAAAAGCAAAAGAGAGAATAAAAGGAAAAGTTAAAAAAAAAAAAAGGAAACTTAGAGAAAAAAAAGGAAAAGAAAAGATCACTGCATTACTGCAAACGCCTCCAATTTCTTATTCAATTCTCCCACTTGTTTTCTAATTCAATGCGAAACGCTAAAAAAACATTGTTAAATTAAATTTTCTATAGAAGTTATCTAAAATCCAATAAAGAAAATTATTCCCGGTCCAGACCGATAATCAAAACTTTAAAAAATTCGGACCAAACAACTATTTCTTTTTTCGGTCTGGACCGAAAAATCAAACATTCAAAAAATTTGGACCTAATTAGGGGCCCTAATATGTAGGTTCGCCCTTGGGCCTCCAAAACCTCAGAAACGGGGCTGTCAACCATTCTTCTATCAGGAACATTACAAGAGGACCTTTCAAGTTATTCAAACTCCCATTTTTCTCAATATATAGACATGGAACATAACTCTTCACGGTAAAGTGCAAGAGAAATAGGGTGCAAACTGCAAAGCATAATGAGTTATCTAATTCACAAAAAATGTGTTGGATTGTTTAACTATCAATTCCATTAAACAATATAAATAATCAAGTAAATAGATGGGAGAAGCTGGAGCACAGTAATGAAACTTTTAGCATAGTTATATTACCTTCATCACGCGAACAATTCCAAATCTGCAAACAAAAATTACAAGAAACATTAGCCTTAAAAAAATATTAACTTGCATGTTACGCTAGTAAAATGGCAACAATCATCTGCAATATTGAGAAAAAAAAGAGCTATGGGAATATTTTCACGTGCATTCTAAGTACATCGGATATTACTGCTTCTAACAGAATGTCGAGTTGTGAAATCATCCCTGAACATACGCATTGGGGCAAACATCCTATTTACATACAACCTATTATTAAGTCGTACACGCCTCGAAAACCTAATAAATAAGTATATACATTAGCAATCTAATTTAATTACTGTAGTAAATGAAGCTAATAATCATGTATGCATAATGATTCCCTTACCTTCCTAGCAGTATTAAGAAAGGTTGGGCTGACAATATATACTGAGGATGAATGAAGTAGACAAATGCTATCTCTTCTAGGGAAGCAACATACTGATAAGCCGGCATCAAAGCTTCTACGTCGATTCCACCTACGCCACGCTCACGGTAGGTACCGGTACGTAAGAAACGTTAGCACTTGTACTAACGAAAATATGTGGGGTTGTGTCGTCGTCTAACAGCCTACCACCAAATTCTACATGATTCGTGAGACTATAGTATAACCGGGGGGCAATATCAGCTTGAAGTCTCGCCCGAAAACAGTTTCAAAATATGTATTCGTATGGCCTATTATCCCACCGAAATACATGCCTGAAATCATCCTCAATACTTCGTTATACCATACCATATTTTCTAACGGATGGTGCACCCAATCCTGAAACCCCCAAGTCTATGCAATGTGCATCAACATAATCATAATTGACATTATACAAATCGACAGTCATCATTGTATGCTCTAACTCAAAATGGTCAACCGGCCTTGATAAAGACGAATAGCACGAAGCAATTCCTCTCCACTCAGAATCAAGTGGAATAGGAGGAGGAGGATTTGCCTTTTTTTTTTTTGAGTGAAAAAGAGAACCGGAGTCTTGCAGTAGAAGTAGAAGAAGAAAGAAGAAGCAACAGCTACAAGAGAGAACTAAAGATTAAATTTTTAGTTTTGAATGAAAAAATTCCATAAGAAGAAGAAAGAACTAAAGATTTAAATTTTTTTTCTTGGAGTGAAAAAGAGAATGGGGTATTGTACGTAGAAGAAGATTGAAGAATAAGAAGAAGAGATAACTAAAGATTAAATTTTTAGTTTTGAGTGGAAAATAAAATGGGTATTGTAGAAGGAGAAGAAGAGAGAACCAAAGATTTAATTTCTTAGTTTGAGTGAAAAAGAGATTAGGGTATTGTAGGTACTTAGAAGAAGAAGACACAGCTAAAGATATTTTTAGTTTTGAGTGAAAAAGAGAAGGTGATGAAATGAAGAAGAAGGAAAGGAGATGAAGTCACGAAAATGGGCAACCTTACCATGAAAATTGGAGTATATCTGTATGTAGTACTCAGTGACCGAGTAGGCAGAATTTTAATGTGTGAGAATCATTTTGCAAACAACAATCAACACCAATCATGCATATACAACATAACCAATTGCTCATAATTTTCATACCCAGATAAAGTCAATGCTTATCCTCTTCTAAGATTCTGTATATGAAACCTTATCAAGTGGCAATGTGGTCGATGCTAGGATATTCAAACAATTCAAGGAACTCCCCACACCATCAATGCACAATTTCAGAATACTGTCATCTCATAAAGATTAATTCAATCATATTGATTTCTGAGAAGTGATACAATCCCAGATAAAGATCAACCAAATACACAAATGTTATAGCTGATGATATTAGAGAGGAGAAGGAACTAGCCGTTGCTAGATGATTGATTATCTTGCTTAAAAACCCTTCTACCACTGATTACAAAGGATAGCTATATATAGACTCACTACATGACAAGCAACATGATAATGTAGTACTATTGACAGCTCATTATGAGCAATGATTAGCAGCAGAAAATAGCAGAGAATATTAGGAGGATTTTCTCCATGTAAGGAGACTTAGGGGAATGAAATATGACTCATCACTACTAGGATGATTACATAGATAAGGCAGTAAATTACATAATTATCCTTATTAATTTCATTTGGAAATCAATAACAAACGACATTGATTTTGCTTAGGGCTAATTTTAAATAACCAAATGATAACAAATCAATATACATGCATTCAGATTAAATATATATTTATATTAAGAGCGCAATTACTCTATATTGCATACTCACCTTTTTTATCAGTAGTATTCTACTACCAAACTAGGATTTATGCTTCTAACAGAATGTCGAGTTGTGAAATCATCGCTGAACATATGCATTGGGGCAAACATCCTACATACAGCCTATTATTAAGCCGTAAACGCCTCGAAAAACCTAATAAATAAGTTTATACATTAGCAATCTAATTTAATTACGGTAGTAAATGAAGCTAATAATCATGTATGCATAATGCTTCCCTTACCTTCCTGGCAGTAGTAAGAAAGGTTAGGCTGACAATATATACCGAGGATGAATGAAGTAGACAAATGCTATCTCTTATTGGGAAACAGCATACTGATAAGCCGGCATCGAAGCCTCTACGTCGATTCCACCGGGGGCGTAAATCTCATATCGATACACTACCTGCGCCACGCTCACGGTAGGTACCGGTACGTAAGAAACGTTAGCACTTGTACTAACGAAAATATGTGGGGTTGTGTCGCCGTCTAACGGCCTACCGCCAAATTCTACATGATTCGTGAGACTATAGTATAACCGGGGGGCAATATCAGCTTGGGGTCTCGCCCGAAAACCGTTTCTAAATATGTATTCGTATGGCCTATGTAACACCCCCAAATTCCATACACGTCTAAGCTACATTGCATCGACTTAGGAGTGTTACCGCCGCGGTGAAACGCAAGGCATGATAAAATCAAAACGTTAACAACTCCTTTATAAGAACTACATTGCAGCGGAAATAAAATGTTCACTTCAAATTACAACTCGGGAATCACCATAGACCCCTTTTATTCAAACCATTAACTATTCATACTAATTGTTCTATAAGTTCAATAAAAACATTTAAAAGCTTATAAACCAGAAAATATCCCCCGTATGCCAAACTCATGCAGCATCACCAGCATACCTAATATGTTCCCCATTGAAATATCAACGGTTCATCACATGTCAACAAACACCACAAATAACAAACAATCAGCTATGCTGAGTACGTACATAAACAATTAAATTATACATTAGACATAACTAGAATAATAATAACCATCCCTAGACATGATACTACAAGAATACCACAATTCACGTTATAGTTTAATTGGCATTGAACGGGCACCGTCATCTTTCTAGAATCATACGGGCTACTTAATCCTTAATAGACAACTTGGTCTATTAGATGGAATGTAAATACGGTTTCGTTCCGTTCCACATCCATCACCTTAGTATGCATACCCCCAAGATCGTACGGAACCTTCCGCCTACTTGAGTTATCAAAATTTATAAGGACACTACTGTCGTCACAGTAGGCCTGCGTAGGAGTGTAGAACAAGTCTCACACCCCCCCCATTGTTCATTACTTGTAGGGAATCCAACTACAAGTTTATTGCCAACAATTCTTTTTAGCGATAATCATTCATACAATATTATTATAAAATCCTTTTCGTTTAGGCAACCTCTTATGAATCCTTGCTACAATTATTAATCATAGCATTTCCGACATCTCATTTCATGCTTGTGATACTATAGTATATCGCATTCCAATAACAATTCGTTCCGTTTCACAAGTCATACAACCAGGAAATACATACAGAATTCCAATTGATTTCATGTTACCAAACAATCTCATCAACCAAAACCATCAACAGTTCCCTATCATGATTCTAGGTTCCAATATAACAATCCTAACCTAGACATGATACTAATATATCAAACTGAACTAGTACGCGTACGTACCTTGTAACGGAGAATCTTTGCTGATTACTTAAAACGTTCCGCTTATGAAATTGGGACCTAATCGAATAATATAAATATTTCAGTGCTAAATCTTGGTATGATGAAAATAAAAAATCAGCTTAACTAACTATGTAAAATTTTAGTGTTTCGAACAATAAATGAACGTTCTTGTTGGTTAGACTTTTCTTTCATAAACTTTATCGAACTAACATATTTATTACTTACTAATGAGGTGCTTATAAATCTGATTTTGTTTAACTTTTACACTACTTTGTTTACAATAACAAAACTTAACTAAATACCTATATAAGAACTATAAAATCAGATTTGAAGAACTAAACCAAAGTAATAATTAGTAATATATATAATAAATCTGATTTTGTTTAGTTCATAATATACTTTTATTTAAAGTCACAAACTTAAACCAATATACATAAGGATGATAAAAACAGGATTAAGAAATATAATTATCATAAGAACTATATACATAATTCTAAATCTGTTTTTTTTTTTTATTATTATTATATTACCACTATTTTTATACTTTACTTATAGTCACAAAGTTTACTCAAAGATAGTAAGTATAACAATAAAATCAGATTTATAATTTAAAGAAAATAGGAGAGATGACTACCGACAAACACCGGCGACCACCACGACCTGCGGCTGACTTGTGCCGGCGACCCCGACTACCCTCTTGCAGCACTCGCGTCGCCTCGTTCGCACCACCACTCGACTTCGCGTCGCACCCTAGCCTCGACAGCAGCGTCGACCAACCCTCGCCTCACTCGACACACACACACGCAAGCTTCCCGACTCCTCTCGAGCGAACCCGAGCCCAGAAATTCCGGCCGACGTGAAGAGAAGAGGAGAGGAGTGCAGGAGAGAAGAAGAATTTTTTTTTTCTCTTGGAAGGAGGAAGAAGAATCACGTGGAAGAGGGGAAAAGAGGAGAGAGAAATTCTTGGGTAAAAAAAAAACGGTTGATGACCAAGTGAACAGGGTTTTCAATTTTTTTTTCTTCCTTTTCTTATTTATAGTATGAGAAACCTTAGTTTATTAGGATTTGTTTCCAAATCGAATTCTGATTTATTATTTTAACAAAATCGAATTAACATATAATTAGGTACGAAAGTAGGTTGTATAATTAGATTATAACTGCAGGCTTACCTAAACTATATTATAAAATACTTTCACTTTTACTTTATATTTTCTTATTTATAGCAAAATAACTCCAAAAATACGGAGTATTACAGGCTTCTCCCCTTAAAGAAAGTTTCGTCCCGAAACTTTGAGGTAGCCGGTCTTAACGACGAACTTTCGCACTTCTAAGTCCCAAAATTTCACAAGCGTTTTCTCGTTTTCGCAAATCACATAAACAATAATACACATAAATAACAAACTTAAGCAAACTTTAGGGAAAGCGCGAAATTCTATCGCATTCTTCCCCCCTTAAAAGAAAAGTTATGTCCTCGTAACTCGCCTACCTCTTGAAAAAGCTCAGGGTACTTCAGACGCATCGCATCTTCTGCTTCCCATGTGGCTTCTTCAGTATTCTGATTTCTCCACAACACTTTCACGATTTTGATGTCTTTATTCCTCGTACTACGCACCTTGTTGTCTAGGATCTTGATGGGTTTTTCCTCATAGGACAAGGTTTCGTCTAACTCAACGTTTTCAGGTTCTAGGACATGCGACTCGTCAGGTACGTATTTTCGGAGTTGGTATACGTGAAACACGTTGTGAACCTTTTCTAACTCGTTTGGCAAATCTAAGCGATAAGCCACTTTGCCTACTCTCGCCAAAATATCATATGGTCCTATGAACTTAGGGCTTAGTTTCCCTTTCTTCCCAAATCGCATCACTCCTTTCATTGGAGACACCTTAAGCAAGATACTTTTCACCAACTTCATAGTTCTCTTCCCCTTCGCTTCGATCCGCATAGGACTTCGCCTGTCCCGTGCGGCCCTAATCTTGTCTTGAATGACTCGTACTTGATCAACAGTCTCTTGAATCATTTCAGGACCTAACACCACTGTCTCACTAATATCGTTCCAGCATAAAGGACTGCGATACTTTCTCCCATACAACGCTTCAAATGGAGCCATTTTGATACTAGCATGATAATTGTTGTTGTATGAGAACTCTATGAGGTCTAAATGGTCATCCCATGATCCCTGGTATTCTAAGGCACAAGCTCTTAACATGTCTTCCAAGGTATGGATTGTTCTTTCTGTTTGACCGTCTGTAGCTGGGTGAAAGGCGGTACTCATCAATAGCTCACTACCAAATGCTTCCTGGACTTTTTTCCAGAAATTCGAAAGGAATCGCGAATCCCGATCAGACACTATAGTCGTGGGTACCCCGTGCAGTCGAATGACATGTTTAACATATGCTTTGGCTAGGGATTCCATACTCCACGTGTCTTTCATGGGTATGAACCTTGCAGTTTTGGTCAATCGGTCCACTATGACCCATATTGTGTTATTGCCTCCCCGACTCCTAGGTAAGGCTACGACGAAGTCCATGGATATCGAATCCCACTTCCATGTTGGAATGTCAAGAGGTTGGATTTTGCCTTGAGGTCTCTTGTGTTCACTCTTAACCTTCTGACACGTCAGACATTTGGAAACAAACTCGGCTACTGCCCTCTTCATCCCAGGCCACCAAAACATCTTTTTGAGGTCCTTATATAACTTATCCCCCCCCCCCTGGGTGGACGGAATAATTAGTATTATGACCTTCACTCATTATCTTTTGCTTCAACTCCTCACATTTTTGCGGTACACACCACCGACCCTTGTAGCGTATACTCCCATCCTCATGTATTTCAAACCCTTCCGCTCTTCCCTCCTTAAGTTTTGCCTTGACCCGCTCAAGTTTCACATCCCCAGGCTGACCCTCTCTTATTTCATCTAGGAAGTTGGGCTGAATGGTTAGGGCACTCAATAACTTTTCCACTTCCCCTTCATGGACTACTTCAAGCTGGAGTTTAGAAAATTCTTCACAAAGTTTGTCAGCAACCACCAAGGTGTTCAGGCTATGGCTAGACTTACGACTCAATGCATCAGCAACAACGTTTGCTTTACCCTCATGGTATTGAATATCTAAGTCATAGTCCTTAATGAGCTCTAACCATCTGCGTTGTCGCATGTTAAGGTCTTTCTGGGTGAAGATGTATTTGAGGCTTTTGTGATCGGTGAAAATTCGGCAAGTCACCCCGTAAAGGTAATGTCTCCAGATTTTTAAGGCAAAGACAATTGCGGCCAACTCTAGGTCATGTGTTGGGTAATTAACCTCCTATGGTTTCAGTTGACGGGACGCATAAGCTATAACCTTCCTATTCTGCATAAGAACACAACCCAACCCATTCTTTGACGCATCACTATAGACATCATACCCCTCATCCCCGTTAGGCAAGGCTAGAACAGGTGCTGAGGTTAACCTCTCTTTGAGTGTTTGAAAGGCTTTCTCACTATCGTCAGTCCAGTTAAACTTGCAATCTTTCTTCATTAAGTTAGTCATGGGTTTTGCGATCTTCGAAAAGTCTTTCACAAACCTCCTATAATAACCGGCTAAACCCAAGAAACTCCTTATATCTGTGACATTCTTTGGCGTAGGCCATTCACTCACAGCTTTTATTTTTGCAGGATCTACTGACACACCTTCCTTAGAGACGAAATGACCCAAAAATGACACCTTTTCAAACCAGAACTCACACTTTGAAAACTTTGCATACAGTTGGATCTCCCTAAGTGTCTGATACCAGTTTTGTAACACCCCCAAATTCCATACACGTCTAAGCTACATTGCATCGACTTAGGAGTGTTACCGCCGCGGTGAAACGCAAGGCATGATAAAATCAAAACGTTAACAACTCCTTTATAAGAACTACATTGCAGCGGAAATAAAATGTTCACTTCAAATTACAACTCGGGAATCACCATAGACCCCTTTTATTCAAACCATTAACTATTCATACTAATTGTTCTATAAGTTCAATAAAAACATTTAAAAGCTTATAAACCAGAAAATATCCCCCGTATGCCAAACTCATGCAGCATCACCAGCATACCTAATATGTTCCCCATTGAAATATCAACGGTTCATCACAGGTCAACAAACACCACAAATAACAAACAATCAGCTATGCTGAGTACGTACATAAACAATTAAATTATACATCAGACATAACTAGAATAATAATAACCATCCCTAGACATGATACTACAAGAATACCACAATTCACGTTATAGTTTAATTGGCATTGAACGGGCACCGTCATCTTTCTAGAATCATACGGGCTACTTAATCCTTAATAGACAACTTGGTCTATTAGATGGAATGTAAATACGGTTTCGTTCCGTTCCACATCCATCACCTTAGTATGCATACCCCCAAGATCGTACGGAACCTTCCGCCTACTTGAGTTATCAAAATTTATAAGGACACTACTGTCGTCACAGTAGGCCTGCGTGGGAGTGTAGAACAAGTCTCACACCCCCCCCATTGTTCATTACTTGTAGGGAATCCAACTACAAGTTTATTGCCAACAATTCTTTTTAGCGATAATCATTCATACAACATTATTATAAAATCCTTTTCGTTTAGGCAACCTCTTATGAATCCTTGCTACAATTATTAATCATAGCATTTCCGACATCTCATTTCATGCTTGTGATACTATAGTATATCGCATTCCAATAACAATTCGTTCCGTTTCACAAGTCATACAACCAGGAAATACATACAGAATTCCAATTGATTTCATGTTACCAAACAATCTCATCAACCAAAACCATCAACAGTTCCCTATCATGATTCTAGGTTCCAATATAACAATCCTAACCTAGACATGATACTAATATATCAAACTGAACTAGTACGCGTACGTACCTTGTAACGGAGAATCTTTGCTGATTACTTAAAACGTTCCGCTTATGAAATTGGGACCTAATCGAATAATAGAAATATTTCAGTGCTAAATCTTGGTATGATGAAAATAAAAAATCAGCTTAACTAACTATGTAAAATTTTAGTGTTTCGAACAATAAATGAACGTTCTTGTTGGTTAGACTTTTCTTTCATAAACTTTATCGAACTAACATATTTATTACTTACTAATGAGGTGCTTATAAATCTGATTTTGTTTAACTTTTACACTACTTTGTTTACAATAACAAAACTTAACTAAATACCTATATAAGAACTATAAAATCAGATTTGAAGAACTAAACCAAAGTAATAATTAGTAATATATATAATAAATCTGATTTTGTTTAGTTCATAATATACTTTTATTTAAAGTCACAAACTTAAACCAATATACATAAGGATGATAAAAACAGGATTAAGAAATATAATTATCATAAGAACTATATACATAATTCTAAATCTGTTTTTTTTTTTATTATTATTATATTACCACTATTCTTATACTTTACTTATAGTCACAAAGTTTACTCAAAGATAGTAAGTATAACAATAAAATCAGATTTATAATTTAAAGAAAATAGGAGAGATGACTACCGACAAACACCGGCGACCACCACGACCTGCGGCTGACTTGGGCCGGCGACCCCGACTACCCTCTGGCAGCACTCGCGTCGCCTCGTTCGCACCACCACTCGACTTCGAGTCGCACCCTAGCCTCGACAGCAGCGTCGACCAACCCTCGCCTCACTCGACACACACACACGCAAGCTTCCCGACTCCTCTCGCGCGAACCCGAGCCCAGAAATTTCGGCCGACGTGAAGAGAAGAGGAGAGGAGAGGAGTGCAGGAGAGAAGAAGAAATTTTTTTTTTCTCTTGGAAGAAGGAAGAAGAATCACGTGGAAGAGGGGAAAAGAGGAGAGAGAAATTCTTGGGTAAAAAAAAAACGGCTAATGACCAAGTGAATAGGGTTTTCAAATTTTTTTTTTTCCTTCCTTTTCTTATTTATAGTATGAGAAACCTTAGTTTATTAGGATTTGTTTCCAAATCGAATTCTGATTTATTATTTTAACAAAATCGAATTAACATATAATTAGGTACGAAAGTAGGTTGTATAATTAGATTATAACTGCAGGCTTACCTAAACTATATTATAAAATACTTTCACTTTTACTTTATATTTTCTTATTTATAGCAAAATAACTCCAAAAATACGGAGTATTACAGCCTATTATCCCACCGAAATACATGCCTGAAATCATCCTCAATACTTCGATATACCATACCATATTTTCTAACGGATGGTGCACCCAGTCCTCAAACCCCCGAGTCTGTGCAATGTGCATCAACATAATCATAATTGACATTATACAGATCACAGTCATCATTGTATGCTCTAACTCAAAATGGTCAACCGGCCTGGATAAAGGCGAATAGCACGAAGTAATTTCTCTCCACTCAGAATCAAGTAGAATAGGAGGAGGAGGATTTGCCATTTTTTTGAGTGAAAAAGAGAACCGGAGTCTTGCAGTAGAAGTAGAAGAAGAAAGAAGAAGCAACATCTAGAAGAGAGAACTAAAGATTAAATTTTTAGTTTTGAATGAAAAAGAAAATGACGTATTCCATAAGAAGAAGAAAGAACTAAAGATTTAAATTTTTTTCTTGGAGTGAAAAAGAGAATGGGGTTTGTACGTAGAAGAAGATTGAAGAATAAGAAGAAGAGACAACTAAAGATTAAATTTTTAGTTTTGAGTGGAAAATAATATGGGTATTGTAGAAGGAGAAGAAGAAGAGAGAACCAAAGATTTAATTTTTTAGTTTGAGTGAAAAAGAGATTAGGGTATTGTAGGTACTTAGAAGAAGAAGACACAGCTAAAGATATATTAAGTTTTGAGTGAAAAAGACAAGGTGATGAAATGAAGAAGAAGGAAGGGAGATGAAGTCACGAAAATGGGCAACCTTACCATGAAAATTGGAGCATGTCTGTATGTAGTACTCAGTGACCGAGTAGGAAGAATTTTAATGTGTGAGAAGCATTTTGCAAACAACAATCAACACCAATCATGCATATACAACGTAACCAATTTCTCATAATTTTCATACCCAGATAAAGTCAATGCTTATCCTCTTCTAAGATTCTGTATATGAAACCTTATCAAGTGGCAATGTGGTCGATGCTAGGATATTCAAACAATTCAAGGAACTCCCCACACCATCAATGCACAATTTCAGAATAATCTCATCTCATAAAGATTAATTCAATCATAATGATTTATGAGAACTGATACAATCCCAGATAAAGATCAACCAAATACACAACTGTTATAGCTGATGATATTAGAGAGGAGAAGGAACTAACCGTTGCTAGATAATTGATTATCTTGCTTAAAAACCCTTCTACCACTATTTACAAAGGATAGCTATATATAGACTCACTACATGACAAACAACATGATCATGTAGTACTATTGACAGCTCATTATGAGCAATGATTAGCAGCAGAGAATACTAGGAGGATTTTTTCCATGTAAGGAGACTTAGGGGAATGAAATATGACTCATCACTACTAGGATGATTACATAGATAAGGCAATAAATTACATAATTATCCTTATTAATTTCATTTGGAAATCAATAACAAACGACATTGATTTTGCTTAGGGCTAATTTTAAATAACCAAATGATAACAAACCAATATACATGCATTCAGATTAAATATATATTTATATTAAGAGCGCAATTACTCTGTATTGCATACTCACCTTTTTTTATCAGTAGTATTCTACTACCAAACTAGGATTTCTGCTTCTAATAGAATGTCGAGTTGTGAAATCATCCCTGAACATATGCATTGGGGCAAACATCCAATTTACATACAACCTATTACTAAGCCGTAAACGCCTTGAAAACCTAATAAATAAGTTTATACATTAGCAATCTCATTTAATTACGGTAGTAAATGAAGCTAATAATCATGTATGCATAATGCTTCCATTACTTTCCTAGCAGTAGTAAGAAAGGTTGGGCTGACAATATATATCGAGGATGAACGAAGTAGACAAATGCTATCTCTTCTTGGGAAGCAGCATACTGATAAGCCGACACCGAAGCTTCTACGTCGATCCACCGGGAGCGTAAATCTCATATCGATACACTACCTGTGCCACGCTCACGGTAGGTACCGGTACGTAAGAAGCGTTAGCACTTGTACTAACGAAAATATGTGGGGTTGTGTCGCCGTCAAACGGCCTACCGCCAAGTTCTACATGATCCGTGAGACTATAGTATAATTGGGGGTAATATCGGCTTGGGGTCTCGCCCGAAAACCGTTTCTAAATATGTATTTGTATGGCCTATTATCCCACCGAAATACATGCCAGAAATCATCCTCAATACTTTGATATACCATACCATATTTTCTAACGGATGGTGCACCCAATCCTCAAACCCCCGAGTCTGTGCAATGTGCATCAACATAATCATAATTGATATTATACAGATCACAGTCATCATTGTATGCTCTAACTCAAAATGGTCAACCGGGCTTGATAAAGGCGAATAGCACGAAGTAATTTCTCTCCATCCAGAATCAAGTGGAATCGGAGGAGGAGGATTTGCCATTTTTTTTTTTGAGTGAAAAAGAGAACCGGAGTCTTGCAGTAGAAGTAGAAGAAGAAAGAAGAAGCAATAGCTAGAAGAGAGAACTAAAGATTAAATTTTTAGTTTTGAATGAAAAAGAAAATGACGTATTCCATAAGAAGAAGAAAGAACTAAATATTTAAATTTTTTTCTTGGAGTGAAAAAGAGAATGGGGTATTGTACGTAGAAGAAGATTGAAGAATAAGAAGAAGAGACAACTAAAGATTAAATTTTTAGTTTTGAGTGGAAAATAAGATGGGTTTTGTAGAAGGAGAAGAAGAGAGAACCAAAGATTTAATTTTTTAGTTTGAGTGAAAAAGAGATTAGGGTATTGTAGGTAATTAGAAGAAGAAGACACTGCTAAAGATATTTTTAGTTTTGAGTGAAAAAGACAAGGTGATGAAATGAAGAAGAAGGAAGGGAGATGAAGTCACGAAAATGGGCAACCTTACCATGAAATTTGGAGTATGTCTGTATGTAGTACTCAGTGACCGAGTAGGTAGAATTTTAATGTGTGAGAAGCATTTTGCAAACAACAATCAACACCAATCATGCATATACAACGTAACCAATTGCTCATAATTTTCATACCCAGATAAAGTCAATGCTTATCCTCTTCTAAGATTCTGTATATGAAACCTTATCAACTGGCAATATGGTCGATGCTAGGATATTCAAACAATTCAAGGAACTCCCCACACCATCAATGCACAAGTTCAGAATAATCTCATCTCATAAAGATTTATTCAATCATATTGATTTCTGAGAACTGATACAATCCCAGATAAAGATCAACCAAATACACAAATGTTATAGCTGATGATATTTGAGAGGAGAAGGAACTAACCGTTGCTAGATGATTGATTATCTTGCTTAAAAACCCTTCTACCACTGTGTACAAAGGATAGCTATATATAGACTCATTACATGACAAACAACATGATCAAGTAGTACTATTGACAGCTCATTATGAGCAATGATTAGCAGCAAAAAATACAGAGAATACTAGGAGGATTTTCTCCATGTAAGGAGACTTAGGGGAATGAAATATGACTCATTACTACTAGGATGATTACATAGATAAGGCAGTAAATTACATAATTATCCTTATTAATTTCATTTGGAAATCAATAACAAACGACATTGATTTTGCTTGGGGCTAATTTTAAATAACCAAATGATAACAAACCAATATACATGCATTCAGATTAAATATATATTTATATTAAGAGCGCAATTACTCTGTATTGCATACTCACCTTTTTTTATCAGTAGTATTCTACTACCAAACTAGGATTTCTACTTCTAATAGAACGTCGAGTTGTGAAATCATCCCTGAACATATGCATTGGGGCAAACATCCTATTTACATACAACCTATTATTAAGCCGTAAACGCCTTGAAAACCTAATAAATAAGTTTATACATTAGCAATCTAATTTAATTACGGTAGTAAATGAAGCTAATAATCATGTATGCATAATGCTTCCCTTACTTTCCTAGCAGTAGTAAGAAAGGTTGGACTGACAATATATACCGAGGATGAACGAAGTAGACAAATGCTATCTCTTCTTGGGAAGCAGCATACTGATAAGCCGGCACCGAAGCTTCTACGTCGATTCCACCGGGAGCGTAAATCTCATATCGATACACTACCTGCGCCACGCTCACGGTAGGTACCGGTACGTAAGAAGCGTTAGCACTTGTACTTACGAAAATATGTGGGGTAGTGTCGCCGTCCAACGGCCTACCGCCAAGTTCTACATGATCCGTGTGATTATAGTATAACCGGGGGGCAATATCAGCTTGGGGTCTCGCCCGAAAACCGTTTCTAAATATGTATTTGTATGGCCTATTATCCCACCGAAATACATGCCTGAAATCATCCTCAATACTTTGATATACCATACCATATTTTCTAACGGATGGTGCACCCAATCCTCAAACCCCCGAGTCTGTGCAATGTGCATCAACATAATCATAATTGATATTATACAGATCACAGTCATCATTGTATGCTCTAACTCAAAATGGTCAACCGGGCTTGATAAAGGCGAATAGCACGAAGTAATTTCTCTCCACCCAGAATCAAGTGGAATCGGAGGAGGAGGATTTGCCTTTTTTTTTTTTGAGTGAAAAAGAGAACCGGAGTCTTGCAGTAGAAGTAGAAGAAGAAAGAAGAAAGAAGAAGCAATAGCTAGAAGAGAGAACTAAAGATTAAATTTTTAGTTTTGAATGAAAAAGAAAATGACGTATTCCATAAGAAGAAGAAAGAACTAAACATTTAAATTTTTTTCTTGGAGTGAAAAAGAGAATGGGGTATCGTACGTAGAAGAAGATTGAAGAATAAGAAGAGACAACTAAAGATTAAATTTTTAGTTTTGAGTGGAAAATAAGATGGGTTTTGTAGAAGGAGAAGAAGAGAGAACCAAAGATTTAATTTTTTAGTTTGAGTGAAAAAGAGATTAGGGTATTGTAGGTACTTAGAAGAAGAAGACACAGCTAAAGATATTTTTAGTTTTGAGTGAAAAAGACAAGGTGATGAAATGAAGAAGAAGGAAGGGAGATGAAGTCACGAAAATGGGCAACCTTACCATGAAATTTGGAGTATGTCTGTATGTAGTACTCAGTGACCGAGTAGGCAGAATTTTAATGTGTGAGAAGCATTTTGCAAACAACAATCAACACCAATCATGCATATACAATGTAACCAATTGCTCATAATTTTCATACCCAGATAAAGTCAATGCTTATCCTCTTCTAAGATTCTGTATATGAAACCTTATCAACTGGCAATGTGGTCGATGCTAGGATATTCAAACAATTCAAGGAACTCCCCACACCATCAATGCACAATTTCAGAATAATCTCATCTCATAAAGATTAATTCAATCATATTGATTTCTGAGAACTGATACAATCCCAGATAATGATCAACCAAATACACAAATTTTATAGCTGATGATATTAGAGAAGAGAAGGTAGGGGTGTAAGTTATTTGGTTAAAAACCGAAAACCAAACCAAACCAAACCGAATAAATAATTTGGTTTGGTTTTTTTCAAAATTCGGTTTGGTTTGGATTGGAAAATTTTCATTTTTTCGGTTTTCAGTTTGGTTCGGTTTTTATTTTAAAAAACCGAAAAAAACCAAACCAAACCGGAGTTTGCCTATCCTATATGGGTTTTGATGTTTTTATCAATTATCTTTAGTTCTAGTACTTCAATTTTAAGCTTTAGTTGAAATTGAAGTAATTCTTCTATGTTTGATGATTTGAAACTTGATAATATTCGTATTATTTGTAAGATTTGGAAAAAAATAATTGGATCATAAAAGAATTTCGGTTTTTTGGTTTGGTTTGGTTTTGGTTTTGTAATTTCGATTTGGTTTGGTTTGGTTTGGGACGAATTTTGGTTTGGATTTGGACTTGAAATATGAATACCGAATTTATTTTGGTTTTGTTTGGTTTGCCCCAAAACCAAACAAAAAACCGAAATTACACCCCTAGGAGAAGGAACTAGCCGTTGCTAGATGATTGATTATCTTGCTTAAAAACCCTCCTACCACTGTTTACAATGGATAGCTATATATAGACTCACTACATGACAAGCAACATGATCATGTAGTACTATTGACAGCTCATTATGAGCAATGATTAGCAGCACAAAATAGCAGAGAATACTAGGTGGATTTTCTCCATGTAAGGAGACTTAGGGGAATGAAATATGACTCATCACTACTAGGATGATTATATAGATAAGGCAGTAAATTACATAATTATCCTTATTAATTTCATTTGGAAATCAATAACAAACGACATTGATTTTGCTTGGGGCTAATTTTAACTAACCAAATGATAACAAACCAATATACATGCATTCAGATTAAATATATATTTATATTAAGAGCGCAATTAGTCTGTATTGCATACTCACCTTTTTTATCAGTAGTATTCTACTACCAAACTAGGATTTCTGCTTCTAACATAATGTCGAGTTGTAAAATCATCCCTGAACATATGCATTGGGGCAAACATCCTATTTACATACAACCTATTATTAAGCCGTAAACGCCTCGAAAACCTAATAAATAAGTTTATACATTAGCAATCTAATTTAATTACGGTAGTAAATGAACCTAATAATCATGTATGTGTAATGCTTCCCTTACCTTCCTGGCAGTAGTAAGAAAGGTTGGGCTGACAATATATACCGAGGATGAATGAAGTAGACAAATGCTATCTCTTCTTGGGAAGCAGCATACTGATAAGTCGGCATCGAAGCTTCTACGTCGATTCCACAGGGAGCGTAAATCTCATATCGATACACTACCTGCGCCATGCTCACGGTAGGTACCGGTACGTAAGAAGCGTCAGCACTTGTACTAACGAAAATATGTGGGGTTGTGTCGCCGTCTAACGGCCTACCGCCAAATTCTACATGATCGGTGAGACTATAGTATAACCGGGGGGCAATATCAGCTTGGGGTCTCGCCCGAAAACCGTTTCTAAATATGTATTTGTATGGCCTATTATCCCACCGAGATACATGCCTGAAATCATCCTCAATACTTCGATATACCATACCATATTTTCTAACGGATGGTGCACCCAATCCTCAAACCCCCGAGTCTGTGCAATGTGCATCAACATAATCATAATTGACATTATACAGATCAACAGTCATCATTGTATGCTCTAACTCAAAATGGTCAGCCGGCCTTTATTAATGCGGATAGCACGAAGCAATTCCTCTCCACTCATAATCAAGTGGAATAGGAGGAGGAGGATTTGCCCTTTTTTTTTAAGTGAAAATGAGAACCGGAGTTTTGCTGTAGAAGTAGAAGAAGAAAGAAGAAGCAACAGCTAGAAGAGAGAACTATAGATTAAATTTTTAATTTTGAATGAAAAAGAAAATGACGTATTCCACAAGAAGAAAATAACTAAAGATTTAAATTTTTTTTCTTGGAGTGAAAAAGAGAATGGGGTATTGTACAAAGAAGAAGATTGAAGAATAAGAAGAAGAGACAACTAAAGATTAAATTTTTAGTTTTGAGTGGAAAATAAAATGGGTATTGGAGAAGGAGAAGGAGAAGAAGAGAGAACCAAAGATTTAATTTTTTAGTTTGAGTGAAAAAGAGATTAGGGTATTGTAGGTACTTAGAAGAAGAAGACACAGCTAAAGATATTTTTAGTTTTGAGTGAAAAAGAGAAGGTGATGAAATGAAGAAGAAGGAAGGGAGTTGAAGTCACGAAAGTGGGCAACCTTACCATGAAAATTGGAGTATGTCTGTATGTAGTACTCAGTGACTGAGTAGGTAGAATTTTAAGATCGAAATAGCCCAGGGCCCAGAATCTTAAACACTTATAAGTAGCTAATTCAACACTAATTTTGCAATTATATAAATTGGCAGAGATGGTAGCTGGCTTTGTGGGAAAGTTGAAAGTACACGGCCAACACGGGTTCGACTCCAACTCATGGCATTTTTCTTTTTTTTTTTTTCCTAAATATTCTCCTTTGTTAATTTCCTTTTCTTTTTTAATTTTCTTTTTAAAACAACTCCAACTTGCTTCTTGATTTTTTTTCTGCCACCATATCATTAAATTGTAAATTGTTAAAAATATAATGTACACAATCTATTAGATTTCTAATCTTCATTGTTTTAGGCATTGGGTGATAAAGTGTATTCTATATTTCGATATTCCAATTTTATTCGTCAACTTATTAGTTTATCTGTTTATTACGGACTGCTCCATTTGTCACACAATAGTTTTATGACTTTTGTTCTTCGTCGTTCATTTCAGTTTGAACACTTTTATTTAAGGCATGGACCCACTATTATTATGTGATTTATCTCTTTTTCAATAACAAATATCCATCGACTCCTATTATATCTATTTTTTTCATAAAAATAACATTTGATACCTATACTACAATTTATCACCTTAAATCACGTGACACAACAAGTGTTCAGATCTTTCTAGGATAGAGGAAGTGTTAGATTATATATTAATCATATAAAAATGAAAAACTTCTCTTATTTTGAAGAAATATTTGTTGGTAAATAATTAGTTTTATCCTATAAACGTACATATTTTGAGTAACGATTGTTTACTCTTTATTTTTATATATTTTAGAGATGTATGATGTCAGCAATTCATTTTGGCGGGAAATTTTTCAAAGAGAGAGCGACATGTGTACATTGCTTAAGTCAGCATGGCCTGCTATAGTTATTAAGTATAGATATTTGTAAAAAGTTTTGGTAATTATAATGCTTTTAAAATCTTGAAATTTTACACCTTGAAATGAATTCCTTATAAATTTTAAAATCATTATAATATCAAGATCACTTCAACTCATGGCATTTCTCTTTTTTTTTTATTTCCTAAATATTCTCCTTTGTTAATTTCCTTTTCTTTTTTAATTTTCTTTTTAAAACAACTCCAACTTGCTTCTTGATTTTTTTTTCTGCCACCATATCATTAAATTGAAAATTGTTAAAAATATAATGTACACAATCTATTAGATTTCTAATCTTCATTGTTTTAGGCATTGGGTGATAAAGTGTATTCTATATTTCGATATTCCAATTTTATTCGTCAACTTATTAGTTTATCTGTTTATTACGGACTGCTCCATTTGTCACACAATAGTTTTATGACTTTTGTTCTTCGTCGTTCATTTCAGCTTGAACACTTTTATTTAAGCCATGGACCCACTATTATTATGTGATTTATCTCTTTTTCAATAATAAATATCCATCAACTCCTATTATATCTATTTTTTTCATAAAAATAACATTTGATACCTATACTACAATTTATCACCTTAAATAACGTGACACAACAAGTGTTCGGATCTTTCTAGGATAGAGGAAGTGTTAGATTATATATTAATCATATAAAAATAAAAAACTTCTCTTATTTTGAAGAAATATTTGTTGGTAAATAATTAGTTTTATCCTATAAACGTACATATTTTGAGTAACGATTGTTTACTCTTTATTTTTATTTATTTTAGAGATGTATGATGTCAGCAATTCATTTTGGCGGGAAAATTTTTAATGAGAGAGCGACATGTGTACATTGCTTAAGTCAGCATGGCCTACTTTAGTTATTAAGTATAGATATTTGTAAAAAGTTTTGGTTATTATAATGCTTTTAAAATCTTGAAATTTTACACCTTGAAATGAATTCCTTGTAAATTTTAAAATCATTATAATATCAATATCACTTCAACTCATGGCATTTCTCTTTTTTTTTTTATTTCCTAAATATTCTCCTTTGTTAATTTCCTTTTCTCTTTTAATTTTCTTTTTAAAACAACTCCAACTTGCTTCTTGATTTTTTTTCTGCCACCATATCATTAAAATTGTTAAAAATATAATGTACACAATCTATTAGATTTCAAATCTTCATTGTTTTAGGCATTGGGTGATAAAGTGTATTCTATATTTCGATATTCCAATTTTATTCGTCAACTTATTAGTTTATCTGTTTATTACGGACTGCTCCATTTGTCACACAATAGTTTTATGACTTTTGTTCTTCGTCGTTCATTTCAGTTTGAACACTTTTATTTAAGGCATGGACCCACTATTATTATGTGATTTATCTCTTTTTCAATAACAAATATCCATCGACTCCTATTATATCTATTTTTTCATAAAAATAACATTTGATACCTATACTACAATTTATCACCTTAAATCACGTGACACAACAAGTATTCAGATCTTTCTAGGATAGAGGGAGTGTTAGATTATATATTAGTCATATAAAAATGAAAAACTTCTCTTATTTTGAAGAAATATTTGTTGGTTAATAATTAGTTTTATCCTATAAACGTACATATTTTGAGTAACGATTGTTTACTCTTTATTTTTATTTATTTTAGAGATGTATGATGTCAGCAATTCATTTTGGCGGGAAATTTTTTAATGAGAGAGCGACATATGTACATTGCTTAAGTCAGCATGGCCTGCTTTAGTTATTAAGTATAGATATTTGTAAAAAGTTTTGGTTATTATAATGCTTTTAAAATCTTGAAATTTTACACCCTGAAATGAATTCCTTGTAAATTTTAGAATCATTATAATATCAAGATCACTTCAATTTTTAAGTTCTAAATAATATATTTACTATCACAATATCATTTAAATATTATTAGTATGCTAGTTTCAAGCAAGATCTTCTATATTGCTAAAGTCATATGCTTTAGACATATTACACCGTTAAGAGATTTTTTTTTTTGATGAAATTAAAAAAACGTTTTTGGAAGAAAAGATGAACCATTGTGATAGTGGATTATTGATATGATTAGTGTCTATATAAAGAATTAGAATGTAAATTATTATTGGATAAAAAGTTGTGCTTAAAATGTAAACTAATGTTATCAAATAATGAGATGTATTTATCACAGATTTTTTTTTTACAATGTTTAAATTTTGTTTTGACTTTTGACTATTGGAGTTGAACTTATGGATTAAGAGTTCATAATCTCCTATTTTTTTGGTTTGTACTCCCTCCGATTTTTAATGTTTTGTGCATTTTCCTTATATGCACGATTTTTCCTTATTCTATCTTGGGACACTCTCTCTCCAATCTATTTTTGCTTTTTGACCCCACTTTCCCTTACTTTTCTCATCTTTCCTTACTTTTTCCCTTTTTACACACTCTCTCTCAAATCTATTTTTGCTTTTTAACCCCACTTACATTATAATAAATTATGTCTAGTTTTTCCCCCAACCAATAGTAAATGCACAAAACATTAAAAATCGAAGGGAGTACTACATAATCATCTGTGTGTGTGTGTGTATATATATATTTGAAAATTTATTTATTCTTTATATTTTGTAGGGATTTTTTCAATATCTTTTTCTTAGGATTGTTGCTTCAAATAAATAATGTTGATGATGTCGTATATGTTTTTGTGGGAAATTTGTTCAAGTCGCCACGTGTGCAACAATGAAATAAAAAAATTAATAATTATTATAGATTTTTAAAAATTCAAAATATTTGGCTTACGTATTTGTCTCTCTTTGAGAAAGTGTCTTTCATAGGTTTCAAATATCACTTTTATTCAAATTTTGTAAGTGATTTCCTATATCTTTGGGGGAGTTAAGTTTAAGTTTGGGACCTCAACTTTTAGGTTTTTCATTGTTGAGCATCAATAACTTTTTTTTGCTAGGACCTCATCACTATTTTCGGTTGAAACTTAACAATTCCAAGGTTGAAATGGTGGGACCCCTAAGTTAAGAAATTGAAAAATAAAATAAAAGTGAAAAAATTATTCCAAGAAAAAAAAAAGAATTATAAATACATAAATAACCATTTTCATCTTGATTTGTAACTTGGGTTGTGGATTTTGTTGGGTAAATGGGTTTTGGTGCATTTCTTCTTGTGTTATTTTTTTTCCTATGGTGGTCGGGCTTGGTGGTTTGATGAAAGTGATAGTGATGGGGTTTTGATGGTGGTTTTTTTTTAATAATGGCTCGATGATGTGAGGTTTTAATGGTGGTATTTCAAAATTGATGATTTTAATTTTTTGAATTTAAATGAGAATTTAAAGCTTTTTTTCTCCCACTATTTAGCTTTTTCTAATATTAAATTATTTAAACTGTTTTTAAACTTTATTATTTGTGCTCATGTGGGTTATCGGTGAGTTAAGTTGCTTGATTCTTAATCACAGGCCCTAAAGAGTTTAACAAAAAGTTACAGGTCCTAAGTGGTGAAAAGTTTGAAACTTTAGGTCCTTGTTGTGGGTTTAACTCTATCTTTGGCTATCAGTAATTATTGTTTATTTTTTAGTTTAAAATTGAAAAAAAACTTCTAGATATATTGCTCACTTATTTGTTCAGGTTTTTTGTTAACAAATTCAAAATCATTATCATACCGATTTGTATCACTAAAATTATATCAGGGGTCTTTTTTTTTTCATTATATAATTATTCAAAGATATAAAGATAATTTGTGAAAACTATTTTTAAGTGGTTTTTTTCACTTGTTTTTTTCAAAAAAAAATTAAATCTAAATCAATATTTTTTTCCGTATGTTCAAAGAAAAGACATCTATCTTATACGTATTTCAAAAACAAAACTTACTATTTTTCAGGAGTTGTCCTTTTTCTTCTTTTTTTTTTTTTTAAATAAAAAAATAATAATCAAATCATAATTTTTTTCTACATATGGTTGGGTTGTTAATTAATGACTTTTTAAAAAATTAATAGTTTTGGAGGGAAAATTTTCAATCAGAAATTGACAAGCGTGCCTATCTTGGCACAGCTTTAGTAATATTTAGATGACGTGTCGAGTATAGATATTTTTGGACTTAAATCTATGGTACTTCACTACTTTAATTTAGTTCACTCCAGTTTAATTAAAAAGAATATAAGGCTTGAGTGCTGAGTCAAAGTTTAGATAAATTGCAACTCTGACAACATGATTAATCCATAATAAATCCTCCACGTCGACTTCGATTTGATCCTTCTTATTTTTCCCCCCTCAAACTCCTCATGTTTTTTCTTTTCTTTTCGTTTTTTTTTCCCGAACCCAAGTACTAATTTGTATTTCATAATCTACGAGTACTGTATTCAAAATTGATAATATAACGATGACACTATCGTCAAGTACTGTATTCAAAATTGATTATATAAACATGATTAATTATTATATTGACAAAATTGTATATAAACTCATAAATAATTGTTGGCGTAATTACTCTTGATAGACTGATAGTCTATCTCTTCAAATATGATTACATTCATGTTTTGGTTATGGTGGACAAAATCAATCAATATGGATTAATAAAATTTGACAAAGTTGTTACCTCGTTAAAATTCTAAAAGAAAAGTTCATGTTAATAATCCCAACTATGGGTAGTCTTCTAATATTAATCCCTATTAACGATTATTCTAATATAATCCCAACTATCGGTATGTCTTCTCATTTTACTCCATGTGGACTGGCAACCTGCTAATCAGGTTATTTACTACCCTACCCGCTCATTCTTCATCATTATTGCTTGTTTTCTTTTAACAAAGCTGCTTCTACACCTTCATTATCAACTTTCTTTCAACCAAATTTCATCCAATTTCTCATCTCATCTATTCAATAATGGCGTCCACAACTATCTCCCTCTTTCTCCTTCCAAACCAAGTTTCACACTTTCACACTCTCTCATCTTTCTAATCTCAGTAATTTCTTCTGTTGACCAGTTTCTCATCTTATCTCTTCAACAATATAAAAATTTTATGGCGGGCATTTGGAAAATGTCCGCAATAAAATGATTGAGTTATGGAGAATATGAAAAGAGCGAAAGAGGTGGAAATTGGATGAGGAGGAAGAAGAAGAAGAAGAAGAAGAAGAAGGAAGGTGAGGAGAGAGAGTAGGGTTAGGGAAAGTGAAAATTGTGGGAAATGAGGAGAGAGAAAGTGGGGGAATTATGCGATTGTCATTCATATTAATCATGGTGTAAGTGTTTTGGGATTTTTTTATTATTATTTTATTTATTTATTTTATTTTATTTTGTAAATGGATGAATTGAAGGAAAGAGGGATGATGAAGAAGAAGGGTTATTATGGGTGTGTGTTATGGATAAGGCGAGTACTGGAGAGGACGGATGAAATCCTATCACTCTCGCTCTTTTCCCACAACGTTTTTTTCTTAATAACATACAGCTAATAACATTAGCTTGATTTTGAGGAATTTACCGCTAAAGGGTATGAATGCGATTGTTGTGAGTTGTGAGTTGTGAGTTTTGAAGTTGTGAATGGACCAAATTTACCGTCGTTAGGGATATGATGGGATTTATGTGGGTGGGTTAATTACCTCTTCATAACAATAGAAAGATTTTAACAATGACAGAGTAAATATCTTATATCTCACAAATAATTTTTATTGTTCCAATCTTTTTTTTCTCTTTTTTTTTTTCGGGTTATGGATGGAGTATAAGAAGGAGGGTTAGAGTTTTTTAGGGTGGTAAAGTTTGTTTAATGTCATTATATCAAGGATTAACAGCCTACAACTAATACCTCTAGCTAGGTAAACAAGATGAGTAAACTAGGTAAAACATAACACCTAGTTGCCAAATAACCTCATAATCATTAGTTGGATCATATGTAGTAAAATAAGACATGAGGCTTCCTCTCTAGACTACTAGGGTTTCTCTAGGGTTTCTAGGGGTGATGAGGTAATTCTAGCCTCAAGAATTCATCTTATAGGGTCTATTCCTTATTCTTGTTGTCAGTGTCGTTTGTTTGTCATTCTTTGTGTCTTTTCTCGTTCATAGTTCAGTTGCTTTCTCGGACTCCAATTAGGCCTATCTCGAGATTAGGGTTTCAGTTGGCTTCATAATGGCATCGGAATTAGAAGAAAAATGGACGAACACGGACCAAAAGGGGTCATATGATAATGTTAATGCTATGTCCAAAACCTGTACTTGCCAATGAACTACGCTCACGCAAATGGTCATTGCCGGCAGGCTATCTAATGATGATGTTTTCTGATAGTATTTCTGAACAAGTACCAATATGATGTGATATATGCTTGTACATGAAAATGTTTACGAACTAAAACCGTTTTTACGGGCTGGAGTGAAGTTACTGAGTTTTCAACTCATTTTAGGTTATTTTTTTGTGTTTTCTCTTTTCCCTATTTTATGAAATTATTCAGGTATTATGGAGATAGCGCATGATCAGTTATGTCAATGATGCTCCGGAAAGATTAAGTTGAAGTGACTTTGTATATATTTGGGTTATCTATAATACTCTATATATAAGGGTAATCATTATTGCTTAAAGATGATCATTTGTATGTTTAAGAGGCCATTTTAGGCTATTATCTTATTAGTGGGCCATAACCCACAGGCTTAAGTTGTGCTTCTGCTGACGATTAAGGCTATGTATTTTTCCGGGGCGTTACAATTAGTGACTCATGTTTTTATGGTTGCTAAATGCAATTTTACTTTACTTCAATGTAACCCATTTAAGCACCCATAATATCTCTAGTATCATTTTCGATCAATCCTTCACCCTTTTCCTCTGCATTTGTTCAAGTAAAAATCCGGCAATATGATGAACAGGGGATTATGATCCTGAAGGTGACTCAGAGGATGGCACGAAGAAGCGCAAGCAGCCAAGGAGGGTTCGTTCATCGGAGTCTGTCGCTAGAGGGCGACTACCTATGAAAGTTGGGAGAAAGATTTGTCTCGAGGAAGGGGATGACCCAGAAGAAGTTGACTCTGACAATTACAAGTTGGCATGGGGTGATTAATCACCTTCAGGGGTTTCTCTTCAACATTAGCTAATATTAGTCAAAAACATAGGTCTAATTAATAAGATCTTAGTCTTACTAAGTTCTCAAAATATTAGATTTGTGTACTAGTTAGTTAAAACTTTTGCAATTTTAGAGCTATTTTTTCTCAAAGTATTGTTCTGAGAACAATATTCATGTAGTTCTGAAGTTGATTAATGAAGTATTACTAATTATGGCTTCAAAATATATTTTGATACAATCAAAGTAATAAATAAGCAATAATGATGCCATATTACGTCGCTCAATGCGCTCCTTACAAGTGACTGATGTCACAGCTTGAAACGACGGTTGGTGACGGTTATTATATTTTGTGCATGGAAGGACGAGTCAAACCTCGGGAGTTGGAAAAAGGGAAACTCCTTAATTTATCGTAAGGAAAAGAAGTTGAGGAGTTGAAGAAAAAAGGCGCATCACACAAAAGATGTAAGTGTACATGACCACGATTTTGAATAACCACTTACGTGGAGGTCTCTTGAAGTTATAACTGCCAAGTGCCACGCAGTTATAAGTGGAGCCCCATTCAGTGCACTGTTCCACGAGTCGTTTCGCATCTAGACTTTCACCTTTAATTAACCACCCATTATCGCTATAAATACATGCCCTTCATTTTAAACTTCCAAAATTCACTTTCCATCTCTCATTTCTCAAATTCCCTCAAACAAAAAACCCAACTTCAAACCCTAATTTCTTTCTCCTTTACTAGCAATGGCTGATGAAAACATAATTCAGCAATTCAATGCCATTAACATTGAAGATCTAGGGGTCCCAGGGCACCCTTGTCAAGGGACCTGGTGGTTCTATCCGAACCATCAAGTACCAGTGCGCAAGTACCAGTGCGCATGCCAGTTGTGGGACGACTCGATTGAGCGCCACAACTTCGTGGATTGGGAACTAGTGGCTCTTGAGCATGATGATTTTGAGAGTTATCTTCGTGATCAAGAGATTCTGGACGCTATCAGCAGACTCCCTGCCGATGATGACTTTTGATCTCACTCGTCTCCAGACCACAAAATAAATATATGTAAATATATTTAGGTCTGTTATTTTTTATTCATTCCTACGAAAAGTACTGCAAAAATCAGGAATTGTATATTGTATAATCCTGATGTACTTAGGATTGTAAAATGTTTTGCTTATAATGAATGAAGCAATAGTTAACGAAATATTGTTTCACAACCCTTGTCTATGCTCTAAGATTATAATTTGTAAGGTCTCAAACGCCATCACCCTTACAAATTAAGGGGGCAATTTGTTACACTCAAAATAATTATGTTGACTTTCATTGACTAAAGTTGACTACCACAGATTCATTGGTTGGCTTCTATTGACCATGCATCAAAACCAAACCCAAGGAACGACTGACGATGGTGCAGAAGCGCCATAGAACCTTGGCGATGGGAGCTAAACTAGCAACAGGAAGAAAGTACGTGACACATATATACAAAGGAAGGAGAACTGGCCCAGAATGACAAAAGCCCAATAGGATCAACCAAGCCCACTAAGAGTACGAACGTGAATCAGAGAGGGAAAATCAAATTTAAAGTGAGTTGGCGCCTAGACATGGTAACCACCATCACAATGTCATGTTTCTAATATTTGAATGTGGTAACTGCCATCAGTTTTCCACGACTCCCAGTTCATGCACTCTATAAACAGTAAGGGACAATCGATTGAACAACAACAACAACAACAGCTTATCTCTTTTCGCATTTTATTGCTTTCCTTAGTTTTCACTTGGCTTATCAGCCAAGTTAGTGTAGTTTAGTTTAGTGTAGCCTAGATTATCACTATGCCTCGTTAAGAAGCATTCTACTTTTCAATTGTATGAACATGGAGGTAATCTTTCTTCCTTGTAATGCAATTGTAGCCTGACTCTATCCTTTATAATGGAAGGCATTTGCATCTTTTATTCAAGTTTGTTTGTTCTTAACTTCAGTTCACATTCCACACTTAGCGTAATTCCTTAAGTTAACCACCTCCTTCGGATTATTGCTAGTCGTTTAGGAGCATTGACGTTAGTGAGGTTATTCAAAATAACCGGTAACAAGAGGGGTAGCCCTCTAGCACACCAAAAACAATATTGGGTGTTTGACTTGTTGGTGAAGTACAAAAATCACCTCAACAGTCGTGTTAACCTTGGACCACCACCTCAAAACTGCCACCAAAGCCGAGCTTTGCCCAGTTAATCTCAGAGATTTTTTTGCACTTTAATATCTCATCTATAGAGAGAGGCAAAAATAGCTTAGCTCCTTTTTTTTCTTTTCATTTTTCACTTTTCTTTTTTTCAACTTATTTACGCACACGCCACTGAGATATGCAAATTTTGCATATCTCCGAGATATACTAAGCATTTCCCGGGAAAAAAATGGTTCTTTACTTTATATATATATATATATATATATATATATATATATATATAATATATATATTGAAAAAAATAAGACAATCAAAGAGAATTTTGAAAAAACAAAAGACAATTGAAGAGAATTGTTTGAAAGAAACGTTTCTCTTCAAAACTTTTAAATTTTTTTTTTGTTTCTCACCGACTTCAGTACCAGTTTTGAGGTGGTGGTCCAAGGTCGACGCTACGATGGCCAAAAGCGTTGCCTGTCGATGGTGATCAGTGGCGGATTTACAGGGGGTACAGTGGGTACAACTGTACCCCCATTCCCCAAGAAAAATTTGAAGAAAAAAAATTACACAGTCCAACACTGCATCCCTCTCTTTCTCTCTCCTCTTGGCTCTCTATCAGTATCATTCATAACGTTGTTTGTTTTTCTTTTTGGCTCCCTCTCTCTCATACTTTTTCCTCTCTCTTTCTTTCTTTATTTTGTATATCCCTTCTTTTCTGATTACGGCCGGAGTGCCGCTTGCCGGGCACTGCTTATTGTCGTCTTCGGTGGTATTATAAGCTTTCGCTGGAAGTTGAACACCGTTCGTTTTCTCCCGAAGAAGACGAAATCATCGTTAGGGCGCACGCTAAGCATGGGAACAATTGGGCCACCATCTCGAGGCTTCTCAACGGTAGCACCGACAACGCGATCAAGAACCACTGGAATAGTACCTTGAAGAGGAAGTTTTCTTCAATCGTTGCCGGAGATGAGTTTTATCGGCCGCTTCTTCAGGGAGGATTTGAGGGAGGACAACAGCTTGGCACCTTATCCCTTAATACTGGAAGGTAACAAGTTGTTTGATATACTCAAAATTATAAGTTCAAAAACTCTAGTCAACAAGAGCTTTCTTAAGTGGATGTTTACTGTGCTAAATGTGCTTCTTGAGTTGTGGCAAGCTACATTATCCCAAAAGAAAAATGAAGGAAAAATGGGTCGCCAAAATTACCTCAAACTAAGCATGATTACCTCAAAATTATATGATTAATTAGAACTATGTTAGATGTGAACTGATGAATGGAATTTTGATGTGAATTGATATTTTGAATTGAAATAAAAAATTATGAAAATGAAATTTAAATGTTGTGTAATTGTGAAATATGGAAATTGAGATTACTTGAATTGAAATTAGAGATTAGAAATTGTGAAATTGAAATTAGTTAAATTTGAAATTATATGTTGTTAAATGTAATTTGAAACAAGGGACTTTGGAATTAATATATAATAATATGTTACTTTATACTAGATTTGGAAGATGAAAAACAAAAAGTTCAGAAGGTATTTTGTTTGAAATTAATTGATATTGGCATTATATATTGATTTGGATTTTTAGTCGTAAATTAACTCAAGTATTGTAATGTGTTTTATTTGATTTTATCTCATCCGTACCCCCATCCCCTAATTCCTGGATACGCCACTGATGGTGATAGAGGTGGTCCAAGATGGTTTTTATTTTTAGCTAGGGGCAAATTCAAAACTTCGCCTAAAAATATGGGCCAAGTTTAATATTTTGATGGCGATGTTTAACAATCCCCATTCCTTATATATCATTTGCAATAATGTTGTGTGAAATCTAGGGATAAAATTGTAAATTTAAGATACACCTTTTATTAAAAAATAACAATAAATATTAAAAGCTTAGGGCCCGTTCGGTATTAATGTGGTTTTCTGTTTTTTGGTTTTTTGATTTTCAAAGTCATATGATATATGTCCTATAATGAATAAAAAAACTAGTCAAATTTATTGGAAACATGATGATTTTGAAAACTGACAACTAAAAAGTGAAAACTACTTTTTGTGGTTTCCTGTTTTTGGTTTTTATTTTTCAAAAAGCTGAAAACTGAAAACAAAAAACGATAACGAACGGGCCCTTAGGTATTCAGTAAAATTTTCGATTTTTCATCTTTGTCCCTTGTTCATACAACTGAGATTTCATTAGCGGCGGCCCGCATATTAGATTTTGCATCAACAACAGCAAATTCAGTTCAATTTCTTCAACGAATTAAGGTAAAAAAAAACTTGCTAATTTGTTACAAATATCTATTTGTATCGTTGTAATTTCTTTATTAAAGTCGAAATTTTTTGGTTAGGGTTTGAACTTTGAAATTTGTGGAGAAAATTCGCTCCCATCGAAATTCTAAATTAATTGCTTATTGTTGATAATGTAATTTGGTGGTAATTTTCAAGGATATGTTTGCGTAATCAATTTGGTATTGCTTTACGCCTCAACACTGATTGAATTGGAATTAGAATTTGTTGATTGATGGTTGTGATTGAAAATATCAATATTAATGGGTGTAATTGGAAGAACTGATTGAATTTTAGTAGGAGTACTAGAATTTTGTTGTTTTGTAATATGTTGGATTTAATCTTATATGTACCCACATCCTTCAATTCACAAATCAGTGTTCGCAAGAAATTGTTCTATGTTTGTAATCTTATGGGCTTGAATGATAATTTTTATTTGGTTAATTGATTATATTAGACTCATCTTGTAGGACGAATCCCTAATCATGGAACTGCCTGAAAAGAAGGGGTTTAATACGGGTAAGAAGAAACAAAGGGCACAAGTGAATATTGCAATATCTTCCAAGAAGAAAAGGGCAAAAATACGAGAATTAGTTGATGAGAGCAATTCTGATCAGACAAACCCCCTAGAGGAAGATCCACACAATCTGGATAATTTGTTACCAGTCCTGTCAACAGAGGAATTGATGGCCATGATGGATAAAGAGAAGGATGAGTCACACTATGTTAGTGCTGCATTCTGCTCAGTGCACACTAATGAAGTCTTTATGTTCCTCCATTATGATTATTTTGTAATCAAATATGATCCTGAAACACCAAAGATGGATCGCCTAGTCAAAGCCCCACTTTTGGTTTGCGATGGTTTCCCCTCTCTTTACAGCACTGATTTTCATGACCATGAAGTTGACGCTGCTTTCAGTTGTCATGGTGTTAATGAAGCATTTCTCTTTTCGGGCACATGTTGTGCAAAGATAAGTTATGATTTAGACACCCGAACGGGTGATTTAATTGGAGGCCAAGGCCAAGGTCTATCCTGCTCGAGCTACACTCCAAAGATGTTTCCTTTCCTGGGTAAGAATCTGTGTGTTGATGCTGCCTTTGAATCCACGGTAATTGGTGAAGCTTATCTTTTTCAACGCTCATGATATGTTCTCTTTAACTATTCTGAGCGGAAGCTCATCAAGAGTGGTCTCATAACAGACGCTTCTCCATGCTTGCGGGGCACTATCTTTTCAAGTGATATTGGAGCTGCCTTTGCTTCGCACAAGTCCTATCAAGTTTACCTGTTCAAAGATAACTCTTATGTGCTAATCCACTATAACCCTCGCGAAACCAGCGACAGCTACTCCATTGTTGGTCCTGAGGAGATTGTTCCCACCAACTGGCCTTCTTTACGGGGCATAGTGCCGTACAATAATTGGGGACGTGATGATATAGAGCCTAAGACTTGGGAAGCTCGTTGGAGCAATGGTTGCTGGTACAGATTTTAGATCTCCTCGATGGAAAATTCTATACCTATGTCACAAGTGAAGCCAGTAAGTTAGACTGTCACTTAACTAGTCTTGCTGTAGTGAGTTTACATAGAGCTTATGAAGCTGTTTTAAAGTAAGTTATTCCTCTGCTATATAGTTCTCGGTTATTTTTGTGTCTATCTAAGATTGTTTGTTAGTAGCAGCTTGTTCTTCCCTTCAACTTGTTTTCATGTTTTGGGCTTATTTATAGAAATGGTGTTATTCACTTAAAATGTAAAGTTATGGCCACATTTTATTTCCAATGTAAACTGCTTTTTCATGGAATGTAAGAAAAGTTATTAAAAAATGGAAAATGAAAGGGGAAGGGAGAGGATGAGTGGGAAGTAGAGTAAAAGGATGACAAGGAGGGATCAAAATGTGGTTTTCTTTCCTTTCAAAAAGAAAGTGTCTTTCATCACTAAAGATTTTCACCATTGAAGAATTATTTGTCACCCCTTTAGAAACCAAACAAAGCAAAATAAGTAGAAGTGAATTTTGTGAATAAACTATCCTTCATTGGTGACAAGCAAGTTGATCTTGTACTTGTGCAGATGTGCGCATCCTCACTATCAAGTCTGTTCCCAATCTTCTTTTCACAAAAGCTGTGGGTGATTTGCTTTGATTTTTTTTT
The DNA here is from genome assembly GCA_947646795.1 of Beta lomatogona. Classification (NCBI taxonomy): domain Eukaryota; kingdom Viridiplantae; phylum Streptophyta; class Magnoliopsida; order Caryophyllales; family Amaranthaceae; genus Beta; species Beta lomatogona. The sequence continues at coordinate 931,503 of CANSNZ010000033.1, read as the reverse complement.
TTTATCAAATTCTTTTATGGTACTTTACATTGTTCAAGCTATTTTCTGGTTATTACACTTTTAGAGGCATTATATTGTTGCGACTTGCAAGAACACTAAGGGGATAAAGTTTGTGAGGAGGGAGCATATTATCAACTTCACAATTTTTCCTGTGCATAATTATTTAAACTCGATTAATGCTTTCACACAACCCTTTCAAACAATTTATTTCTCTTTCTCCATCTCTCAATATCTTGAATTACCATCATGCTTTTGTTTGATAGTAAGACACTAACCAATTGTGCCTGAATTACAACTTTAGTTGAATTACATGCCAATATACAACAAGAATGTAAATTACAAGGGATGCTTTCTTTGACGAGCAACATTTGGGTAGTGGGTTAATGTTGATGTTGTGATTGATGATAGCAATATATGAAATTGTTTAGGTGGTGAATTGGGGTGATAGTTAGTGCTGGAAGCTAATAGTTGCCTTACCTTATGTTGTCACATTGTTGCCTCCTATGTCTTCTGAACCCTCTTATTTTACAAACTCTTCTTTTTCAATATAGTTTACTCAATAATATGTGTCAAGAAGGAGATATCTGAGTAGAATGTAGGAAATTTGAATGCAAGGAGCATTGATATTTTAATTTCAGGAAGCTGTAGAAAAGCTGCTTTAGATAGGGTAAAATACTTTCTTTCTTTTTTTCCTTCTCCCCTTTGTTGTTTTTTATGTTTTAAAATTTGAATTATCTTGGCATTAATGTGGTAGACTATCATTTAGCTTTTGAGTTGCATCATTAATTTGTGGATTATTTTTCAGGTTTTGAATTAAATCTCTGAGTTCTGATAAAATTATACTCTGTTTATTTATATAATATATTGAAGAGCGGGAGGTCAAGAAGGTGTTGATGAAATGGGTAATTGACTTGGTGGTGAAGGTGAAATTTGACCTGTTAACCTTCTCGTAGCAGGTAACAGAGTTTAAAAGCTTGTTTAAAGTGGAAATGGGTACAAAATAAGCTTATTTTAATTTAAAAAAATCTTAAGCAGATTGGATGAACTTTGGCTTATCTATGACAAATTTTCCTTTAGGGTCCATGAATAAGCGTGAGCTTTTTCCTTTTGCATTTAACCATCTTCATTATGTCACACATGTGCTTTTATATGTGAAAGAATGTAGATTCCACAATTGTGTTATCAATAATGGTGACTTTAATGAGCAATTGAGCATGTAGTTGACTAGGTTGTTTGACTTGTCTCCGTTCAAAAACAATAGCTTGCTCTAGGGAACTTGTTGAACAAAATATGCTTCGATGGAAGCAATTAGTAGAGGGTGCATGGAGCCATGCTCTATTCTCTTGAGACTAATCAACATTGTGATTCAATGCAGCGAGCTGCTGGAACAACACGCAGGATTTCTCGGTCCGTTTGAAGAAAGAGAATCTAATCAGTTAGCAGAGCATGGCGAAAGAAGCTAAATCTAGTTTAGGAGCAAGAAATGCTTATATATGGCTTGATGAACCTCGTGGTTTTGACACTTTGTAACTGAGCATTAATTAGTGCAATGTAGGGCTAGCCAAGCTGTTAGAGGTTACTGCAGCCAAGATTGATGAATCATTGTAAATTGTAACCTGTTTGTATGACCTCTTATTGCTCTAATCTAATTCCCCGTCCTATTTTAACCGATGTGACCATTCAAGAATTGGACAATGCTTTTGTTGCATTACTCCCTACACTATGAAATACTGAGTACGTAATTGAATTCAAGTTTTGTCAGATCACTTCATAGGTGGTTTGTTAATATGCTCTACCAAGAGGCAACCTTAACTCCATGCCAACAGAGTAAGTCATATCTATCTCGTAGTGCTGCTTTCTGATTCCTGAACAACTCTACTTTAAAAGGGATTTAACCAATTAACCCTATAACATAGGGGGAGAGCAGCTTTGGGATATTAGGATAGCCTCAAATTTGATTAGACTATACTAATGCTTGTAGCATTTAAACTTCGAGTTAGTAATGATACGTACTCTTTAATGTTCATCTTTTTGCTCTCTAATTTGCAATTTGGGGCAAGCTAGCTTGTGATATCATTATCCAACAACGATCTATTAAGTAGCTTGATTTAATGTCTCAATGATTTAATCTTAAGCTGTTAGGGTTGTGAGTGCGTAGCAGAAGCAGATTAAAGATGTAGAAAGAACACTCATAGAGCATATAAGAGAATCGAAGCATAGAATTGGAGGAGTGGGTAATGGTGGATTGTATATGTGGAGCTCCCTCTCTTGATCATGATCATCTCATGATAATGCCCAGCCTCTGTATTTATAGTGCCTTAAGTCGGCAAATGTCACATGAGCTAGAATCATCTAGTATCTCCAAGTGAGTTGACTTGTAGCTTAGTAAAGCTTCCAAATTGCCGACATGATAGAAAATGCTCTAGATTTTTCCATAAGATTTCTAGAGAAATCATGAGAAATCAACATGATGTTGATCAAAGCAACTACAGCACCGACATTTTTTTTTTTAATGAAGTTGGGCCAAATAAAATTTGGGCCATATTAACCCAACAATCTCCACCTTGGACCAAATTTTATGTATGTACTCATCATATGAAACCCGAAAAGGTATAAGAAAGATATGTCACCCACATATTGACCCGAATGTAGCTTGAGCTAAGAAAATAATGTGACATACCATAACTCGTTTGACGAGGACGCAACGCCAATCGAGGTTGAGTAATGAATCCACCAAAAATGGCTTTTATGTACGCCATAAAGCGCCCAATCCGTTCCCGGTCAGAACGACCTTCACAAATATCCTCCAGATGTAAAACTTATCTTGCCACCGAACTTCTCAATCTTGAGCTTCATTATTGAAGACATCTTTAATATGAAAACACTCTAAACAACCTGGTTCGGATACCATTTGTTAGGGTTGTGAGTGCATAGCGGAAGCAGATTAAAGATGTAGAGATTGAGAAAAATAATAGAGTTGAAAATACGTGGCAAGAAAAGTAGTAAAAGATGGACACACAATATTTAACGTGGGAAAAATCCTCGAATAAAGGCAAAAAACCCACGGACGACGAGTATCCGAAAATCCACTATAAGAAAATAGGAGAGTACAAAAATCACCCGAAAATTTAGTAGGGTGGGTAGTACAAATACAACTCTCACTATAATAGAAAACTCACAAAGGAGTAGTAGAAAGAATAGTGGATTAGTAGATTGTGTGTTGAGAAATCTCCGACCTCATAATATCTTAGAGAGCCAAATCTCCATAATGGAGCTAATAATAACAAACCTACACATTGTAGGTAATATCTCTCTAAGCCGAAATATTATGTAGAAAGAACACTCATAGAGGCGCATATAAGAGAATCGGAGCATAGAATTGGAGGAGTGGGTAATGGTGGATTGTATATGTAGAGCTCCCTCTCTTGATCATGATCATCTCATAATAATGCCCAGCCTCTGTATATATAGTGCCTTAAGTCGGCAAATGTCACATGAGCTAGAATCATCTAGTATCTCCAAGTGAGTTGACTTGTAGCTTAGTAAAGCTTCCAAATTGCCGACATGATAGAAAATGCTCTAGATTTTTCCATAAGATTTCTAGAGAAATCATGAGAATTCAACATGATGCTGATCAAAGCAACTAGAGCACCGACATTTTTTTTTTTTTTTTTGAAGTTGGGCCAAATAAAATTTGGGCCATATTAACCCAACATAAGCTTTATGCAAGTTTAACTCAAAGTGATATGAATTTAGGGTAACGTATGAGATAAGCAAGTGATGTTGTTTAACCTTCACTCATACGGAGGGAGTACAATAGTTTCCGTTACTCCACGTATAATTCTATATTTCTAGTTTCGACTCTACATGTATAATTTCTTCCCTCTTTCCTCTTCCCTACACTCTCCTCCCCTCACCCCCTTTCACTTTATCCCGCATCAATCATTGGTGCTCAATTTTTCTTTCACTTTCAGTCCATGTATGATGCATTGGCTACATAATACCCTCAAAGTTCATCAGTGGGCTTAGATTGCGTGGAGTATGGAATTATTATGTTAATAATAATAATTCATTATTATGTTAATGGAAATTTTGTTAATTTATACCTTTTTAGAGCAACTTTTTTTAAAAAATATACCTTTTAAGTTTTTTTTAATGTATATACCTTTTATGTTGTTTTAGTTTTCAAATCTACACCTCTTAACGGATTTCACGCTAACGCCGTTAGTGTGAAATTACGAAAATGTCCTTTTAGCCAAAAACAGCCACTGCACCGCCACCTCCGACATCCCGCCACCCCCACAACCACGACAACCACCGCCACAACCACCAAAAAGCTCGGATTTTGCCGATGAACAACCCCGACCCTAACCCAGCCCAAAACCACCCCCGAAAACCACCCTAGCAACCTAAAACCACCCACGAAAACTACCCCCAAACCACGAAAACCACCCCCGAAAACTACCCCAAACCACGAAAGCTACCCTAAACCACGAAAACGTGTCATGTACTCGTGTTAAATTTTGTCTTGCTCGAGTAATAGAACATAACTAATATTTCCGCTTAAATGAGTCCCGTTCATCTTACCTTAAAAAAAACATAGAACATAACTAGTAATTAGGCCAGGGTTATACCCTTGATAAAGAAAAATCTTTATTTGTTAATACTATACTTAAAATGACAACAATAAATATAATTTGTCTAGTGGTTAAGACTTTAATATATAACCTTGAAATCATGAAATCAAACCCTATACTATGCAATTTGTAGTTTTTTTATTGTATGTGGATTACATGGAGTAAAATGTCTTTAGCGAAAGCGGCACGTGGCATCGTTACTCGTTTAGGAACGCATTTTTATATATAAGTGTAGATATAGATATTTGTGGGCAGTCAGGGGTGAAGCTATTGGGGGCCTGCGGCCCATGTATTACTAAAGTGACCCCTATAGGATTTTATGTTATATTCCCTCCGTCCCAGAAAGATCTGAACACTTGTTGGGACACGTAGTTTAAGGTGATAAGTTGTGGTGTGGTTATCAAATGTTATTTTATTTAAAAAGTAGATGTGATAGAAGTTGGTGGAGTATTTCTTATTAGAGGAGAGAGAAAGTTGGGTAGCTTTTTATTGATAAAAGGTAGAGTGTGGGCCAAAGATGTGTAAAAGAAATAATATATTAATGGTGGGACCATGCCAAGAATGGAATTGTTCAAACTAATTTGGGACAAACATAAAAGGAAAGTGTTCAGACTATTCTGGGACGGATGTAGTATCTTATTAAATTGTCTACATTATTCTTAGGACTTTTTTTGGGCTGAACATTTATCATGAATGCAAAAAAAAATTCCTTTGATCGCCTATGGATTATATCAGCTTCCAGATGTTGTCATAACTTTTCCTACTATTTTCCTGAACTTGAAATCCGTGGAAGTTTCTCAAAGAAGAAACAAAATATGGTCGTTGTAATTGGTTTTGTTAATCGAGGATTTGTAAGTAGCAGTTTGTCGTAATTATTCAGGTCAAAAACACATATATATTTTCTTTCATCAACTTCAACTTAAAAGAAGTACATTAGTGGCTTTTGCTAGGAATGGTGATTCTTGTATCATGATGGTACTCGGAAATTTTTGGTTCAACAAGCCATGTCCTGGATGTGAATGAAGCTTGTTTTAGCGTTCTGATATGCTTGAACTGGATTAAGAACTTGCTTCTATTTTGGCTTCGCACTGTAAGTGATACTTGAACGTTGTTCAAGTGTTTTTCTATCATAAATGTGTTGTGTTCTTGCAATGACTCAACAAAACAAAAAGGACTTTGAAGCTAGGTGTTTAACGACTTATTTGACATCTTTAATGATTTATCATTTTATTGTGAGTGAACTACTTGCTACAAGTATTGGACATGGATGCGATGACCCCAATCATTTTGGGGTGATTGTTATGAGTAAGGGATGTGAAGAGCCGATTAGAGCCTAAGCTTCGTATTGCTTAGCTCGATTTGTAATACTTGCACTCAAGTTCAATTCAAGTCTCAAGCTAAAGTTTTCAAGTTGATCTCTAATTACACCATAACCTGTGTTTTCTGAAATTCTACGTTGCACACCAACTTTTAAAAGTGACTGAGTAATCACCTAATCCCCTTGAACTTTTAAAAGTGACCATTACTTACAATAGAAAGGGAACATGTTAGGACTCTAGTTTGGATATGTTTTTGGAATAGAATTGTTATTCCAAATATATGTTGAAGTAGGACTCTTAGGTTGTATAAATATAGTTGGATGATCAATGAGAAAGATAACAAATACAATGAACTAAATTTAACATGGTATCAAGAGCCAAACTCTAAAAATTCTCTCTACCAAACTCTGAAAAAAACCGAAACACACAAACCTGACCAAGACTCGATTTTTTTCGAGATCTTCCTTGACTCCATCGATCAACATACTGATCCAAGACTGAATTTTGCTTCTCTACTTTACTGCTCATCATAGCGTCTCCCCTACAAACGTATTCTCGCCACACTAGATCAGTCACCATGACTGAAACTACAGACCCACCAACTCCAAAACCTGATCCCGTCTATTTTTTAGGCTCCAATGATAATCCTGGTAACTTAATCACTCCGATTCAGTTAAAGGACGATAATTTTGACGAATGGGCACGCGCGATTCGCATGTCATTGAACGCAAAACGTAAACTTGGATTCCTAGATGGCACTATCCTGAAACCTACCTCTGCGGACCGTTTAGCTGATTGGAGTACTGTTCACTCCATGCTAGCTTCGTGGTTACTCAATACGATCTCCCCAACCTTGCGTTCGTCGGTATCGTTTTTTGATAATGCACATGATTTGTGGACGCACCTTAAAGAACGCTATTGCGTTTCTAATGGAACCCGGATTTGCAACTCAGATCTGACATTAGTGACTGTAAACAGCAAAAGTCCGAATCTTTGGCCGTCTGACTCGGCTATGGGATGAAATCTCTTCCCTGGAGGTGGCGCCACTTTGCCCAACTGGTGGTGTCGCCTGCCCGGTTATGAAATTCCTTGAACAAACTCGATCTCAAGAACGACTTCATCGCTTCTTGATTGGTCTTGCTGATTGCTATGCCCTGCTTCGCTCTCACATCCTTGCGCAAGACCCACTACCATCGGTTACTCGGGCATATCATATTATCTCCTAAGAGGAGCGTCTACGGGGACCCATGGCCTCGTCGTTGCCAGCGCCCAGCGACACCTTCGCGTTCAAGGTCGTCTCGCGCCCTAAAACCGACCCTCTGCAGATTCCCTCGTCTGCACTCATTGTAACTTCGAAGGCCATGAGGCCTCTGGCTGTTTCCAGCTGATTGGGTACCCCGAGTGGTGGGGGGACCGCCCTCGGGGACCGCGCGGTACGTCGGCGGTTCGTGGCGGTAGGCAGAGTCGCGGTCGTGGCGGGAAAGGCGCACCACCAGCACGCGCGAATACGGCCGTGGCTGGTGGTGGTTCGACTGAGAAGCCGAGTGGGGGGAGTGTTGCCCTCTCAACCCCGTGACCCTGTGAGTGCAGGTTTGCAGGGATCACTACTGAACAGTGACAGAACCTTCTTGATTTACTGAACTTACCTAAACCAAACGAACGTCTGAAAGGTGAGTCTTTGTGGATATTAGATACTGGTGCCACTCATCATGTCACCAGCACGTTTAAGCACTTCACGACAGCGCGTAAAATTCATGGGTGTCCGGTTGGATTGCCGGATGGTAGTTCTGCAGAAGTCACTCATGAAGAAGATGTGGTTCTTCCTGGAAATCTAAAAATTCATAATGTTTTATTTGTTCCCAATCTTGATTGTAATTTGATTTCCGTCCCGCAATTATTAGATTCTGCAAATTGTATTGTTCAGTTCACTAAAACGTTATGTGTATTACGGGACCGAACGACGAGGACGCTGATTGGAGCGGGTGAGCGGGAAGATGGACTTTTCTTTTTTCGAGGTGTCCCGAAGGTGAAGGTCATGGCAGTGGATGGCATGGCATCGATTGACATTTGGCATAAGCGGTTGGGTCATCCGTCGGAAAAAGTTCTGCGTCAGTTACCGTGTGTGAGTCATTCTAGCATTAGTAGTTGCAATACAGATGGATGTGATGTTTGTTTCCGAGCCCATCAACCTAGGACTAGTTTTCATTCTAGTAATAGTAGAGCTAGTAGAATTTTTGAGATTATTCATTGCGATGTATGGGGCCCTTATCGAACTAAGTCTGCTTGTGGTGCCTCATATTTTTTAACTTTAGTAGATGATTTTTCCCGCACAGTTTGGACCTATTTATTATATAATAAATTGGAGATTGAGATTATGTTTATGCACTTTGTGGCTTACATTGCTCGACAATTTAATAAGAACATAAAATGTGTGCGAAGTGATAATGGCACTGAATTTAATTGTCTGAAACGTTATTTTGGGCAAAATGGGATCATCTTTGAAACATCTTGTGTTAAAACTCCACAGCAGAATGGCCGGGTTGAACGGAAACATCGCCATATTTTAAATGTTGCACGTGCTTTGAGATTTCAAGCTAATCTACCATTGAGATTTTGAGGGATTGTGTTCAGGCAGCTTGTCATTTAATTAATCGAACTCTCTCTGTCATTCTTGATTATAAAACTCCCTATGAATGTTTATTTGGCAAGCCCCCTAAGATGACAGATATCAGGATTTTTGGTTGCTTGTGTTATGCCCATAATTTATATCATGGTGGAGATAAGTTTGCTAGTCGAAGTCGTCGTTGTGTCTTTGTGGGCTATTCCTCCACACAGAAAGGATGGAAGTTATATGACTTAGAGACCAAGAAATATTTTGTTTCCAGGGATGTGAAGTTTATTGAACATAAATTTCCTTTTAGTGTGTCTGACCCATTGCCTGATCCGAATGATTCCACGACTATGGTGGATGTGGAGTATTGTGAGGAGGAAATGCCTATGCCCCTTGTCGAGGTCCCCGTGTCGGTTGAAGGGGGACTTGGTACAACAGGGGGTGGGGCGCATGAGGTGAAGACTGTTGTGGGCTTTGAGGCTGACCCGCAGCATGTGGACGACAAAGAGGTCGAGGCTAGGGAGCCTCGACGGATGCCAGGCGTTGCCCCGTCTCATGGGGCATCGAGTGGTGCGGTGTCTCGTGGGGCGCAGCTTTAGGGAGGGAGTACAGAGGGAAATGTTGAGGTGTTGGGAAGAGGTAGACGTATCAAAATCCCCACTAAAAAATTGCAGGACTATGTGACTCATACTATAGTGAAAAAGAAAAGTTCATCAACTCCGGTACCTGTTTCAGCATCGTCCTCAGGTACTCCCTATCCTATTACACATTATGTTAGTTATGAAAAGTTTTCTAACAAACATCGCAAATTTCTAGCTGCTATAACTGCGGGGGAACCCTCCTAAGTCATTTAAAGAAGCTATGAAACATGAAGGGTGGCGTAAAGCCATGGGAGCTGAAATAAAAGCTCTGGAGGATCAAGGCACATGGGAATTGCAACCTCTTCCTCCAGGCAAGAAGGCCTTGGGAAGTAAGTGGGTGTATACAGAAAAATATGATGAGCAGGGAAAGTTGCAACGTTTGAAGGCCAGATTAGTTATATTTGGCCATCATCAGGTGGAAGGAATTGATTATAATGAAACTTTTGCCCTAGTAGCAAAAATGACCACAGTTCGTACTTTCCTGGCCATTGCAGCTGTGAAAAAATGGAAAATTCATCAGATGGACGTCCACAATGCATTTTTGCATGGAGATTTGGAGGAAGAAGTGTATATGAAAATTCCTCCTGGTTTTCAGAAAGGAAATACTAATCTGGTGTGCAGAATGAAAAAATCGTTATATGGTTTGAAGCAGGCGCCTAGGTGTTGGTTTGCAAAATTGGCCACGTCTTTGAAAGCTTATGGGTTTAAGCAATCGTATTCTGACTATTCCCTGTTTACTTTGACTAGGAAAAATATTCAGCTGAACGTTCTTATTTATGTGGATGATATGATTATTGCCGGGAATGATCAGGAAGCATTACTGAACTTCAAAGCTTATCTTGGTAAATGTTTTAAAATGAAGGATTTAGGGGCTTTGAAATATTTCCTAGGCCTTGAAGTTGCCAGGGGGCCGCAGGGAATATTTATGTGTCAGAGAAAATATGCCTTGGATATCATATCTGAGGCCGGCTTACTAGGTGCCAAGCCTGCTGAGTTTCCTATGGAGCAGCACCATCAGCTCGCTTTGCCTGATGGCCCTTTGTTTGATGATGCAGAGAAATTTCGCAGATTGATGGGCAGATTGATTTATCTTGCTGTTACTAGACCTGATTTGGCCTATTCTATTCATATTTTGTCACAATTTATGCAGGAGCCTAAAGTTATTCATTGGGAGGCTGCTCTGAGAGTGGTTCGATATTTGAAGAAAAATCCAGGGTAAGGAATATTGTTTCGTTCTGATAGTGATCTTCGCCTTGAAGGATGGTGTGATTCGGATTGGGCCAGTTGTCCTCTTACCAGGAGATCCCTGAGTGGGTGGTTTGTATTGTTGGGATATTCTCCCGTCTCCTGGAAAACTAAAAAGCAGTCCACAGTATCTCGCTCATCTGTAGAGGCAGAGTATTGTTCTATGGCTGCTATTGTTTGTGAACTAAAATGGGTGAAGCAACTGTTGGGTGATCTGGGCGTTCAGCATCGTGTAGAGATGCGATTATATTGTGATAGTCAATCAGCGTTATATATTGCTAGGAATCCAGTCTTTCATGAACGTACTAAACATATCGAGGCAGATTGTCATTTTGTTCGTGATGCAGTGACTGCAGGTCTTGTGAGTCCGTCCTATGTTCCTACTAAGTTTCAGTTGGCAGACATTTTTACTAAAGCACTTGGTAGGACTCAGTTTGCATTTTTATTATCCAAGTTGGGCGTCCGCAATTTGCACGCTCCAATTTGAGGGAGGGTGTTAGGACTCTAGTTTGGATATGTTTTTGGAATAGAATTGTTACTCCAAATATATGTTGAAGTAGGACTCTTAGGTTGTATAAATATAGTTGGATAATCAATGAGAAAGATAACAAATACATTGAACTAAATTTAACAGAACAACAATGATGTTATGCTTCAAGTATTGAATTGGCTGCTTAAGAAACCTATCAGCTATTCCATATACTTTTGTTCGCCAACCATCTCATTTAAGATGAAAGAAACTAAACTCCTTCAAAAATTGAATTCTTCTATGTTACAGATGCGACGAAAACATCCAAGATACTAGTTGTTCTTCTACTTCTTCCCAGTTATGAACTTTAGTCACAAGCGGATGTTGATTATTTGATCCAGTTTTGCACCAAGGATAAGAATTTTGATAATCAAAGAGTAGCACTCTTATTCCAACTTCAGCACACTCTAAAGCATATCTTGGATTATCATCAATCAACACCTTCGCACCCATTGACCTAATAACAACAAATGTCACAAAAGCAATTCATCATTGCTTAGTCTAGAGTCCTCGATGTCTTCAAAACAAAAGCCATAACAAATCTTGATGCATAGCAACGATAGAAGCAAATCTTATAACCAAGCTTCAAAGTGAAAGACCGAAAAGCAAACAGCCATACCTGCAAATCTCCGATTTGGGTTTTGATTCTCCATCTAGAGCAAAGTGATTACCAAAGTGAATTTCCTCAAAGAGTCCTGGATAATGCTTCTCAAGCCACTCAATAGTGTGATCTTTAATGACATTTTGACGAGACCTAAAAGTACACAAGACTTAAACTGATTACAATGCATAAAATCCTGAATGTTTATTTAATAAGTAGATCGCCGTAAATACATACGTGACAACTGATAAGTTGCAAAATCTTGATAGTTTGTTCAGGGCCCTTTGAGCTCCCGGAAGAGGAAAAATCCCATTCTTGAAATAAGAAGTCTTGAAGAATTCATGAACGCGGATATCAGCTGCACGAAGAAGAAAAGATAAGAGGGAAACCCAATTTTGTCAAGCAATATCATGTAACTTCATTTAATTAGTGGAACCCAACAAAGAGGGCAAAAGGAAAGTAATACGGCAAAGCCACGTTAGGAGAAGAACTACAGACATGAATATGGATACTCATAATTTAGCAGCTAAGAACCCTACCTTCTCTGCACATGTCAGTATCATACGTCTTACATTCACGTTGTCTAACTCTCTCATCTAGTAGTCTACCCGAAGATTCTATTTAGGTGGAAGACGTGAACATGGGGTTCAAGATTGGTCATTTGTAAAATTGTTTGGTGAAAGATTCAAACATTAAGACTTTCAAGATAAGTAGTGCGTAGTACAGAACGAGTTTTTTTAAGATTGGCTAGCAACAACTAAAAAAGAATAATGTATGTTTGGTTGATTAGCAGCAAATTTGGACTGTCCAAATTGGTGAATTACAAAGGGATTTTACTCGACTCCAATGAAATGATCTCTTGTTGATATTTTACATTATCACATAGGGCTAGATTTGATTACCACTTCACCAGCCTCTACATGTGGTTTCATAACACTACACGTCAGTAATCAGTATACCTTTCCACACATCAATAAAATAAGAAAATTGTTTACATTCAGCACAAATCCGAATTTCAAACATTAAGCTCTCAACCATTCTTCTATCAGGAACATTACAAGAGGACCTTTCAAGTTATTCAAACTCCCATTTTTCTCAATATATAGACATGGAACATAACTCTTCACGGTAAAGTGCAAGAGAAATAGGGTGCAAACTGCAAAGCATAATAAGTCATCTAATTCACAAAAAATGTGTTGGATTATTTAACTAGCAATTTCATTAAACAATATAAATAATCAAGTAAATGGATGGGAGAAGCCGGAGAACAGTAATGAAACTTTTAGCATAGTTATATTACCTTCATCACGCGAACAATTCCAAATCTGCAAACAAAAATTACAAGAAACATTAGTGGAAATATTTTCACATGCATGCTAAGTACATCGGATATACACTGAATACAATTCATGAAAGCAAGGTTAGCATTGCACAGTTATTGGAACATTAAACAAGTGGCAGCAACTATTAAGCACACAATCTGAAATGTTTGATAGAACTAGAATCTGAATTTATATGGCCACCAAATGCAGCTTAAAGAACTAGAAATGGTTTGTGTGACAAGGACCATAAGACTAGCCGAATATTGAAAAGAAACTCCTAAGACATCTCTTTCTATTCAACACTTTGAATCTCAATTATGTGGAAGCTCAACAATAATTTAAGGCCACCAAGAAACACAGAAATCAAGGCAACTTCTGTCTAATGCCTAGTGTTGATGAGAAAAGGTGTAGCAAAAAAAACGCATAGATAAGCGGATAGACAACAGTATGATTAGAAACATCTCAACGAACATGTAGAATAAAGTAACAATGAAAAACATTTAATGCCTCATAATGTACCTTATAGAACTCATAAATGTGATATTCGGATACCGAGTGATTTGAGGAATAATGGTCAGCAATGAATCTGTTTAGAGCGGAGACAAAGTTCCCAAGGACTGCACCAGAGAGGCAGAGACACAAAAGCATAGTCAGCTAAACTAGCTACGTTCAAGATTTCAAAACAAACTTCAAAACATGAACAGCAGCATATCCATTAAACTAACAACCTCAAATACAAATGTAAGGTTTTTTCAGGAAAATCTATTTATTCTCTTGTGGATGGCAGGTAGGCCTATATCTCTTGGTTTTAATAGGACTCCTTACGAGCGTTCTTTCTATCTACTATTATCTAAAATTAATCAAGTTATTAATGACTAGACGAAACCAAGAAATAACCCCTCACTTGCAAAATTATAGAAGATCCACATTAAGATCAAAGAATTCCATCAAGACACCCTAATTGTTGCAATTAAATTATACATAATATGTAGTCTAGCATTCTAATAGTCTGATATGAGTGAATAGGAATAAATAAACAGACCAGCCCACTGAAGCACCTGAGGGCACTTCCCTACCCACATTGGCCACATACTTGATATGCTATTATCATCAACCACAAGCAACTACATAGACTTGCCCATAAGGATATTAACTGCCTGTTTGCTAAGCGGTACTAGATGGTACTAATGGGAACAATATCATATGAATTTTCAAGGAAAATCCCCTACTCATTTCCATCCCCAAACATGTAATCTCTTCATAAATTTCTACTCTCACTCAAGATTACATCTAAAGTAGTAATGGATGGTAATGCAAATTTATGAAGACAAACAAATGTTTGCAATTAGATTCTCATAACCATGAAAATTGACATGAGCTTGATCCTTACAAAACTACACTGAAGTCGTTACCATTGCGGCCATTTATGTACCAAACAAACCAGCAACACATGAAACAAAATCAACCAACCCAACACTTTAAACATAACACTTAATCAGACAATGCTCCTAATCATTCACAATCTCAGAAATCCGAAACCAAAACCACAATCAAAACCCAACAAAATTTAGATCAACATTAACAAAATAACCAATGTGATGAACTAAAAGAAGCATTACTCACCTTCATCAACATCAACAGCAACAACAAGCTTATCAGACAAAGAACTACCATCAGAGCAGCCAGTAAAACCTCCTCTTTGACGAGGTCCACCATTAACATCCGAAATCCCACTATTTTTTATTTCTTGCTGCATCTGAAGTTCCACCTCTGAAAAGGGTTGCTGAGAAACAGTAAAAACCCTTGTTTTGTAAAACCCAACAACATTTACATCGTTGCTCTTCAAGTTGGGAACTTTATCCCTAAAATCAGCACAACAACCCTTCAAACTAAACCCAATGTTAGCAACATTGATTCTTAAGCCATGAGAATTGTTAGAAGTAAAGATCTTTCTAGGGGAAGATGAAACTGTGTCGTTTTTAAACAACCCAGGTAATCCTTTCCCTACAGAAGAAGCCATTGATTGCAAGTTTTGCCTTCTGATCATCACTAATCAATCACATCTTCCTCCAATCAACCCAACAACAGCTGAAAAGCAACAAATTTTTGATACCCAGTTGCTAATTTGTCGATAAAATGCAAAAATTGTAAGATATTGATTCGGAAATTGAAATTGAAATATAGATTTATGATTTTCAAAACCCAGAATCAGAAATGGGTGAACTTTTTTATTGGGTTATTGGGTTTTGTGGGCAGAAAAATCAAGGTTACTTTTTTTTTTTAATGATTTTTGGAAGGAAATTGATTAGAAATGGACAAATTGAGATTGATTGAGAAAGTGTAATAAATTTGGAGATGCAAAAAGAAAAAGAACTAAAAAAATAATATGCAAAAAATGGCAAAGAAAATGAAAAAGGGTGGCAGTAGGGAGAAGTGTGGGATTGGGAGAACCCTCCGCTCTTCCTGTGGTCCTCTTTCTTCACTTTAAATATACGCATACGCCGACGCCGTCCTTCATCAATCAATCACGGTGCAGTGTGTTATTTTCCTTTCTTTTTTCACCACTCTTTGGCTCTTTGCCGCTTAAATCAAATCAAATTCATAATCCATCCGTCCGATAATACTCTTATACTTATTAGGCCACATAGTTTGTTGTTTGGTTATCAATTGTTATTTATTGAAAAGGTAGATGTAAAAAGAGTTAATAGGCAGTAAAGATAGTATTATCTTATTTGGTGGAGAGAGAATGTGGGGGGCCAATGGTTAGAATTGGTAGGTAGTAGAGTGGTATTATTTTATTTAAAGGAAATAGAGTGTGGGCCAATAGTGAAAAGGTAGAAGGATTAAAATAATAGTGGGTCATATCTAAAAATAGAAGTGTAAAGGGTATTATGGGACAAATGAAAAAGGAAGATGTAAAGGGGGTGTTTGGCAATTAGAGTTTTGGAGCAAAAGGAGAGTTTTGGACCACTTTTAAAGTTTTGACTAGTCAAAAACTCTAAAAAGGGTGTTTGGTAAAATAGAGTTTTAGAGAGAGATTTGGAATAAAAACTCTCAAAATGAAAAAGCTCATAATAGGAGCTTTTTCTTTAGAGGATTAGGTAAAAATATGTTCAATGACTATTTTGCCTCTAATAATAATACTACACATATGTATTAAAATGTCTATAAATATCATTTCACACAAATAAATGGCAAAAACTTTTAGCAATCAGCTAATTGTTACCAAACACATTTTATAAAAAAAAGGTTGTCAAATCTGCTAAACAAAAAGTTAAAAATCTAACAACAAACTCTAAACTCTAACAGCTAAACTCTGTTTGCCAAATAGAGCCAAAGAGTATTCTGGGACAGAGAGAGTAATAATTAGGGGATAGGGATGTCAATGGGGCAGGTTAAATAAAAGACACGTTCCATTTCCGCCTCAATGGAGTGGGAATATGGGATGAGTTCAAGTTTGGCAGGTGGTGGGACGCGGATGGAAAAACCACCATAGGTGATGGGGCGGAGTGGATGTTAGGTTGTACCCCCCGCCTCGCCTTGCCCCGCCTTATTCATATGTGTAATTAGAAAAGGATTTTTTTTGTAATGAAAAAAAAAAAGAGATTTGACCTTTAATTGGAGTGATCTGTTGTTGGATGCGTTGATTATTTTGGCAAGTTGATTTATTTGTTGGAGTGTTGGAAGATTTATTGACCTTTTGTACCCTGCTTATGTTTTTATATTTATGAAGAATGATATATTTTAGGTGGGTATAATAAGATGGTTTTTAGGTGGATTTTAGGCGGATCTGAGGTGGGTGATGGGGTGGGAAAGGTGGAGATTAGGCGGGGGTGAATTCCCAGATCGATGGTGGCGCAAAGATGGTTTTAGACCTGTACTCGCGGTGGCGGGGATGGATTCTAGGCCCGCCTTGGGGATGGGGGATGGCGAGGCCAACATCCGCCTCACCCCGCCCCATTGACAACCGTAATTCATACAATGCTTTTTCCTTTCTTTTACATGTGAGCTTTTATATAAGATGGTGTATATGTATATCGAAAATTTCCCCAACATATATATTTGATGGATCAAAAACAAAAAGTAGATTTAGCTTGGCACAAACTAATCTAAGCTTCAAGAAACGAAATATATATACACAATGAATTGTTAAAATGAATAGATAATGTACAAATGATGCCATTCCTCACCCTATAAAAAATAAATACATCAATATATGTATCTTACAGTAAGATAATTGTATGCCAAATCCCTTTAAATACACATTCTTTGTTTATTTACAAATTACAACACCAAATTAAACTAAAATCAAGGAGCAAAACTGATGGTTAAAACCACCACAAACAAGATTAATCCCACTACCTTTTGCAAGCTAATGGGCAATGAAGAAGGGCCACCGTTCTTCACAGTCTTAGAAGTATCAATCATAATTTCAAATCTACAACCATTTTGTGAAGGATCAGTTGTAGTAGTAGTTGCCATATTGTTGAAATTGCAAGCTCCTGCACTCTGATTCTTAGTTTGATAGTACATGTTAAACACATACGATGCGTTACTTCTAGCATCCAACTTACCACAAGAAGAGCCATATCCAAGAGAAGTGCAATCAGCAAATTGACAAGCATAGCTTATACTTTCTTGTACATTTGGATTAGCAGAGCTTGCTTGAGGAGCCATAACACACCATTTTTTAGCCAAATACTTAACCCCTTTAGCAGGAACAAGAGTTTTACCCCTACCCATCTTCAATTGATACTTTACACCTCCATCATAATAGAACATTCCCCAGTGCCTCTCGAAGTTCCCTGGATCGACACTCTTTGCATCTTCATCTATGAGCGAAAATATGTACACCTCAGGTGGTGTACGCCTTTTAGGGGTGCCCTTACCTTGGAGGATCCTACTGATGAGCCCTTGGTTGAATTTCCTAGCATTGTCTAAGTTAGCATTAGGTGCCCCGTCTGTAGGCCACCCTACTTCCCCTATGATGACAGGCATGTTAGGGAAGCCGTTCTTCTCTAGGGCCGATATAAGGGTGTCGTAGTTGGCATCAAAGACATTAGTGTAGGTAAGTGAGCCATCTACAATAGGCTTGGATGCGCCTTCGAAGAAGGCAAAGTCGATGGGGAAGTTGGGATCGCTGTTAAGGCTAAGAAATGGATATATGTTAACTGCTATAGGGGCTGCATTATTGTTGAGGAATTTGACTATGGAGATCATAAGGTCATGGATATCAGCTCGAAAGTTGCCTCCTGAAGGTAGATCAGTGTCAGATTGATAGACATCAGCATTTAAGGGGATTGTGGCCTTCACTTTGCGTGCTATACCAGCTTTGATTAAGGCAGCTTGAATGTTTTGAAGTGCTGGAAATGTTGTGTGGATGAATTTGTCTCCATAATCTTTCAGAAATGGCTCATTTCCAACAGCAACATATCTGAGATGTTACAATAATTTAGACTTTGATTTTTATGGCAGAAAGTATATAAACAGAACATATCCAAGCTATTCAAACACAAAAGTATTCATGGAGTAGTACTTACAGATTACTTTACCAACTGAGATGTTTCAAACTATCAATCTATCATTTCTAGCTTATATGCAAATAATTTCTGGTCAACTTTTTGATTGAATTTCGAGTTTAAGATGTTTAATGTAGTCAAAATATATGTTTGTTGTATGGGATTTCGATTGAATGAAAGTTCTTCTGCCAAAGGATAAAACTATGTTAAGAATTAGATTGATTATTCTAGGACAATTACTTTGAACCAGTGGTGAAAAAGTTCATTTGCATTTTTAACAAGTTTTTTAGTAGCTATTTTGACAACTTTTTAAAACATTAAAGAAATTACAAATGTGTTTTTAGCCAAAATTCTTGATGATCAACTAAAGCAATCAATTGACTACAAACAACCATAACAAACAACTACTACCACCAAATAATTAAAATAGTCAAAGTAACCTCATGAAGCGAGTTATCAAATATCATTATGTATAATACATCAGCGTTTCATTTATTTCAGAAAGGAGGAAGTATGATAAATGCATGCATTATATTTTACCTTATGTCAACCCCACTTCTAGAAAGGAAATTGGAGACATTCTGATTAACCCAGTTGACAGCAGCTTGAACACTACCAGCAAGTGGTGCTAACATATCATTAGGAATTCCAACCATAACTTCAATACCAGAATTCCCAAGAGCTTTAAGAGCGGCATGATCGGCTTCGAATAGCTTAACTTTGTTAAAGCCATTGTCCTTTAATAACTTCACAACTATTTCCGGGGGTAGAGGGTGAGTCGCCCTCGTACCCCAGTTAACGCCGAGGCCTAAACCTCCTGCTACTAAACATGCACCAATTATGCAAAACAACAAACCTTTGTTTGTTTCATTGAAACCCATTTTTCTATATTAGATTATGATCTTCTTTGTTCTGGTTTTCTGCATTAACTAGTGGTGCAACTTGAAGGGATTATATGAAGGAGTTGAGACAATGTACGTTGAAAGTTAAAAGTATTGGCATAATTGGAAAGAAAGGGAAAGGGATTTCAAGAAGTTTTGATAAGGAATGTGATGCCTTAATTGTGACGCCTTTTTAAAAGTGGAATCTAAACAAGAAAGGAATCATACAACTAGTACACCTGAAATTGGAATAGCTTTTCTAAGATGATATAACTATTTGCACTTTTTGGAAAAAATTTGGAGTATAACTTTTAATTAGCTTTCTGCTAGATTTTCTGATATCACAAATCAGCATAGACAAAAGAAGAATAGCATAGATGTGGCTTTTTATGTTGGAAATCTATTTGTTCTACCATTTTAAGAATATATCTTTTACAGTTGAGACTTGAGTTACTGCAGCTCAGCTCCCAATTTTTATACCTGTTGTACTTTTACTTTTAAATCTTACTGATCTTGGCATCTACATTTTTACCAGTATCACTGTACCATTTTCAATGCTAATTGTGTACTCCTACCTGTCTTGAAATGCTTTATTCACATTCTATGGAGATTTTTATTTTTGGAAATTAGTTCATAATGATGTAAAGATCTAAAATAGGAAAATTGTATGTAACAATTTTTACTATGGTGCAGATACTAATGTAATATGCACTTTATAATTAATAGGAAAAATTTCATAAAACTACCTTTTATAATCAACTTTTTTCAAAAAACTACCTTTTAAAAATTTTCTTTCAAAAAACTACCTTATATAACAAATTTCCTTTCAATATACTACCATTTTATCCTTAATGGGGTTTAATCACTAGTAATTGAGTCACCATAAATTGCTTTTCTTTCTTCCCCTCTCTTTTCTATCCTCTTTTCTCGCTACTCCACAGGCAGCAACACCTACGGCGATTGTCATTTATCGATTATTATTAAATATAAACATAAAATGGTAGTATATTGAAATGAATTTGTTATATAAGGTAGTTTATTGAAAGAAAATTTATAAAAGGTAGTTTTTTGAAAAAAGTTGGTTATAAAAGGTAGTTTTTTGAAATTTTGCCTAATTAATACCCATGTTTATAGTAATAACTTTCTCTCCCTCCTATTCAAAAGTCAAATAAATGACTGACTCTTTATTAACTCTCTTCTTTCCTTGAAACTTATATCTACATTACCAGAATGTCTTTTTGGAACAGAGTGAGTATTATAATAGTTCCCTAATGATGCAACATTGTTTTTCCTCATCCTTTTTAATCAAACTTATCTTGGCTAAAAATATTGAAAACTTGACACTTCTTTTATAATTTTTTTTTACATGCCTTTGTAATATCTTAAAGCATCTAAATACGCACATAACATATCAATACTTCCGGACTGAACTACCTTCTCTTTAGTACTAAGCACACTGATGTAGACGGATTCAATCCCTTGAGTGTTTCTACAATATTTTACCAATCAAGTTAGATGGCGTCCACATCTGTCAAAATCATTAATAACAGATACGCCTACATTACAAAGTGTTACAAACAACATATACTATACAATATTGACCAATTTAACATTGGGTACAGAACATAAGCCCAAAAACCATATTAGTTACCTCTACCATAACCTTCTTTTTGAAACAAACCCTCGTCGTTGAGTAGATAAAATTCACATATTTCCATTCTAAATAAACTTTGAACTCCCTCCATCTGTTATAAAAGGCATTATTCTAATTGTGTTAAGAGTACAAAACTTCACCCAGCACAGAATCTTTTCACTAGTTCATAATAACACAATTAGGTTACAAATACAGCACCAAAAGCATAAGAACAATTGGTACGCAAAACTACAATACAGCTTCTCACAAGAAAATGAATTTCAACGGTTAAGCCAATCCTTCCTCAATCTTTTTCTTCATTTTGTACTGCAAAGTGGCTGGGGCACAATCTAATGGTGTCTCACCTGCAAGATAAGATATGTCAACACCAAGTCAGCAAATGAAATATTCGCTACTTGTAAATGCAACTCAGGGCAAGGTTCGTCCGTCATCTTTTGACTATTAAATTTGCAGAAATAAGCAAATAAATGTAAAAGCAACTGAAAATTCCTCTCCGGGTTCACAAAGGATAATACATCGGACTGACAATAAGTTGATGAAAGCCTGTAAACTAAAGAATAAGGAAATATGTTTATTTCAACTGGAAGGTAGAAATGCATGCCGTAGAAGACAACATTGCATGACTAAAAGAAATGTTTATCTTCCTCATTACAGCTATCTTTGAGCTTTCAGGTAGTAACAGAATGCAGTAACATAACTTTTCTAAACTAACAAATTGAGTTACCCTGGGAATTCTTGCAGTCCAATCTTGCGCCATGATCCATGAGGGTAAAAACTATATCTGTTTGATTGAAGACAGCAGCCTGTGTAAGCAAACAACACCACAAAGTTACACCAATAGGGAAAATATTTCGAACTTCTTATTTGCCAGTTGACACACAAAACACGCTCATTTAGACGGACATCATTGCAAGAGATATTTACCAGGTGCAGCACTGACAATCCTTGCTTGTCACAGTAATTTGAGTCCACGCCCTGCCATAATGTAGTTCTTTTAGTTTATGATCAACACATCAAAGCAAGATGGGAGCAAAATAAGCAAAAACCTTATCCAGAAGATCCTTGACTCCTGCTCGATCACCACTTTTAATTGCTTCTCTTAAGCCCTGAATAGCATCAGAGCACAGAAAAAAACTCAATTAAGTAGGTCTTGCTACAGAACTATCCTCTATACCCAAGAAAGGTATTGGTATACCTCCCCATTCACTTCGTAATTTGCCAGAGGTTTATCTGAACAACTAGCTGACGGGCCAACACTGAAGCATTAAACATTAGGTGGTTAAAAGAGAAAACTTCCCGAAATAGATCAAATTTGATTTGATATTGGTATGAACACAAAAGAGAATAATATCCAAGAATACAAAATTGAGACAGTCAGAGAAGATACAGTACAATAATGATCCTCTCCAATGCAAGTACTGAACCCTGTCCATTGCTATGAAAAGGACTAACGTTCAGCTATGCACTCTCTTAGGATCACCACACATTAACTGAAAGAATATTACTGAGGACTAGCAAAATGACTTCTATAATCTTGATTGTAACTTTCATCAGCAACTTCTCAAAACTTAGATATTACTACATTTGCTGTTAGGTCTAAAATTATCCTTCAATCTACAGGGTAAACCACGAGTTCAAGATTTTCCTTTCAAATAAAGGAGAATTATCGTTTTCAGAAGATTTCTCAGTCTTTATTCAGCAGGGTTTTATAATTCTTTCAGCAGCAATAGTTCAATAATTATGCAAGATGAACATAGCAATGCAAAGAAGTCAATAAACTTTCAACAAACCTTACAAAATAATGAAGTACAAAACAAAAAGCATTCGCAAACTTTGTCAATTCAAGTATCTTTCCACCCAAAACTGGCACAGGTGACCGTACCCAAAACATTAAATTAAATGGTTCGTAATGATTCGAAGAGCTGGTTCCTCTATTTCATAGTTAACAATCTAGCTATAATTAATCAATAAAACCAAGCATTATCAAGCAGTTTCTGACAATAAACTCTACATATATGTCACAAATTTGCAAAGATTTAGGTGCAGGTTTAAAAAAATTCCAACAAAAGAAGTACACAATTGTACAAATCTAAGTAGCACACTAGCAAATTTTGAATATTAGGATTCAACAAGTAACAAGTTTACACGTACATACCCTTGACTGCTATCTTGAGTAGGACGTCTTTGTCTTGGGACGGCATCTGTTTTCTTTGTTTTCGTATTCGAAGTTGATGAAGACGCTACAGTCTGCTCTTAGACACAGGGAAACACAGCAAAATAAGAAATTCTGGAGGTGAATCAAACTACTACAGAGCAGGTGTTAAACCGTGAAATATTACTGAACCTGCACAGGAGCTGCCGGAGAGGGTGGAATTGAAACCTCACAAATGCATAAAGGCATACCACATTTGCATTCTGGAACAGTTGATACATGTGGCTGCAGAGAAGATGATACAGATCTATGTTCCGAATCCCCATTCATGTCTAATCTTGAAACAGCTTCTGAGACAGAATTGATTCTTTCTGCAGAAGGCCCTAAACTGTCACCCGTGGATCTGCACCAAAAAACATCGATTATTCCTCAGAAGACAGTGAATTTATACAGAAAATCCATTAAAAAAGACAATGCAAAATATGAATGAATGAATCAGGGATCAAGGAAACATAGTGATTGAACCACGACCATAAAGTAGTGATATGACTGAAAGTTCAAAACTGAGAGGAAGTATTACAGAACATGCTTCAATTTTCTTTTAATAACATGAGAGAGCATTCTCTACTGCACCTGTTGAGGATGAACCTCCCAAAGTTATCCTACAGCTACAAGATGACACATTTTTTAATTGTTCACCAATTCCTAGCTTCCTGCTTAAAATTTTTCTGAGTTCTGTAATATGTGTGGATTTCTTGAGGAGAAAGATGAAATAAGGATAGCAAGTAGCCAACACAGAGTTCAATTCTACATAGCAAATGGCATTGTACAATCAAGCCACCTAAATTAGGCCCGATGGGAACATAAGACATTCATATTCAATTAAAAAAAGAAAAAAAAACTATTCAATGAACCCTTAGCCATAACAAAGTATACATCGGAAATCTATCTTTTTTCTTTGATACATGATGACAATGCTTATTTCTCTAACCATACCACTTGCAAATTGTCTCCACCTCCTCCAAAGAGAGATGGAAAAATACTCTGACTCCTTCCAAATAAGATAAAAACGTCAATTAGCTTTAAGATGAATGCTTCAATCTCTATTCCAACAAGTACCTTGTTACCATATTACGCTTTGCATTTTTAATGGGATTCAACAGGTGCAAATGTTGGTGAAATCAAACATTGGAGATACACATCCATTCATCTTGCCATGAAATGATTGAAAGAATCCAAAAATTTAACAAAAAAAAAACTTATTAAATGAGAAAAGGAAATTATCTTATAAAGTAAGTAGAGAAAAATTAGGTTTTGAGGTAGAACTAAAGCGAATAAATACGATTGCTACGAACTGTATACAGATTGAGATTGATTGAGCGAGCAAGTAAGTAAATTCAAGGGTATCAATTATCATGTCCAGAGATCAAGTGATGTTATTTTGGCAATAGGACTATGGGAGATTTAAAGCGAATGGTTTTCTGTTTTAGCCTTCCTCTTTTCCTCAAAGCATTGACAAGAAACATTACATCATACACAAATACCATGAAAGGGAGAAACGAGATTCAGCAGCTTAGGATACGAAAAGAAAATAAAATAAAAAGAATGACATTTTTAAAACAAAAAGAGACAAAGACAGGAAAACACTTACTTTGAGAAGTTGTTAAAACAATCGGAACAAACTCTGACATTGGTGTAAATGCCAAATTGTGGCAAAGGCTGATGATTAGCAAAAAAGGAAGCTAGTTCAATCAACAAGGCCCCTGTTAAATATCATAGATAACTAATTAAGAGGATAAACAATATGCGCTTCCTACCATTTGACTGGATGAATGCTCACTACATAGGGTCCTCCCACAACACCGGCAATGATGCTGCAAGAGAAAGAAAGCATGAGAACAGAGCAAAGCAAGAAAAGTAAGGCACATATGTGATATTTGACAAAACCACTAGACTTTCAGATCCCTCTTCTAACTTGAATCAACCACATCCTTCTCAACAGTTCTACCATCAAAACAACACCTCAAAAGAGATGAAGACGGTTTACCATCAGTATTACTACAAGAATTCTACCATTAATTTAAACCATCAATTCCCTAACCTTCTCAACAGTTCTACCATCAATATTACTACAACACCTCAAAGAGACGAAAATGGTTTACCATCAATACTACTACAACAATTCTACCATCAATATTAGCATCAATCAACCTTATTACCATCAAGAACTTGATCCATAACGCAATGATCGTCAGCTACTTCACAATATATTGAAACACAGATGGTTTACTGAGTCATTTTACATATAGTCCATCATCATCCAAAGCTAACGAAGTAATGAATCTTTTAAGTTTCAACTCCAATAGAATTAGGCAGCTTTTCTAACAATTGTCTAAGAAGAATATAATAGAACCGTTGACATCCCATGAATCCCAACTCAGTTGACCCACATTGAACAAAAGGAGAGCGACAAGCCATTCTCATAACTTCGAGGAGTTACTCCACATCGAACTTTCTTTAGCATTATAAGTGGTCCAAACTCTCATCCGCTGTTTAAATCATTCATTCTAACCCTCCACCTTTAAGTCTGATCCTAGAACACCATACTAGAATTGAGATCATAAACCTCCAGAAAATTAGTCAAATCAACATAAAAATATATCCACCAGTATTCTGAGTATCGTAGGCGCACGTATAACATCTGATCTTACATATGGAACACAAAATATAGATTCTTGGGTGAAAGAAGTTCAATCATATACTTAAATCAAAGCTTAATTTTCCGAAAACCCAAAAAAAATAAACAAGAAACTAACAACAAAACCTACAACCTAAGAATCAACGAAAATTTTCCAGTAAGCCCTTAACAAGTTAGATCTAATTAACAGTAAAATCACATCATAAACTGCAGAATTTCCAAAAAAAAAATCCAACAATTGAGCTACAAAAACTTCATCAAAATCAAGTAAAATCACCAACTAATACACTATTTTCCCAAATCAAACATCCAAACCCATAAAATCAACGAAATTCATATCATTTTTGTCTTTGATTGGGTCATGTAACATACAATTTTCAAGTAGAATCCGATCACAAAGGAAAATCATAGAAAATTGGGAAGAAAAAAAATACCCGGCGACGAAAAGTGTTGAAGCTGCATTTGCAGACGTCGCAACGGCTAGATTCCTGGAATGGCGGCGGCTCCGGGTTCATTTTCCGACGCCGGCGAGTTTGATCGCAGCAAATAGTATTTATTATCCTATTATTAGTTGTGCTGCCATGCCAATTTCAATTTGTAGTTCTTCAGAGCCGTCAATTCGGATGGTCACTCGAGTCACCTCGGGATATGGCCATATGGGTCATGTTCGATCGGGTCATGTGGGGTCAACTTATTTTCTAGGTCAGGTTTGAGTTGGTTCGGGGTCATTTTTTTTTTTTTGAGTTCAAATAAATCGATTTGAGTTAGATTCATGTTGAGTTTGATTTTGGTTTAGGGTCGTGGTAATTTAGAAATATGATAGTTAGGTTATCTTTTATTCACGTGAAGTTTGAATTAGGAAATTACTAGCCTGGGATATTCTTGGGTTTAATGTAAGTTTAAAATTGATCATACTTCGGTTAAGTCAAGACCGGTTTGGATCAATACTAGGTCGATGGTCGGATCATAATGAATGTTGCTCTACTTGTTTTATTTATATTGGATCGGGTTTTGTCAAGTCCATTGAATACATATCTTGTTAGTTCGGATTTTGAGTTACTATCCTATTGACTATGTACAAAAATTAAGCTTTAATATTATCAAAAGTCAAGTTTAGTATTAATATTGTTTGAGCTTGTTTCGCATCAGATAAATTATTGATTGGTCAGTTTCAAATAATTTTAAGTCGAGTTAATGCTAGATCGGATGAACAACAAGTTAAGTGAAGTAGGGATAGGGGCTGTCAATAGTCACATATTGGACCACAACAAGAAGTTCTTTCCAGTTTAGGTTTTCCTCGGGTCGGGTTTAGGTTGGTTCAATTTTATAATGGTGGGGCCTGGTGCAGATCGGTTATCTTCAGGTCAAGTGCAGGTTCAAGTTTGGTTCAATTTACACTCTCACATGTCATACAATTCGTAACTTATATCCGATTGTAAATTTGAACTTTCTAACATTCTCCAACCGAGTGTGTTCATATGTTGAACACATGATGTATGAGAATGTGATTAAGTTTACCACGCTCTAAATACACCCAATTACATGGTGAATGAATCATAAGAATGTGATCTTTACTTGGCATTGTGAAAGATGATGATGACAAATTTACATGCATGTCAACTTAAGAAGAAAATATATTTTCAAAAAAATCTTTCATATATTGAGTAGCCAAGTTGGTGTAGTACATTTTCTTTCTATAATGTATTCTAAGAGATATAATAGTTGTTTTTTTATTTGCCAATTCAAAATTGAGGTATAACATGGTGTCGTTTTACCAAATTGGTTTTGGTTCAAATTTGGTTCCTAAATTTTTACCGAATACCCAATTTTATTAACCCATAATCTGATCCATTTAACCCATAAACATGAGAACATCCCATTAAAACTATATTGATAAGCATGATTATTGCTTATAAATCTTGAATCGCTTGAAATAATATTGAAACTTGTCCAATCCTCGTCAAAAAATTACATAGTTTTTCATGTAATCAATTCTAATGGGCGATGTTTAAGCATAAAGAAGATGATTGATTAAATTTAATATGAGAAATACTTACTTCCATTTTTTTACTCGCAATACTTTTTTTTCATCAACTCCAATGCAGTTTTTGGGTATGAGAGAGATAGAGGAGAAAAAAAGAGAGGGCCCATCTGATTGGAGAGAGATAGAGAGAAAGGAAAAGGAAAAATAGAAAGTGTTGCAAGTAATTAATTATTTTCTTTTTAGGAAAGTATTGCGGGTAAAAAAACGAAGGAAGTAAATAAATGTGTCAAACGGGTCATACATGGGTAACATATTTATAAAATAGGTATAGTCACTATTGAATTTTCCAACCCGATTAATAAAGTTGAGAATTTTCAATCAATTTTAAATTCAAGAACAAGACCAGTTAGCAAGCTATACTAATAAGAGTCAAACCCTTTGAAAACAGATTACAGAACAGTTTTTTTTATTCACAGGGCAATGGAGGTTCCATAATATTCCCATACATAATGAGCACCTAGACAATCTAAAAGTGACCTCTGTTTAGGAAGTCTCTTCTCCAACGTGATACTGGACAAAGAAAAACAATCACCATGCTCATTACAGCAAAGCTTGTAGAGCAGTTATCTTAACAATTCTTTACCATACATCTCCTACTTCTTCACCATCAATTATATAATACACGACGATTACTAAGTAATCAGACTAATTGCTGGTAAGCACCTGATCAGTGACATCGGATTTTGCCAGTGTCAAAATATCACCAACAATTTCAAGCACCTTAACCTCATCTTCTTCGACTCCAGTCACACCACAATCTATGGTTTCTTCGTTGCTTTTTACTTGTTCTACCTCTGTCGTTTCATTTTTCATTTCAACAGCACTCAGACCCAGTTCCTTCTTTTCTTCAACCACAGCTTTCTCCACATAGCTAGCAATATCTGTTTCCTTATTTCCCTTCCTTTCCTCAACCACGCCTTTCTGTGCAGAACTTTCATTTTTCATTTCTTCAACAGCAGCAATAAAATCCAGTTCCTTCTTTTCTTCAACTACAACTTTCTCCACATAGCTAGCAATGTCTGTTTCCTTATTTTCCTTCCTTTCCTCAACCACGCCTTTCAGTGCAGAACTTTCATTTTTCATTTCTTCAACAGCAGCAGTAAAATCCAGTTCCTTCTTTTCTTCAACTACAGCTTTCTCCACATAGCTAGCAATATCTGTTTCCTTATTTTCCTTCCTTTCCTCAACCACGCCTTTCTGTGCAGAACTTTCACCTGAGGGTGAGGCACCTTCATTGATTTTATTGAGCTGTGCAACTTTTGCCAAATGTCGCTTGCCCCTCTTATGGGCATTAAGCACTCTCAGTGCATGAGTACTGACCTGACAAACATCACAAAAAAATTTAAGCTTATTTTTCGCTTTGGCACTCACTGGTGATTTTTGAAGCATAGCTGACAGTGAATTTTCCTTTTTCTTTACACAAGTCTCTTTTCCAGGCAAGCGGGTAAACTTATTGTCAGTTCCTGGTAGTTGTTTTGGTGCATTGTGAACTTTCTCATCCTTCTTCTTAATGCTAGATTCATTAGTTGCACTGGGTACTTTGAAGGGCTTCCCTGTGGTGGTGCTACCTGTCTTTGGTAATGGGCCGGTACCAAAGCCTGTTCTCTGAGAATTCAATCCACTTTCTCGAGCCTTGTGTTTTTTCCCCTGAAGGTGATCATTCAACGCTCGTTCGCTTGTCGTAGTAATACGACATAAAGCACAGCTCCAGTCATCTTGGGTTTTTGGCTTCTTCAGCCCAGCAGATGGGTCAGCAGAAGCTCCAATTGGGGGTGTCGTTGCTTTACGCTTCAAATCAGTGGCATTGGGCTTGGCCTGAAATTATACTCGAGAAAAAACAGACAAAAAGTAAATGATGAAACCCCAACAGCATTGCCATGGTCATAGCACATTGGAGTTAGTTTGCTTCTAAAAGCACAAACTAGAGCATAAAAGGAAGGTTCCAAGTACCACCATGATAAAAAAACAAAAAAAAGGATTATGCAATTCATACTCATTGAGGAGCAAGGATAGGAGTTAGCTCAAGTGGATAGAGCACTCCCCCTTGGCCCCTGAGGTCAGGGGTTCGATCCTTACCCCCAGCATTATGCTGGGGTGTTTCCTTAGCATGCTATGCATGCCTTACCAACCAATGTGTTGGTGTTTCCTACAGGCTAGTAGCCTTGTAGGGGTTAGCCCTTGGGCTAACTTAATTTCCTAATCAAAAAAACAAAAAAAAAAACAAAAAAAAAAAATACTCATTGAGGAGCAAAATGACCAAGATACCAAATCATGTTATTGGTTGACCCTACCAAGGAATAATACTAACACATCAGTAGAAATATACACAAGTCACTGAGGTAATCCCTGCTTCCATCCAATTAAAAGGCAAACTGTCAAAGGCCAAGAACAAGCAGGTAGCACAATACACCTCCTCCATTTGGGAGAGTGATTGATTTTATGTAATGGCTAACCATTAAGGTATATGTGTATAAACTATAAACCACCTATACAGCCATTTGCAAAGTTGGTAGACATCATGTCAATAATATGCCTGTCCAACCCAACCTCGTGCCACATAACTACCATAAAATACATAAAAGCCTTCAATATGACCAATATCTATAGATTTGGCATAGCTGGACATAATGATTAATCCCAAAGTCTTGTATCCCATTGAGGCATAGGAGGTGAATATGTATTTGAAAATATAAAAAGAAAAATAAATTTAAAAATTTACAAGGTGAAAATATGTATTTGAGAAGAATCAATCCAATAGAAAATTAATGTCTTATTCAGCGACAACACCCTACAGTGTTAAGGAAAAACCCTGCGGTGGTAACCATCTGTTTTAAAAAAAAAAGAAAAATAGTAAATTTAACAGTTATATGCAAAACCGGTTATACCTATTACATGAAAACATAATGCTTGAGCTTGAGCTTAGAAGGGTTGTGTTTGCTTTTACAAAGATAACAGTTATTTAAGATAATTGTTAACTTGTTATCATTGTTGTTAAATCGCGGTGTGTGTGTATAATGGATCCCCCCCCCTTTTTATTTTTTTGCTGGTAAATAAAGTCAGTTCTCTGCAACACAACAATTTGACTTCAGCATAGTGAGTTCAGATATGTCAAGGCTGGTACAATGGTTAAGAAACAACTGACAAGAGGAGGAATTGTCTTTCTAACCGTGCTTCTGGTGATGGATGGTGGATAGCGGTAAGGTGAGGATACAAAACGGAAAAGCAGGTAGTATGGCTACACCGTGTTTCCTTCTGAACCTGGCCCTAGTTTATTCTGAGAGCCCCCTACCTTATCGAAGTCAAATAAATCTGTTATAAGTCAACTTCAACGCCACAATCTAGAGTATCTAGAAATAATAGCAACTAGCAAAAGCTTATCAGATGAAATGGTTAAATGTATAGTTGCACTTCTGAAGTTCTTACCCGCCAAACATAAAAAAGCAGCATAAATCAATGTCGATAAAAGGAGAAGAAAAGAAAGGAAACCAAACCTGAAAAGAAAATGTCAGAGAGAACAAAAGGTAACAAGGCTGTCAAGTCATATAAAGGGAATTTTACAAAATATGTGGAGCGTATAAAGTTCTGGAGCATGCTAGGTATCTGTTACTATATCTATAATTCTATATCCATCGCAAATTTGCTTATGTTCCAAGAGAAAGCAGGAGCTGCATTTAACCCTAGCATACTGCATGGAACATAGACTTATCACTCTAGGGATGTTAAGAACTGATATAATATAAACCTTGTTGACCACCTTAAATGAGGTTTCTAACAACCACAATTAGACAACAATCCATACCCGCATCTTCGATTCAGCAGTCAGCCCAAAGAGAAACAGAGTTCTGCAGCCTAAATAAGTCCATTTGACTTCACACATTACACTTCCAAATTCAACTCAAGTACGATCAGTCGATCACCAATTAAATGTATTGTTTAGCAGTAGAAAGTTAACAAAGTTGATCAAGCAAAAGAGAAATTAAACCACATCCATAGACAAGAAACTCTAAACCAGTCAAAAAAAAGTTCAATTTCTGTTCGGAAGACTAACCTGAAACATTGCGATCCATATATGTCTAATGCAATGCAGCAAACAAGTAAAAAGAAGATTGTAGCAAAAGAACTAGACCTAGAGGCATCGATTAGACTTCTGAAAGGAGATACTGAAAGAAGAGTTGTACTGGGAAGAGCAAGGTTAAACATCCTCATTTGTAATGTGTCTGATTAAAATATCTACCATCACCAATGGGGAGATATGGCAAAAATCAGTGTACTTTGCAGCTATGGAGGAAGGTGCAGCCAAATAATAACATGACAAAGAAAGAGAATAGGTATAGAAAGTCTAAACGAAGATATGCAACCCATGCATTTGCCATTTCTAATTTGTACGGATTCTCGAGACTTTGACTTGGGAGAAAAAGAAAACCAAATTTGAATAACAAACCTTGAAGACAGTGTTTAGGCTTCTTTTCCTCATCCTTCTCTTATTCCATCCAACATTAGCCACATACCCAACCCAACTCTAAATGGGAGCGCCTACATCTGGTCTAACTCCAAAAGAGAGATAATAGTGCAAAGTCAAGATTTATTTTTTAAAAGACAAAAGATTTCTCAAATAGTAAATTCAATATGGATCGCAATACTTGAAGGCTAATCTAGAGATGAGACATGAACTTTAATTGATAACTTTCGAAGAGCTCCTCTTATATGTTGATGTGGTTTATCAGCTTTCCCTTTCATTTGAGCAATTCTCTTCACTTACTATAACTAAACAACACACCTTAAGTTGGGATTGCTAATTGTTACTTCTGTTGAACAAGGTAAGCATAAGATTCCAAACTAGTGAACTAAGCAATAGCATCACTAGATAAAGACTGAATATTAAACTTAAACCAACGACATGTTAAAATAATTACAACCTAGGGGTAGTTCCATCTAGTACTAAGAGTCATTTCTGTATTCATA
Source organism: Beta lomatogona (assembly GCA_947646795.1). Lineage (NCBI taxonomy): Eukaryota > Viridiplantae > Streptophyta > Magnoliopsida > Caryophyllales > Amaranthaceae > Beta > Beta lomatogona. The sequence goes on along the minus strand of CANSNZ010000033.1, from coordinate 898,688 downwards.
TTCAAATGCATAATAATTTTAGGGAACAAACACACTAGAAATCATGCACCCTCGTTAAGAAAAGCCAAAAAAATTTACAACATTACAAAAAGTTACAGGAGCAAAAACTACACATATATGATAGATACCAGTCAGTCAGATCGTAACAACCAATGCAGCCCTAACATGAGGAGTCTAGAAAATTTAAGGAACGGACATGCACTAAGCTTAAGCTTAAGCATAATCGACAAAAGCACAACAAGGCATATATACAAAAAAAAAAAAAAAGCCACTCAAATGCTGAAAGAGAGCGAAATGCCAGAGCAATATAATATTTCCTCCTTTTTCAAAAAATTGCAACAATTTAACTTTTGCACTAATTCACACGCTTACTTTGACCATATTTTTTAAAATATGAAAAAGAAATGCTATTATGTAAAATGTTACTATAAGATTTGTGGCAATGTATATTTATACAAAATAATTTTTATTAGTATATAGCTAGAGTTACTAATAGTTAAAGTTGTGCATTAACATACCTACAAGTTGACCTGTTGCAATTTTTAGAAAACAAAGGAAGTGATCAATGTGCATAGAAAAAAAATCAATAAAGCACACCTACAATCAAGTATGCAACCATTAACAACAAAAATTAAAATGTACTACTTCAAAACTTCACAATTCAATAATTCAATGATTAAAAAAAAAGTTAAAGAAAAAGAAAGACATTGGCATTACTAACCAAGAATATAACTTTATCCTTACTGAGCTCAGCTGAAGGACCCTTTAATTCCTTAATCTCCTTCAATGTCACACCCTGAGAAAACACATTACCATTTTCAGCAACATCAGGATCCCTCTGAAACGGCAGCGTTCGGGACCCTGAAAACCCGAGTTCCCGTTGAGGCGAATCTCCGATTCGATGTTCCACATTCGTCAACAACGGAACCCGCCTTGGCGGTCCTAACTCCAACTCCCTCTTACCTCTCCTCAACGCCATTTCTCTCTCATACATCATCTCTCTCCTAACTTCATCCTCCAATATTCTTCTCCTGTATACCTCCTCAGCAATAATTTCAGCTCTAATTCTCTCTTTCTCCAATTCTCGTTGAATACATTCTCGAATATCATTAGGGTTTCGATGCAATTCACGGCTTCTTGGGTCTGGACTAGGAAACCCCGCTATAAAAAAAACAAATGTTCGTTATCTTTTTTTGTTTCCAGTTTTTCTGAAAATTAAAAAGAATTCAAGAAATGTAGCTTCGAATTTTCTGTTGTAAGTTTATCAAGATTGACATGTTTAGTATAAGTACGACTAATTTTAAGTTTATGATACTCATTACGTCATATTGACTTTTACATTCGTACAACCAAAAATTGGAACTGACAGTGATTCCGAACATGCCATAAATAATCAAACATAATTTAAACATGCAAAGTAAAAGAATAAAAAGATTACCTCGAATGGCTTGATGAGAGAAGTAAGAGATATTATTATTATTATTATTATTATGATGATGATTATGGGAGGGGAAATTTGGAGAAGAAGAAAAGAAGAATGAAGATCTTTGTTCCATTAATACAGAAAAGAGAAAAATTGGGTTGAAAAGATTAAATTTTGTGAATTGAAGAAGAATTAAAAAGTGGGTAATTTAGGGTTTAAGAAGTGGTATTGAGTATGGGAGAAAGTGAAGAGGAGAGAGAGAGAGAAGGTGCAAAAGCTTCTGTAACACAGTGAGGTGAACAGAGAAAAGCGGTTTCAAATATCAAAGGGATTCTTTGAATTTTGATTTTATTATTTTACTGAAGATTATTACTGAGTGATATTGTGTCTCAGAAGTTTTTTTAAGGCATAAATGAGAATCAATTGAATAGGGGAATAAATAAAGTCTGATGACTTTATTTCTGTTTTCGTCAATACCGTTTCGGTTTTATGGAAATCCTTTTCAAACTTAAGGAACAGTACTTTATTACTCCATCAGTTTCTTTTTAGTTTACTCATTGTATTTTGAGGGATAATTAAGGAGAAAGTCTAAAAAATAAGGCCTTAGGCTCTGTTGCTTTAGATCAGACAAAACTAAATTGAGCTAGACTAAAGTGAGTTGAATTGAGTTGTACTTCACTTGAACTGAAAATAATGATAATAATAATTAATAATAATAATAAGAAGAAGAAGAAGAAGAAGTAATAGTTTTATACTCTATCAAGTATTAGTAGCAAACATAGGGGTTTCAAACTAATAGGGACGCTTGTATTGCATCCAAACTTCAAGTCCAAAGGACTCTTGCGTGAGGGGGAATAATGGAGTATAAAACTACTAGTATTATATGCACGCGATGCGTGAGAAAACATATAGTAAGTTAATTTAATTGCTATTATATCTAATAAATCAGGGATTTTTGAATTTTTAATCATTTTATCCTACTAAATCTTTTAAATTTTGAAAAAAAATAATTGAGAGAGAAGTAACTAATTGTGTTGTAAATATTCACTGTTTTCTTTTTGTAGTGCCCTTTTTTTATCTTTTTTTTTAATTAATTAGATGATTCCTTTTTTATTTTTCCTTTTTCTATTCTTTGAATTAAAGTAGGTAGTTACTGCTTTTTTTTTTTTTTTTTTCTTTTTTCTATGTTTTGGTGTCCTACCCCTCTTGACATATATAGAATAGAGATTTATGGGGACTCAACCATCAACTTAAACTTTTGGTTGAGTTGAACCTTTGACAATACTTAACGTATATTAATCATGCAAATCATCAAAATTTTAAAAATATTAGAAAGATACAATTACAGGGGGTTGGGGGTATATGTGTAACGGTCTGGATTTTTCCAACCAGCTTACTAAGCACAGTGAAAGGGACTTCAGTATCGAGCTAAGTCGAACTATTACTATATCACACTAATCAAACTACATCGGAGAGTGTGGAACTCAAACCCCTACTCTAATTCAATTGAATTAACTATTAAACAACGCCCTGATTCTCAGACTCCATCCTTATAATTTCCTCCACAAAATCTGGCAAAGTTCCCTTACAAATAGGACAAGCCTAAAAAGGAAATAATTTAAACCTATTTACAATTTCAATTGATAAAATATTTTCAATTCTGAAACGCAAAAGGCTTAACGCTTTGAGGAGCAACAGAAAAAGAGAATCAGGAGCATTAACGGCTCTTAAATATATAAAATAGAAAAAAAAATTAATAACTAACTATTATAAAGTTGAGCTTACTCACTTCGAAAACGTATAGAACATTACAACTAGTCTTGCAGCAAATATTAGCTTTAAGTTCCAAAAGATAAACTCACGATTTTAACCCCGAAATTTCATAAAATTACTTCATATTAACCACAAAATAAAAAAATTTGTGCAGGTGCTTTGATGGTTGAGGTGCGTGGTTTGATGGTTTTGGGCGTGGCGGGGGAGGGTGGCGAGGTTTGGGGTTGGGGAGGGGGTTTCAAAGAGGGTGGCACTTTTGGGGGTGGGGAGGGGTGGCGGTTTTGAGGGTGGGGGGAGGGGTGGATGGGATGGTGGTTTTAAAGACTTTACTTGTTGTAGAAGGTCACTAACCTTTTTGGACCATTTTTTATAAAAAAAAAAACTCCAAATTTGGGACCATTGATAAATAATCAAAAGTTGGGACTAAAAATGGTGGAACGCCCAGAGTTGGGATTGTTCCTGACATTTTTTCCTTATCATCAAGAATTGGATTTCTTTATATATGACTTTTGCTTTGGTGTTTACAATATAGGTGGATGGAGTATTTAATAGATTTGGGGTTTATTTGTAATAAAGAGATATAATTGCAAATAAAGAGATGTGTTTTGGTGGTAGAATGATGACAATGTTAACTAAATAGCCATGGGGATCCAATCCTATTAAACTTTATATTTTTTAGATTGAAAAGCAAGTTGTCATGTCATGCAATATGTGGCATCATGTTAGCATGTAGAGTTTGGTGACACGTGTCAGGGTCAACACCTCCTCACATGTTTTGATGATAACTAGTACTCCCTCTGTTTTTTTTACTTACTACATTGTTGTTTTCACTAATTTTTAGGAGATATCTCTTTCAATCTTTTTTGGCGTACCTTTTGACCCCTTTAGCATTAAATGAAGTGGGAAAAGGTGAAAGAAGTAGTACTTTTTGGTGGAAAAAGAGATAAACAAATATAATAGTATTACTTTTTGGTGAGCCAAGTCTCCTAATAAGGAAAGTTGAAACAATGTAGCAAGAAAAAAAAAGCAATCATTTAAGGAAAATGTAGCAAGTAAAAAAAAGCGGAGGTAGTATTTGAGCTCGTGCGTTGCCCCGGGTGGTACTTTTTTCCGAACTTTATACGCATTTTTTTCCATTCGCATTAAAATATAATAAAGAATACTCAACATTTACAAGGTACAAATATAATAATGTGGACATTTAAATCATGATTAAAAGTTGGTTGAGATGTTAATTATGCTATATATGTATAATAGCAAGATGTCACGGGTTCAAATCTTGTTGTAAATCAATTTACTTTTGTTAGTTGACATGACATATCTATACATTGGATAATTCTAGTGGAGTAAGAGAGGTGTCACGTGGCGTCTATACGTTGTCAGACACGCTTTTTAATATATTAATAAATATAGATATAGATAAGCAAGCAAGAGAACGAGGTGACTTGAATCCATACCCATTAAAAAGTGAGAAGTTGGTCTACTGTACCTTAGGAACAGTGGACTTACCGTTTTACCCTTTCAACTTCGTAGAATTACAGGCCAGCCCTTACCTTGCCTCGTGAGTCGTGTCTGTTTGTCCCCTACTCCCCTGTTCACTGCATCTCTCTTCTGTCTCTCGCTCTTCTATATTCACTCTCCTCTTTCCAGTTTCCAGTCGCTCCTCTTCCTTTCTCTCTCCTTTTTTTATCTCAGTCCACCACTTTCTCTCTCCTCACTCCCACCAAAACCCCCGCCTTCAAAACCCTCCTTAAACCCTTTTCATTCACATCAAGATAGAAGAACTTGGAACATTATCTCCATTCATCGGCGACTGCAAGAAGAGCGATTATTGTCTTCAACTTTCTCTCTCCTCCGCATTTCCGGCGCATTCGAAAAAACTCGCCGGCAAGGTTTCTCTCTCCTAGTTCTTATTTCCATGTATGAATTGAAGTCGATGTGAAATGCCATGGAAAATGTCGTGATTTGACAATTAGGTTTTGTTACCTGAGTGAATTTTTTGGGTTCAATTGGAATTTCAGGAGGTTTTGAAGGCGAAATTATTTCAACTTTTGACAGGTATTGTCGGAAAAAACTAAAGTACAAACTAATTCCTTTGATTAGGGATCGTGATTTGAATATGTGAAATGCAATGAGATATTCAATTGAGTTTTTCCTCTTATTGAAGTTTGATGATAAAATTTGATTGCAGGAGGTGTTGAGGACGATTTTGTAGCGAATTCCAGGTGATCTTGATCACGTTGATGTGTTGAATTGTTGATTAGTTGATCTTGATTTGACTTGGTTCTGATCATTGTAGTTTCGATTCAATTTATGCAGCGGACACCTTGTGGATTTTCTGATTTCGCAATCAATTGAGAGTTGCATTTAATTCAGTTGGTCAAATTGGTTTCTTTCGAGATGAATGACAAAAAAAGTGAGCTACATTTTACTTTTGCTTGATCTTTAGATACTAAAAATTCTGTTATTGACCAATTGTTGTGAAAAACATATGTATTAGGAGTATATGTGATTCATATGATGTGAATTTATTGTTTGCCAAACATCTGTATTGCATGTTTAGCAATTACTATGCTACTTTATACTACTTTGTAGAAGTTAAATGCAATTCTATTACTAGCATGATTCTCTCTATATGAAACTTGGTACAATTGTTGTGTTGGCCTTTTTCATTTGTGTAGTTATTGGAGTAATTAGTTAACTGATCATTGAGAAAAATTGTTACTGCTTATCCTCTTCCACACAGAGGTTTATGGAAAAATTGTATGATTTCCAGAATGTTAGCCATATTAAAAAATAACTCGAGTGCCCTGTAAGATATTGTTTTTGAAAAAATGAAATACTTTTAGCTCACTTTACATGTAAGGCAAGGTTATAATTTCGAGAGCTATCATAGTTACATAAAGAGAGTATACTAAAAGATTTAAGCGACTTCTTTTGGAAATGTCTTTTGGAATGTCCTAAAATTGTTAATGATCATAACTTGTGTATGTGCGTTTCTTGTGGACCGGGGGGAGGGGGTTAGTAGTTTACCTTATCTATGTCCAGTTTCTCTCAGAACTAATTGAATATGCAATATGTGGAATTGATAAAATAGGACTTTAGGTGGTGGTGAGATGAGCTTGTTTTGTTGCTTATTGTTACTGTGTGTGTTAGGGGCAGGGGTATAACTTGGTTTCAACATTATGGAATGCAATTCCTTTCTTTAACAATGAAGTTCAGGTTTCACTTCTTTCATTTGAGAAACTTATGTATTATATACCTCTTCTTTTCAGCCCTCTAGCTAACAGAAATATATAATCAACTAGAAAGATGGTTATGATTAATACTATCTGTATTTTAATGGGACGCAAGAAGTTAAGGAATATATATTTGGTCGTGTCTATAAAGTATATACCTACTTTTTTTTTATACAATTGTCACTAATTAGCATGGTGCGAAAACTCGGCCGGTACGGAACGGTTCGACCGTTTTGGGTCGGATTTCAAGGTTGCCGAACCGAAATTTGCCGATTTGTAACGGTGGATTATAATACAACGAATTTTCGGCCGAATCGGCCGTGACAAGGGAAATTCGGCCGATACCACCGTTATATTACCGCAACAGTCCAAAATTCGCAGCTTTTCGCCATGATTTTTCTGCTTTTTGTGTAAAAGTAGTAGTGAGTTCTCAGAGTAGCGGGAGGAAGAGAGAGGAAGGAGAAGGAGAATTTAAGATGGTGGGTAAGTATACTGGGCAGGAGGAAGAGAGAGGAAATAGAAGGAGAATTTAAGATGGTGGGCCCTTTGCTGCTTTTTCTTCTTACTTTATGTGGGATTTTTTAATTTTAAATTACTTTCTTCTAAGTGGTGGTAGCTAGGGGTGTTCATAACCGGGTACCCGGGATTACGGGTACCCGGACATGCGGGTACCCGTATATGCGGGTAGTTAAAAGTTCGGCCCGTGTCCCGACCCGGGAAAATCGGGTACCCGGTTTACGGGTACCCGGTTTTCCCGGGTCGGGTCACAGGGTACCCGGTTTTCACGGTGTCACCACTGTTCATTTCTCTTTTAACCTTGTATTATGCCATGAATTACATCTACTGCCTTGTTTTAGTGGGTCACAACAAACATTAATATTGGATAAAGTTCAAATAGCCATGAATTCATGAAATGGCCACAATTTGCAATACACACTGTCACACACTAGAGCATAATGAAAATTGAAAAGCACGAAATGATGAAAATGAAAAAGCAAACATAGTGCTGCCTGCCGGGTACAGCCATGGAGTGAGGGAGTTTCGCCATTTGCTAAGTTGGCGTCAGTGAGTGAGCGTAGAGAGAGAAAGAAAGTGACAGATCCCTAACCCTAAGTGAGAGAGACGGTGTTTCACGAAATGTCTGAGTGAGAATGAGAAATACAGGCATAGAGTGGAATTCAAGCGTAGATTTATTGACTCAATGGGCCAAGCCCAGCTGAACAACATTCTCTAAAATAAAATTTAAATGTTTCTCGGGTAACGGGTACCCGGCTGGCGACAAAGCAGCGGCCCATGACCCGACCCGCTTTTACCGGGTCGGGTACCCGGCCCGTCAAAATCACATTTTAAAAAAAAATACCCGGTTTTTTTCTAGCGGGTCACCGGGTCACCGGGTCGGGGCAAGCGAGTCGGGTTTTTTTGAACACCCTGGTAGGTGGTTTACTGGTTTCTATCTACTATTTTTTAATCACTTTCTTCTCTCTCTTTACTTCAGTCTTCAGTCTCCACTTTACACTTGCAGGTTGCAGCACATCTTTTCTTTTTTAATTACTTTCCCCTTTCACGTGCAAGTTGCAACTTCCCTTTTCTTCTTTTTTTCACTACTACTAGTACAATAAGGTTTTGATTTTTATTTAGTGTCATATTTCGGTAATTATTTATTAGTAGTAGTAACTATTAGTAAATGGTAATTTACTCTTATTCAGGAAATATTAAAAAGATTTTATTTATTATAACAAATTTATAATTCATTAATATGCTATCATAGTATTGGGTGTAATTATAAAAGCACCTTAATACCGTGTCGTGGTCCGCATTGAACGTATCCGTTCCGTTCCACCGAAACCGCAACCGTTTCCGAAATCGTTACCGAAACCGTATTTTCGAACTATGCTAATTAGTTTAATTCTTTTGACGAAGTCAAAATTCAAAATGCTACAATTGCGATAAGTCATAATATTAATTTTAATTTTTTTTTTGGTGAAATAGAAGAAAAGAAAGCCATTGAAATTTATATGATGCATGCATCTTACTTTGTGGTTTGCCACTTAAGAAGTTTCTATGAAAAGTTACTATTGCCTGTTACTGGTATTTTAGTTATTTTGCATGTGTCTCAAAAGGGAAGCCGACTCGGTTTGACAGGATTTGGGATCTTTTTCACAACTCTCAGAGTTTTTATGCTGTTCGACAAGGGATTACTTGCAATGGGAAGTATAGATGTCTTGATCCTATCATATTCCCAATCCTTTTCCCTGCTATCACTTAGTCTGATTCTTATTCACGACTTTATTGCTCTTTATGCTTTGTCTCCTCATATCCTCTTCTTGGCAAGGGTGGCACTGACCATCGAACCGACGTCTGCTTTGCAGCTCTTTATGAAACCTGTTTCCTTCATGCATTTTTAGGTGTTCACTACTTACCAGTCTTTTTTTTAATGTTGCTTAAGGAACAATTTCTTTTGTTGCTGGCTTCTTCTTTGTTCTAATAGGATGGCCAGTAGTGGGAATGATATTGGAGTCATGGATTCCTTGTACTGTTGAGGTATGTAGTTACTCTTAGATATCTAACTTGTGTATGTTGTTCCCTGAACTGAGGTTTCTTTATGCGTAGTGGATTTTGGCCTACATTATTAGTGTTTGCGTAGAGGACTCCTGTTTGGTTGGATTTTCTAGCAGCCATACATCCGTACCAACTTATTTTTTTTTGTCACAGTTTAATCGTTGTATAAGAATTTGGAATTAGCATTTCTATTATGCTCATATGAAGTGTCTTTTTTTTCTTCTCCTTTACAACTTTTAGAATGTTCCTGTTTTAAGTTACTAAGATTGTTCTGATGTCATTATGGACGTAATAACCTAATTTTTCTAGGTTTAGCTCACTGTAAAGTATCTGGGTAGTCTAAGCTTGGGCTTGACCTCCTTTACGCCTTCTTCCAAACCCTATATTTTTCATTTAGGGCGTAGGTAGCTCCATTTCTTGGGTTGGCAGGGTAAGAACTGTTGTCTATGGCTACCAAAAGCATGTCGTATTTGAATATATGTTTGTTTGGTGATGAAATGGTACACATGATATATACAACCTGCATTTTGTCTTTCTCTATGTTTTCTTGAGTTTTAGCTTATGTTTACTGATTGACTTCTAAGTATTCCAAAGGTGTGCTTTTAGATCAGTTAGGGTAAATATTAAGGAGTCTGGAGGATATTACTCTCAATTGCATCACAAAAACCTAATGCGCGATGATAATCAACACATTTGTAATAGCTATGAATCTTGAATCCCTAAACATAATCTGAATATACCCGTGGAAGACAATTATATATATTCGCTGACAAGAATTCTATGAAAGTTGACAAATGGGAAAAATTGTCCTACTTCTTTCTTAGTAGAATATTTCGGAAGATTTTTTTATTTCAATACATTAAAAACAAGTCTAAATATATACAACTTGGATGACATTATTCAGATATTAGAATGTCGGTTTCTCTTGCTTCTTACCTTCTGATTGATGCTATTATAATTATCAATGTATATTTATTTCCTTCAATTGACATAATTAGCTGGCTTCTTAATTCCCCCTTCATCTCTTTATTGCCTCACCACAATGTGTCTTCACTCTATGTATCAGGCACGATTTTTTTTTCCAGCAACTAATATCAGGAGTCAGTTATTGTCATTCGATGTTATCACTAGGGGTGTTCATTTCGGATATCCGATCCCAAAATTTCGGATCGGGAAAAGTGCGATCCGAATCCGATCCGGAAAATTTCGGATCGGATATCCGAAAACTAAAAAAATTGAAATTTTCAAAGGAAAAGTTCTTAAAATATGTTATGGAACGGACCATCGGATATTCGGATATCCGGTCTTGAAAACGGATATCCGAAAATATCCGAAAAATTCCCATATTTCGGATATTTTCGGATATCCGAAACTTTAAAAATCCGATCCGTATCTGATCCGAAAATTTTCGGATATCCGATCCGAAATATCCGAAAACTTAAAAAGCGGATCGGATATCCGAAAAATTGAATCGGGTCGACCGGATCACGGATCGGATCGCCCCGGCTCGGATATTTTGAACACCCCTAGTTATCACTTGTGATCTTCCTTTCACCTTTTTGGTTCTCTTTCTTTTTATTCCTCCTAAAACTTTATTAGTGAATGTTCTGAAGGAATTCATTCAATGCAGCAAGTATGTCATAGAGATCTCAAGGCTGCACCACGTGTTAAGATATGCGATTTCGTGTACTCCAAGGTAATTACTATAACATTCCACCCCCCCAAAAAAAAAGAAAAAAAGAAAGTTAAGTACTTCCTAGATTTGTCATTGACAATCAGACTTTGACATACACTCTGGATACAATATGAACTAGAAAGCTCATTGAAACTGCATATCTCTGCTCTCTAGCACGGGTACTTTATTCTAGATCACACACCCGTACCTGTACCCGATGCAATATGTTTATTGTAATTTGTACAAATACGTGTACTCATGTCCTAAAATGTCGAAATCTTGCCGTTTTCCGTCTCCGTACCCGAATTTGAACCCTTACCCATACCCGTCCCTGTGCAACTTGATATCTTAGCGTTCTTCTTCATATGGCTTACTCGCGCTCCTTACAATAGTTCACATCAGTGGCGCTTTTCTGCAACAAATCCACCTCGCTCTCCCATTTTGGTGACGTATCACAGACGTGGCAAGAAGGGTAGCCAAGGAGGACAAGGGAAACAACGGTCACCTGCAAGATTATCATAAATGACAGAGGATAATCAGGGAATGTCAGAGGATATTCTGAAATAATAGAATTAGGTGTGCTGTATGGTGAGGTGGCATTTAGGAGGAGTAAAAGGGAAGCTGTAGTTGGCTATATATAATAGAAGAAAGCAAAGGTGAAGGCATCCAGAAATTGAGTGATTGCTTAGTGTAATTGGGAGAGATCTTGGCCTCTCGAAAGCATTGACTTATCTTGTAAATCCTTGTTTTCCATTAATCAAAGACCATCAGCTTCATGTGACTAACCATTTTCTTTCTTGCTGTGCATTTTATTCTTGCAATTGTTGTGAGTTGAACTTGCAGATTTCAGTTTGTTACATTTCCTTGACAATTTTTGCTACTCTGCCTTTTCAGTCTTCAGTGTTGCATTCCCAACCAAAATATGCAAGGGGCACACCAGCCTATATTGCACCCGAAGTATTATTCAATAAAGAGTATGATGGAAAGGTAATGGGGAGATGCTGGCAGATTTGTTTGCTTTGTTTAAACTTTAATTGCTGCTTTGAGACCTTACATCTAAGCTTTGTCTTTTTGAATTGTAGATTGCAGAAAGAGTGTGGTCATGTGGTGTCATTTTATATGTCATGCTGGTTGGGGCTTATCCCTTTGAAGATCCAGCCGACCCAAAAGAACTTTAACCTTGATTGTAAGATTTGGGATCAACTTGAATATTCCCCTGATTTCAACTTATAATTACCATCATCACTCCATTTTTGTGTTGATTAACCTAGAACTTATTATAATCGCATAATGTGCAGCGAATAATTAGTGCTCAATACTCGATCCCAGACAATATTCTACAAAGATCTGCCAGCAGACAGCTTAAGTTTTGTCACTTCGTTGTATTCTTCAATAAAAGTAATATACTACCATTCTCATAGTCAGATGGAGAGAACCTTCACTCACGATCGGCCTAACATGGCCTAACATCTTTTGCTACTAACGCGTTTTGCTACTAGGCATGGTTAAGTTGTAATATACTTCTATATAACAATGATCCAAGGGAGTTGTAGAGGACATAAAGGCTCGTATCGTACGACTCCTTGTTCCTAGCAAAGACTCCTGTCGTATTTTGTAACTCAATAATATACATATATGTTAATCTATTTAGCTTATGTTCCTAGCTACCATGTTTAGATGCCTTGGTCTTCCCTAATTTGATTGTTGTTGTTACCTTCAAACAACTATAGAAAAATTGCGAGTATAAAACATCAAATATCTTTTTTCTTTTTAGGAAAAAGCATCATATATCTTAGTGTATAGCTTGACATTCAATAAACTAACAATATTGAACTTAATTTGAATAATGCAAATACATGAAAACAACAATGATTTGGCTTAAAGAATTACATCATTGGGTTTTTTTATCAATTTTTTCTACCTTGGGGGACGACGCGCATCGCGCGCCGGCCAACTACTAGTTTGAGAAAAAATGATTGACTCAAAAGAGAACAATAAGATCACTGAGGGTGCATTCTCTTCACCTGAAAAAACTTGAACTTGTTTAAACTGAACTTATTAGACCAGATTGACCCTATTGAAATTTATTTTTGAGTATTGTGTTAGACCTGATCAGACCTGATTTAAACTTATTAGACCTGAAACTTATTTTATAAAGGTGAAGAGAACACACCCTGAGTATATATTCCAATGATAGAAACCATCACTCACTTATTGAGGAGGTAATAACAATAATAAAAAGATATTCCCTTCTTCTCAAAATAATTTAAACACTTTTCTTTTTGTTTCTCCCAAATTATTTTTTCATACACAATTTGACCTAAAGTAAAAAGTAAATGGGTCCTATATTCTATTTCTTTCAACATAGATACTCAACTTTATCTTTCATCCAATTAAAATATGCCTCCACTAACTCTAAATGTATCACATACACTTTTTAACGATTTTATCCAATTATTAGGCCCAGGTGATGCCTCGGGTTATTAATATTTTCATGTCAAAATAGTAGCATCTAATGTTGCATAGTTCATTGGTTAGAACTTTACTCTAACTTTAGGTTACGGGGTCGAATCTTGTACGGAGCATGTTTCTAGTTTTTTAATGTATGTTGATGACATGGAACGAAACAACTAAAGGGACAGTGCCACGTGGCGTGTAGACTTGCTTAATAGCGTTTTTTAATATATTTGTATAGATACTATTTTTGTTTTTTTAGTTGCAGCAGGAAGTATTTAATAATTATACAACCATTTATCTCCTTAAGCTACATGTCTCTTCAAGTTAAGTGTTTAGGCTATCTCTATTATATAAGCCAAGGGGGGAGCAATGGTGTCTCCCTTGAAATTTACTTAAATGCCCATCCACAACATAGATATTACCCTTAATGAATATAAATTTCCATATATATTAAATAATATTTTCTTCTTCCTACTTGCCATATATATTGAACAAGTTAACAATGGAAATGAATTTGAAATTTCAATTAAATATTAAATTAAGGAGAATGATTTTCCTCTTCTTGCATGTGTGAAAAACTATGATAAAAAATTGGGTTTTTCTATGATATACCCCTGTGTTTTTTAAAATTCTATAATATACCCCTAATGTTTTTTATTCTACACTGTAACCCTGTGTTTTTTAAGTTTTCTACAAAATACCCCTAGTGTGTATTAATGAAAACGGACGTTAAGTCTTCTTCATCTTTTTTAGTTTCTTCTTAATTCATTTCATCAATGGCAGAACATTACCAAAACAAAAAGCTTTACTTGGTAAAAAATCTGCCATTACAGATGACCCACAATCTTCTCTCTCTTCTTGGAACACTTCCACTCATCACTGCACTTGGGATTTCATCAAATGCTCTTCAAATCATCACCGAACTGTAATTTCACTCAACATTTCCGGCTTAAATCTCACCAGAATTCTCTCTCCTGACATAGGTTTTGTCACCAACCTCCAAAACCTTAGTGTTGAAGGAAACTCATTCTCTGGCCCAATCCCATCTTCTCTCTCTCTCCTATCAAATCTTTACCACCTTAATCTCTCCAACAACGTCTTCAACTCCATTTTTCCTTCCTCTCTCTCTCCTCTAAACAACCTCAAAATCCTCGACGTTTACAATAACAATCTCATCGGCCCACTTCCTCTTTCCGTCGTCAACATGTCGGAGCTCCGGCATCTTCATTTGGGTGGTAACTACTTTTACGGCGAGATTCCACCGGAGTATTGACAATGGAGGAAACTTGAAGAAAATTATCTTACTGTCTGGTAATGAACTTGAAGGGAATATTATGGCGGAAATTGGGAATTTAGGTTCACTTAAAGAGCTTTATATTGGGTATTATAATGGATATTCCGGTGGGATTCCGCCGGAGATTGGAAATTTGTCGGAGTTAGTTAGATTGGACATCGAAGGGGATGGGGAGGGGTGGGGGCTAGGCTGGTGGCGGTCATGGTGGTCGCGGGGGTGGAGGGGAAAGGGAGGGGGTGGGGGGGGCAATGGGTGCTGGCAGGGGAGAGGATTGAGAGATAAACCCATAAATTTTTCGGAATTTAATGGTAAACGTTACGTATACTTAACGTAGGGGTATTGTGTAGAAAACTTAAAAAACACAGGGGTACAGTGTAGAATAAAAAAACATTAGGGGTATATTATAGATTTTTAAAAAACACAGGGGTATATCATAGAAAAACCCTAAAAAATTAAATTTATAACGGTTTTTTCACCATATACCCCTGACAAATTTTTTTTTGCACCGTATACCCTTTCAACTTTCCAAATGCACCGTATACCCCTCACGTTTGAAAAAATACATCGACATGCCCTTATGACTAACGAAAGTCTAACACCGTTAGTCATTAACCCTTAATCCCCTCTAACCCTAATTTAACTAACCATTAACTAACCTAAACCTAACCCCTAATCTAATACCCTAACCCTAACCACCCAACCCAACCCCACCCCATCCCCTCCCCTCACCACCCCCGGCCCCCTCCCCTCCCCCCCACATCCCCGACCTCTCCTTCCATCGACGGCGATATTTCCTCCTTTCTCTCTCTCACCCATCCTCTTCCCTCGCCCGTCTCTCTCTCTCACTCTTCTCTCTCCTCCCTCACGAACGCCCTAAGCTCCCCGCCACTCTTCACTCTTCTCTCTCCTCTCACGGAATCCCCTTGCATCTCTCCTCCTCTCTCCTCGCCTGACGAAGAAAACAAAGTGATGAAGATGAAGCAACGATCCGGGCCACGGCAAGACGAACGAGAGGATGACGAAGAGAAGAACGATCGAACCAATTCGGGCCATGACGAGACGAAGATGATGAAGAGAAGAAGGACTAAATTTGATTTGATTTTTCTATTTTTAGGATTTAATCTCGTCTTTCTTTTGAGTTATTTTAGGTTTTAACATTGCAATTTTTTTCCGATCTAATTTCGTTTGTAATTTAGGGTTTAGATTTGTTATTTTGTGGATGTTTCATTTTAATTTGTTCGATTTCGCAGTTCAGGTCTTTGTTCGATTTCGTTGTTCATCGTCGTTTCATTTTGTGGATGCTTTGTCTAGCTTCAAATGGTGGTGTTTTTTTGTTGTTGATGCGTGGAAGGGGGGGCATGGGGATGCGTGGGAGGAGGAGGGGGCTGCGAAGCTTCGGGGAGGGGCTACGGGGGTGCGGGGAGGGGGACTTCGGGGGTTGTGGGGAGGGGGTACGCGACGGGTGGAGAAGGGGATGGAGGGGTAGCGGCGCGGCGGCGGGGAAGGAAGGGGAGGGGCGGCGGTGGAGGGTGGAGGGGTGGGTGGTGGGGCGGTGAGTGGCTAGGGGTAAGGGGTGGGGGGGGGGGCCGGGTGGTAGGGCGGTGGGTGGCTAGGGGTAAGCAGTGGAGGAGGGGTGGTGGTTAGGGTTAGGGTTAGAGTTAGGGTATTAGATTAGGGGGTTAAGGTTAGGATTAGGTTTTGATTTAGGTTAGTTAATTAGGGTTAGGGTAGGATTAGGGCCTAATACTAACGGAAGTCTAACACCGTTAGTCATAAGGACATGTCGATGTATTTTTTCAAACGTGAGGGGTATATGGTGCATTTGGAAAGTTGAAAGGGTATACGGTGCAAAAAAAAATTTGTCAGGGGTATATGGTGAAAAAAACCGAATTTATAATATAACTTGATTGAAACAATCAGAAGAAAAAAAATAATAACTTGAATTTCATATTAATAATTATACTGATAATATTATAAAACCTACATGTTGATTATTATTCGGTAAACTCTATTATATAAATCAAATCCCCTCAAAAAAAAAAAATATAAATCAAATTCTTCCACTTTATTTGAGCACAAGCTTTCCTCTGCTTTATATTTCCTTCTCTCAATACTATATTTGAATAATGATGAACAAATAACTAAAAAACCAACGAAACATTGATTTCAGAAAAACATAAAAAAATTAAAAAAATTACAAATGTCTGTTTGAATAAAAAATTTTGTAACACTGCTGAATAACTAATTGAGAAAAGAAACGCTAATATTACTCGCACGCATAGCGTGCAAAAAATGTTAGTTTAGGAATAAAGGGAGTAAGCAATAAAAAACGAGTACTAAGGCTCATTAAATTTTGTAACTCTCTTAGAATCTAATAATAATAATTGAATAGGAGGGAAGGTTAGTAAAAGAAAAAACAATAAACCAAAGGAAAGAATTGTTACAAAATTCCCACATGGGCTCTTTTCAAAAAAAAATATGACAAAAACAAATCTGTAAGTCATTATCTCAATACAAAAATGTCAAATCAAGGACCCCTGTTTTCACCAAATCATAAATTTCTTATTTCAAATTTTTAGTAATTTTTAATGGAATGGATAGAGCCATTTTTCAAATATTAACAGGTTTGATTACAAAAAGAAAAGTCATATTTCTATGATATAAGGCAACACATGGGTGACATCAAAAAATAGAGTAAGGAAAGAAAAAAGGTTAACTACCTACTTTAATTAAACAAAAAAAAAAGATAATTGTATCTCTATCACTATTATTTACAAATAATTTTATATGCTTTAGCACGCATTGCGTGCATATAAGACTAGTGTGTATTACTGCAATGGTACATCTTCAAATTTTACTAAGTTGCGAGGGTGTCTGACTTGTAATAAACATCTGGGCAGGTACTCTGACGCCCTGTGTGAGGGCAACCCAAAGGATGTCTTCTAATCTATTAAAAGAGATTGAAAAAAATTATTACAACAAAGTGGAAATTGGGGGTGTAACAAATAATATCACATTTGTCAAATATAGCCAAGTACAAACCTAGGATGGTTTATCACTGAGGACATCAAGTAAACTGGCTCACCTTACCCTGATACCGTTACACGGGGAGACGAGCTATTCTAAGGTTGTCTCTGCCCAATCCCACCAGCCCATAGACCTTCCGTATAAAAAGCTCACCCATTAGAGGGGTGATAAAACGGTCATTGTGAGCGGTTTATCTTCCCACTCACAACCAATCATTAATTAAAAAAGTTGGTGTGACACTTTTGTCAGAAAAAAATGAACCCATGTTTGTGTATTTGAAACCCTGATTATTGTTAAACCAACCCCTGTTTATGTGTTTGAAATCCATGTTTTTGTTAACTCAACCCATGTTTGTAAAAAAGTAAACATGTGATATCTGACATAAAGCATGTGATATCTGACATAAAGCAAAAAGTTGCATTGATTTGCATGTCCCATTCAGCTTTTGCCCCCCAAAAAGTACATTTGATTATTGATACGAACCCATGTTTGTGTATTTAAAACCCTGATTATTGTAAAACCAACCCATGTTTGTGTGTTTGAAACCCATGTTTGTGTGAACTCAACCCCTGTTTGTGTATCCCTTTTTCCCTTTTCCCCTTTTACCCCTGTGAGTGGGTAGTGATAACCGCTCACAATGAGCGTTTTATCACCCCTCCACCCATTAGTAGTATAAAAAAAAAGTAACACTAGTATAGTGATTGTAACATACTCAATATAAAGTATAAGTTATCCTTCACTATATATAAAAGTAGCATTTTTTGCACGCTATGTGTACATATCATATTAACATTTTTTTTCTCAATTAATTATTCATCAGTGTTACAAAAAATTTGATACAAACAGACATTTATAATTATTTATAATCTTTTAATATGTTTTTCTTAAATCAATGTTTCGTTGGTTTTTTTAGTTATTTGTTCATCATTATTCAAATATTGTATTGAGAGAATGATATATAAAGCAGAAGAAAGCATGTACCCAAATAAAGTGGAAGAATTTGTGCATCGGTTTCAATCGTTGAATATTAATAAAGTAGAAGAGTTTGATTTATACAATAGAGATTACCGAATAATAATCAACATATAGGTTTTAAGATTTTATCAGTATAATTATTTATATGAAATTCAAGTTTTTATTTTTTCTTCTGATTGTGTCAATCAAGTTATAATGTCAATTTAATTTTTGATAAGAGTTTTTCACACATATGTAAGAAGAGGAAATCAACCTCCTTAATTTAAATCTCAAATTCAATTATATTGTTAACCTGTTCAATATATATGACAAATAGGAAAAAAAAAAGATTATTTAATGTATATGGCAATTTAAATTCATTAAGGGTATATCAGACTTTTTGTGAGGGGACACCATCTTCCTCCCCCCCTTCACTTATATAATAGAGATATTGTTGCGTAGAAGTAAATTAATCACATTGGAATATTTAAACTCATATAGGATGACTTCTATTTGTACTTGGTGATTTTTAAGTTTCAACATTTATTGGGTGATTCTTTTTTTTTTTTTTTTTTGGGAAGGGAGGGGGAGGTTTACCGATTACTTATGCACAAACATAATTTTAGCATTCATAGAAAATATATTTTAAATAAATCAAAGTTATTCTTCAATTATCCAATGTTACTCTATACTTTATAAAAGTCACCCAAAATTTAATTAGAAAGTAAAAGAAGAAATATAAGGGAAAGATGCCAAAAGAGAACATAAATAAAAAAGAAACTTTTTTACACCAAAGAACACGAAAAGGCTCCTCCTATAGTTTAAAAGGTAAAAGCGTCCAATTAGAAAAAGTTTTTCTCAACCCTAAACCTAGTTTTTCTCTCTAGCCGCCTCCCTTTTTCCCCTTTTCCCTTCATCAGTAAGGGGCTGCCATGGATGATCTCATCCATGGTAAGCCCCTTTTCCTCTATTGTTTTCACTTTCCAGTTTGTCCTTTTGTTTTGTTGAATAAGTTAGCCTCTCTTTATGAGAGTTTCTTGTGCCCTAATATGGGAAGACTAGTCTTCTCTGTTGTGGAGGTCTCCTTCTCCTTTATAGGAGTTGTGAGTCTAGTTTTTTTATTTGTAGGTATGAGAAATTGTTCTCATTGGTTGAAGTCCAAAACTATCAACATGAAGGTATTGGAAGCTTGGATGCGGTCAATATGGATAGATCAAGAAGGTTCTTCTCCAAACTACGTCAAAATGATAGACGGTTCCATTAATAGTTGCTTGGGATAACAAATACAAGGGAGTAAGGGACTTGCGCCACAATATTCGATCTGGTTCATTGTAGTTTCATCGAAGACGAAGTTGATCTGATCTTGTTTGATTGTATCCTGTTTTTCTTTATTATTTATTGTAGATACTGTTTGGCTTTCAATTAATGAGATTTCTCTTAAAAAAAAAAAAAAAGTAAAAGCGTCCAAACTGGTTCGAACCCGAGACCACGAAGTCCAGAGAATATTCAGTGAGTGAGCTCATGATATTTAATTTTAAGATTTTGGTTTTCTTTTTGGACAGTATAGTCACTTTCAAGTTAAATGCGCTGTAAAATATTTGTGGCAACGAGCGCAAGAAAGTTGCCGACATCGCTACTATTTCACTATTTGATTTTGAATAATGAATATGTATACTCGGTACCGCGGTACGTCCCATTTTAATTGTCAAAACTACAGGGCGATGGCCCGAATTATCAATATTTTAATATTGAAAAAATATCATTTAATATTACATAGTTTATTGGTTAGAATTTTAGTATCTTCACTTGAGGTCATTTTGATTTGGTCGAATTTTATACCGAGCATATTTCTAATTTTTTAAATATATGATGATGACATAAAATGAACAACTAACGATAGATTGCTACGTGGCTCATAGACTTGCTTAAGAATGCTTTTTAATATATTAACATAAATATAATTTCTTTTTAGAAGTCCTAAAATTGTCAAATTTCCATTATTAAACAATAAAAACATTTAATGTGTCACTAAACTCAATTCTTGTTGGTAAAAAATAATATAGAAAGTGAAAAATATAATAATTAATGATTTTCACTTATTTTTTTATATTCCTAAAAAATGACAATTAAATGGGAAGAAGGGAGTATTATTTAATTCGTACTTCATTTGTTTTTTTTAATTGCAACATTTTCTTTATATCGAAGGTTCTCATTAATTCCCCTCAAAAAAAGTTTCTCATTAATTACAACATTTTTCTATTTGACGATATTTTTTTTCTATTTCACTTCTATCAAATAGGTCCACCTTTTTATCTATTTTTATTTTACTATAACTTTCTTACATAGTGTGCCACAAGATAATGTTACAATAATAATTGAAACGGAGGAAGTATATGCGTCCGTCGTTATTTTGTTATTGCTAAATTCCCTTATATAAATTTTTGTGTTATATATAAGGGCATTGACATATATCTCAGGTGAAGCATCTACCTCTCCTTTTTTTTTGTTATAAAAATCTCATCCTCTCATCCACCCAAACAAATATCACAAAAAAAAAAAAAAAATCAGGTGGAACAAAAAATGGCAACTGAGAGGTGCAACATCTTCGTGGAAATTCTCTTGGCAATCATCCTCCCTCCTCTAGGTGTTTGCCTCAGAGCGGGCTGTTGCACCGTAATGATCTTTTCTCGATATCTTCTCTTTCACCCTCCTCTATCTATATCTCTCTTAAACTAATGAATAATGGTATTAAGTTTTACATATCACATTCACGCCCAAATCTTTACTGGTTAAGCTAATTTTGGAACTCTATTATTATTATAATTACTTTATTTGATAAGTAGTCATTTGGTTGAAGGTACCCTTAGAAAGTTCAATAATTATGAAATCTAATTTCTTTTAGTAGATTAAGTTGTTTGGTAAGTATGTGAAGTAAAAAAATTCATCTGAAGTTTCAAATACCTAGTTAGGAGGATTAGGTAAGTTGATTCCTTTGTGTGTTTTTGTCAACTAAATAATTTTAATATTTATGCTTCTTAGAAAATTTTCCTTAATGTCAACTAGACAAACACTAAATTCTTAGCTTCGTTTGTTGTCCAAGACTTATTCACATTTCCTTTTTTATTAGGAGTACTATTTTATAGATGCATACTGATTATGACTAGTCATTGATGATATACACAAAAAATCTGAGCCTTTCTGGACAAAATTTAAAAATTTCTGTTGTACCTTTTTTTTAGTTTTAAAGATCTACGTTATTCTCTTTCAAATAAATATCTACATTATACCCTTTGTTGAACTCCTCTTAAGGTCAGACTAGACACTAGAGTTGATCAAAGGTAGCCTGATCCAAAAATGTCTGTGCTTATGCAAATATTTTGGGCCCTGAGTTTTTTTTTGTTTGGGGCGGGTTTTCGACAAGACAAAAATGATTTTTAATCTAAATGTTGACCCGAAAAGCCAGATATATTTTTGGCCCGGAAAAGCGGGCTTTTGGGCAACAAAAATCGGCCCAAAATTGATCCCGTCTCGTTGTAAGTGCCGATTTTTAATAGTGGCAACCCTGCCCGACCTGTATTTTGATCACCTCTAGGTTAGACACGTGCCTAAACAGTTGTAGGTTGCTGATATTTATACCAAGGGTCTTCCTTCTATTTTATTTGTTAGACAGTGTTCTAACTTCTAATCTCTCTGTTATTGTACCCCGTAAAGATTGAGACGGTGTATTAGAGTATATGTATATTATAATCAGGACTCTGTATTTTATTAATATTGGTCGTTTAGATCAATCTACTTTCGAAATTTATAAATGTAATTCTTCAACTTTAAACTCCATCCTTGTATCAGCCATTTTAGCAGTTCCTCTCGTGAAAAGGGTCTCCTAAAACTATTTCTACTTACCTTTTAAAATAAATAAAAACCTACTTTATTTTTCTCTTTTTATTGACTATTGTAATAACTCTACTTTAAGCCACATCCTTGTAAATAATGCATTAAGAGTGCCCCTCGTGCAATTTTTTTTTTTTTTTAATAAAAAATCTTATCTAATTAACCAAAAAGAGCTTAGAACTCATAAACATCTCAGTAACGAAATTTCTTTATTATCCTATCTCAAATTGAATTTCCATTTGTGAATAATATTGCAGACTGAGTTCTTGATATGTTTGCTGTTGACACTGCTGGGATACATCCCTGGGATCATCTACGCTTTGTATATCATCGTGGGAAAGAATGAAAGCAACACCGACTCCGAGGGCAATTACAGCGCACTTCCTCAGTAGACAAATACACCCCGCTTAATTCCCACCATTTTGTGGTTTTTATTCGTCTTTTTAATCGTATTGTTTTTTTTTCTCAAAAATTTCTCAACGAATCTTGAGTTGTATTCAAATGTCATCTCATTGTCTTAACTCTTGAGGTTTCGAGATGGTAAAAATGTGTTGTCCTTTTTGTCCCGTTTTAGCTTTTGAGTTAAATGACACTGAAATTTGTTCAACTTTTGTCTTGATCTCATCAACCCCCCACCCCCTCTGAAATTATTATTTCAAGAGTGTGCATGGAGTTCTTGGAAATTGGAATGGTTCTTCAAAGATCGAAACTTGGAAAACTGAAAAAAAGTGGGTTAACAAAGAATTTGGTGTAGTCTTAAATCATGACAAAACCAATAAACTCACCTAGCTAAGATTACATAATACATATGCAAAATGAAAATGTGAAGTATAAGATTACAAGAAGTTGTTCAAGCTTAATTTTGGTTGAAAGTTTTAGTGTGAAGTATTGGACTTTTATTAGGGACTTTTGATGAGCTTAATGTCAATAAAATAGCGCGACTCAAATTTTATTCTTAAGTACGCGAAAATATTTATGCAAAGCCACTAAACTCACCTAGCTAAGAAAAATATGCAAAATAAAAATGTGGAAATGATATAGAAGATGTCCTAAAACAGAGAGAAGGAAAGATTTCTAAACAAACTCAATCACGTAATATATTTTTTAAAACCCTTCAAATTGGAGCATACAGATCATAAATATCCAACTCGTGAAGGAGATTGAATTAAATAGAGTCTTGTCTAAAGCTTTTGTATAAATGTCTAATAATTAACTAAACAGAGGTCGACACAAAATGGAGCAATAAGACCCACCTAGACAGCATCACAAAACGAAATGACGGTCAACCTTATCATGCTCCGTTCATTCATATGGAAATCACAATCATGTGCAAACAATGTTGTCAGGATCGCGATCCTACTTTGGATCGTGAGGGGCTAGCAGATTAGATAGTAGGATCGTAAGATCCTTCGGATTTTGAAAAATTAAGTCGATTCTAGCCAATTTGCTTTTACCTCTATATTTGAAGTTAAATAATGCTAAAAACTTGTTATTTATCTAAAAAATAGTTGATATTTCATAATCTAAAACCCAAACATACAATAACAATCGTCTAAAAATAAAACAAATATAAAATGTTAATACTACTAAACTAGTGATACAAAGGAGTCCTAATCAGATTCTTACAAATTGGAATAAAAATATGATAATCAATCAGCATAACCAAAGTTTACATTATCCACACGTCACTGTCGATATTAGCTATATCAGCTATGACTTCCGTTGCCATATCAGCTATAACTGTCAATGTTAAGTCGATCCTATGGGATTGCGATTCTTCAAAAGATCCAGATCGATGTGGCTAATCGGGATCCTGATCGCGATTTTAATAACATTGCTGCAAATTACAACTCACGCACATGGACTATTACAAATCAACGAGGCAATATTTTCAAGATTGTTAGCCATTTATTACAAGTGAAAGTGCACCATCTCCCACCGTACAATCTCCAACGACGACATTTCCACATGGTGTAAATTTGGTTTATTTTAATCAAAGCCAATAAGTCACTACTATCTTAGTTATACTCGAGTATTGACCTTAATGAGTTATTTGACTAAAAATTATGTGTTCATATTATGCATTTATCTTTTGCAGATCCAATTCATTAATGATACAAAGAATCCTGATCAGATTCTTACAAATTGGAATAAAAACATGATAATCAATCATCATAACCAAACAGATTCTTACAAATTGGAATAAAAATACGATAATCAATCATCATAACCAAAGTTTACATCATCCACACATCACTTCCGATATTAGCTATATCAGCTATGACTTCCATTAGTCATATCAACTATAATTGCCAATGTTAATTCGATCCTATGGGATTGCAATTCAAAAGATCCAGATCGATGTGGCTAATTGGGAACCAGATCGCGATTTTAATAACATTGTTGCAAAGTGCAACACACATGGACTATTACAAATCAGTGAGGCAATAATTTCAAGATTGCAACGACGACATTTCCACATGGTGTAAATTTGGTTTATTTTAATCAAAGCTAATAAGTCACTACTATCTTAGTTATACTCGAGTATTGACCTTAATGAGTTATTTGACTAAAAGTTATGTGTTCATATTATCTTTTACAAATCTAATTCATTAATGATATATTTCTTCTATGTACCATTAAAAAAACCAATTATATAACATGTGTCATCTAATAAAACATCTAATTATCTCTCCTCACCATCATATCTTTTTTCTTCATGGCTAAGAATCCTACAAATTCAATGTTCCTTGGCCTCTTATTAAAAAAGGCCCATAAATAATAAAACCCAGAAAATCTCAAAACAAATTATCTGTCAATAATTTAGTGGTTAATCACTTAGCTCCGTAGTGGTAGGTCACTCTTACAAATTAGTACGGACTTTTCTTCATTTGCTTTAAATTAAAGCACTTGGCATTTCTCTAACCAATATCTTTTCTCCTCACCCAAAAGCCAAAAAAAAAAAATCAAAAAATTTCAAAAAAATATCAGGTGGATCAAAAATGGGATCTGGAAATTGCCACATCTTCTGGGAAATTCTATTGGCAATCATCCTCCCTCCTCTTGGTATTTGCTTGAGCGATGGATGTTGCAGTGTAATTTTCTTCTCCCTCTCTTGTTTTTTAGTACCACTTATGTCGGTGCTTATACGTGCAATATTTTTGGTGTATTGAACTAACTTTATAGTCGGGGTTTGATTCCAAGTCTTGTACTTTTTACGCTAAATACTTTACCAGATAAGCTAATTAACATCGATTACGTCCATTCTTTTAATGTAAATACAACCCCTTATCATTTTATTGCTCATATGCTCTGCTATTAGATGATAGACTTAACTTGTTGCTTGATTTGTTGTCCAACATGATCTTGTGTTCACTTGAAATGCGAACTAAGATCGCTAGATCTGATTCAATTTTTTTTTCCATTTTGTTTCTCTGTTAAATTTTGTAGATGTATATTGATTATTACTGAGGATTGATATACAATTTTGGTCCTTTTGTATGTACTTATAAATATCTAAAAAAAATTGTATTTAATCTGTAGGATCCGGTAAATATTCCATATTAGTGGGATGTTTACAACATTGTTGGAAAGACAATGAAACGGGACAAGTGTTAGCCTGTTTTATCTCCTTGATACGTCAAGCAAAATTATATCTAGAATTGAACCTATGTTACTCCAGCACCTTCATTTACATTAAGGATGGTGTGTGGTGTCGACACGACATTACGACACAATATGACACTTGGATATTTTATTTCAAACTAAAAAACCTTGACTTTTTTCAGCAAAATATATCAAAGTAGACACTTGATTTGTATATGAGTATCACTGATTGATGCGACTATATATTTAAACTACCACTGTGTATAAATATGCACTAAGAAAAATCAAAGTTTTCAAAAATTTGACATTCAAACACTTAGAGTGTATCATTTTTTTTTATCTTTACCCCCTCTTTATTTTTTTATCTTTCTCACTTGAAATTTTGACACTATTCACAATTAGATAGATTATTTTAATTTTTCTCAATATATAAGAAAAAAATATAGTCATGTGGGGTTTTGTTTGATTCGTCTCAATAAATATTTTATTAATATTTAATTATTATATTTTTTTACTAATATGTAATTAAAGATATTTAAGAAAAATTAGTACATTAGCAAACGTGCAAAGTCAAAGTAGGAAAGATAAAAAAAATACTACATAGAGAGTATTAGAAAAAAACAATTTGCAAAATTGAATGAGGAGAAAAACTTGGACTTATTGACACACAAAAAGCTAGTAAATAGTCAATCATTGTGATTTGTGATGAGCAAAATATCACTACTCACTGTACGTTATTCTTGAAATAATAACAATTGAGTTAATTTTGCAGTGGGAGTTCTTGATATGTTTGGTATTGACAATTCTGGGATACATTCCTGGGATCATCTATGCAATCTATATCATCGTGGTAAGGAGTAATCGCGACGCCGAATCGGAGGGCAATTACCGCCAACTTCCACAGTAGACGAACGGAACAACCCCGCTTCCTGGCGTTGTAGAAGACACTTTTGATATGGTTGTGGTTTTTGTTCATCTTTTTATGTTACTGTAATTTGTTTTTAGTTTTTCAAGTTGCCAAGGAATCTTGAGTTGTATTAATAAAAGTATGTCATCTCACTGTATGAGGTTTTGAGATATTAGATTATTTGTTGTTGTCATCATTGTGGATTTGTGGTGCTGTATAAGCTTTTGACTTTTGAGTGGAATATCGGTGAAAAATGTTCAAACTTTTGACTTGATAGAATGCTCCCCCTTTCCAAATAGTAGCAGTGTAGTGTAGCATAATACACGGCTGAATTCTTCGCTTTAGTACATACTCCTAATTAATATAAATTTATATAGAACAATATAGTAAATGAATGTTTATGATATGTAAAAAATGTTTATTTTGAAGATTAATTTTAAAAGGTATTTTGGTTCATATAACTGAATAAAATGATAGTCCTATGAGAATAAAGATTTTCATAGGTACATACAAATTGGGAACTCTTGTACATTGTCCAATCATTTAGCTCAATCATGATATAGTCTTAGACTTCACTATTGAAAGAAGGTGTGAAATCTAAATCCAAGAGGTAAGAGATTTATGGCCCGTTTGGTAGTTGGTTATAAATGGTGGTAATGGCAATGAATTTGTATGTAATTTTGTGAAGAAAATCATGGTTCATTCCTATGGTAATGGTAATTTATTCTATAGTGTCTATTTTTCTTCTTGAATTTTCATTCCCATCCAATATCACCTTGTTAGGTGGTAATGAGTGGTAATGAAAATTAGGGGTGAGTTTGCTTTCCCATGGAGAAAAAACACAAACTTGGGGATTGAAATTGCCTCCCCATGGAGATTTTAAGGGTGCTTCCCTTGTAGGCTACACTTAAAATTCATTCCCATTACCGCAATTTATTAACGACTACCAAACGGGCCGTTAGGGAATTAAGGGGGATAGTAAACTTGTGAGGTTGAGTTTCCATCCCAAGTTATTTGTATTTAGTTTTAATAGTGTTACATCCAAATCATTCCATTCGAAAAATAACCAAAGACCCATAACCATAAGCAGTATAAGTTGAAAACTACCAAGCTTGGATTCACCTTGTAATCTTAAGGTTACAAGGTCAAATCCTCCCAAATGTGATATTTGGGGATACAAATTTTTTCCTTACCTTTTCCCCCTACTCTCAAGTGTCTGGTCGCAAATGCTAGACCAAGAGTACTGTGCGGGTTAAGGTTTAGACATGTCCTTCTCCTTAGTCCTTACCATTAAAAAAATTTGAGTTGAAATAGTTACAATGCGTGATTTTTGGCAATGATTTTGTTAAGATATCTCCATGAACATTGAAATTAAGGTACATTGGACATGTGACACGTAGAGACAAAATCATAATTATTTTTGAGTCAAAACATTGAAAAAACAACAACAACAAAAAAAACAAAAACAAAGCAAATGTATAATTTTTACTACTACATACCTTTTATTTAGGGGAAAACTACTACATACCTAAATATATCATGGCTAATATTGTTCATTTGACAAATGTGAGAATCAGTATAAAGACAAATAACAAAAGAAATAAACTCATAATTGCATAATCAATTTCATTAATAAGATATATTCATAATTTATTTGATTCAATTTGTTATGTACTTGTTAGATTCATATATATTTTGTACATGTCGATAACTTATTATTCTTGTACTTGTACTTCATGTTAGGTGTAGATATAATGACATTTTTTTCATTAGTACATGCTATTTTGAAATTTCATGGTAGTTGCTTAAGTTTGTTCTATCTTAAATTTTCCATGAGCTTGAATAAGAAAACAAAAAGAGCAAGTCTTATATCGACAGTATGACCACTTTTTTTTCGAAAGTTAAATGTCATTCATTGATTTGAAATTATACAACATTTACGATAGAGATAAAAAACTAACAAATGTTAGACTTTGTTAAGGGGACATTGCTACACCTACCCACCGGGTAGACAACCCGCTACTAATAGAGCACTAAAAAAAATTATTATGTTGAGTTGGATTCCATTACCATAAATCTTAACAAGTTTTTATTAATTGTAGGTAGTCTACCCGATAAGTAGACAAATTTTTTTCCATTTTTTAGGGGTTATAACTATTACTAGTTTTTGCTTAACTAATTGGCCGTTAGGGGTGTAAGTGGATTGGACTGGATTGGACTTTGCCAAATCCAAATCCAGTCCAGTCCGATTATTATATTATTTTTTTCCTCCGAATTAGATTCAATGATTCACAAACGTTTTCTCATAATTGAATTTGAAAAATTAAGCCCATTATATTCATTCCATAAAATAAGTCACATACATCTTTTATATTATATATAGATATTAAATATATACTTCCTCTGTTCCAAATTAAACGCAACAGTTTCCTAAAATGGCAATTTCATATTAAATGCAACAATTTCATTCTTTCTATTTTTGGTATGATTTTTACCCTTGAAATTACCAAACTGTCCTTATTAAAAAACTTAAAACACATATTATATTACCTAAATCAAATTAAATACAAACCTAATCAAAATTAATCTACCTAAACATCAACCCCCTCTTTATTCAATACCACCTTCACCCACCAGGCCACCACCATTTCTCTCTCCTCCATCTTCCATCCTCCATCATTCTCTCTCTCCTCCATCCTCCATCACCATTTTTCTCTCCTCCACCGCCACCATTATCGCCGGCGTCATTCCTCTGTCCTCCATCCTCCGCCACCCACCACCCACCACCATCATTATCACCTTCGATCTCCTCCCCCCCCACCGGCCCAAAACCACCGATGCTTCGTTCCAACCCAAAACCACGTTCTCTCCACCGGCGACGTCCGTCCTCTGTCCTTTGTTCCAACCCAAAACCGCCGGTGTCCGTCCTCTGTCCTTCGTACCACCTTCGCACGCCTCGATTTCTCCATCTTCCTTCGTTCTCTCTCTTCTCGATCTATTCTTGTGGAGGTGGAGTGGGTTGGGTGTTGTGCTCAATTTCTCGATCTTCCTTCGTTCTCTCTCTTCTCGATCTTTTGATTTCTCTCTCAACTCGATCTGTTCTTGTTGAGGTGGAGTGGTGGTGGTGGTTTTGTCGGTGGTTTATGATGTGGATTTAGGGATTAGATGGTGGTGGTGCTTTTGACGGTGGTTTATGGCGATTACTTTTGACGGTGGTGGTGGTAGGATGTGGCGATAGTGGTGGTTGGGTGGTGGTGGGGACAGCCGGAAGGTGGTGGTAATGGCGGCAGGAGTGGCGGTCGTGGTAGTAAGTTGTTGTGGTGGTGGTGATGGCGGCGAAGTGATGGTCGTGGTAGTAGGGTGGTTTGGTGGTGGTAGGATGTGGCAGTAGGGTGATGACAGGGTGGTTTGGTGGTGGTAGGATGTGGCAGTAGGGTGGTAATTCCCCCCCATTTTTTTTTGGGTCCACTTTCTCTCTCCACTTAAAATTAATCACATGCCCCTCCCTTTTTCTAATCACCCCTTAAGAAAAATCAACTAGGAGTCCGTGCCGTCCAAATTGTTGCGTTTAATTTGGAACGGAGGAAGTATACATTATATATATAAATATTAAATATATATTATATATAAAAATATTTTTGGACTGGACTGGACTTATTGGAATCCAAAGGGGTGAGTCCAAATCCAGTCCGAAAATATTTAGACTCGAAAATTTGAGTCCGAGTCCGGTCCAAAAAAAATTCAGTCCAGTCCAATCCGACAAGTTTGAACTGGATTGGATTGGACTCTGGACTTTTCGCAGTCCGCTTACCCCCCTATTGGCCGTGAGACCGTCTTTAGCAAGACTTTGAGAGAAATGGCAAAAAATAAGCTGTCACAGTCATAAATCACACATAGTCACGCGAATCAATCCTCTAATCGGAATCTTCGTCGTTAAGAACAAAAACTTTCTACAGTTCTCAACTCATCCAATTGAAACTCTCATCTCCTCCACAATTCTTTCTCTCTCCTCCACCTTGAGCACAAAACAATGGCGTCAAGATGTGAAATCTTCTGTGAAATCTTATGTGCTTTATTGCTCCCTCCTCTCGGCGTCTTCTTCCGCCATGGTTGTTGCAGCGTAAGTTCTTTCACTCCCCGAAATTCATCAATTAATTAAAGTCAAACTGAATTCTAGAATCAGATTCTATTTCGTGAAATTGATTAATTTTGAATTTTTGATGATGATTTTAAAAATTTGCAGCTTGAATTTTGCATATGCTTGGTGTTGACAATCTTAGGGTACATACCTGGAATGATCTACGCTGTTTACGTAATTGTCGCTGTTGATCGTGAGCGATGGTACAGAGATGACGGCTATTATTATCGCGTTTCATAGATTAATTGGGAATTCTTAATATCTGATCTTTTAGATCTGATTTTGTATCGTTGAATTGCTGTATGATATCAGTACTGTATTTACATTCTGTTAAATTCTGAGCTTTGATTGACATTACTATTGATTGATTTGTGAAAATTTGATCTGGTATATGTATTGAAATTGGACAGTTTTTTTTTCCGATGATGTTTTGCTTTGGTGTTAGTTACTGATTGATCTCTCTACTAACACGACTACATGTCTAGTCCTCTGTTTTCTTAAACCGGCGTATGTAATATACGTGCTATATTGTCACCTTGTGAAGCAAGGGAGTTCCATTGTCCTTTTGAGGTTGCAATATGCCTAGCTTGTAGCCTTCAAGGTGCTTGATATTGTTGTTATCACTTGTAAAATTTGGTTTGAAATTTGAATTACAATTGTGATATTGGGTTTTGGACAAATTTGGACAAGATACTCTAGGTGCTTGTGAGTTGTGATTGTCGCTATTATTATCACATGTTTGATTTAGTTTAAAATTTGAATCGCTATTGTGCTTTTGGGTACTTCACAGAAGTGTGGGGTTCAAGTTCATGAGAGAAGAGTATTGTGGTTTTTGCATCACTAGTTTGGGCAACACAAGATGTATATATTATATGCCGAATATCAAGTAAATAGTGGAAATAATTGCATCGTGCATTCTTAACATTAAGTACACCTTCTCAGATTCTTTAACATAATGTATGAGGGTTTAGAATGCAGATTGTATCAATCCCTATAAGGCCATTTTGAGGTAGGATTTCCCTTATACTTTTCCCTATACGCTCGAGAGTCTTGCTTGCTAAGTTGGGCCAACTTAACTTGTGAAAGGTTTCTTTCGAACAAGACACTTTTTCTTACCATCATTAAAAGAAGTCTACCAAAGTACTTCTATGTTCCTCAAATGCTTAAGAAAATTAGAAAACAAAGAGTCACCATCAAGGTAGCATTTGTTGCTAATTTCCACGCTCAGGTTATTACTCAAAAAGTATAGAATGACTATTGTAAGCAAAACCCTCAAAAAGAAAAGCTCACATATGGTGGCTGGATTCGACTATGGTTAGCTCTCTTTGTCAATCTTGCTAATAAAGGCATAAAGATAGCCTATTTATTTAGGATAGTGATGAGTTTGTCGAGGATCAATCCTCATGATCAAATATAGCAAATTTATAGTAGCACCGTAATATGTTTGGAAGGGAGTGGAGGAGAATGAAAGATCATCCAAGGGAAATTGGGTAGGAAGGGGAAGGAGGAGAAATAGGACATTGGAAAGAAGGGTGGGGGGAAGGAATTGCCGAGGAGGAGATGTTTAGAGGAGGAAGTGGAACAGTCATTGAGGAGATGAGGATGAGTTAGCTCTTTCTTTTCGGAGAAGCGAAAGGGAAAGGATACTAGATTCAAGGAAAGGAGATGCAGAATAGGGAGAAAGATGAAGTAATTACGTTAGTTCATCATTGATTAAAGAAGTAATTAAGTAACAAACAAATTGACATGAAATATATCACCAAAAATTTATTTTCACTCCTTTAGAAATAGGAAAAGACAAGTGTTTACAATCATGTGTGGAGAAAAAAATTTAAACAAATTATTATACATATTAAGAATCTAATACAATCACATGTTGCGTGGACATAAGGACATTACTAGATAACTAGATAAATCGTAAGATAACATAAAATTGATGGCTAAATTTTTATTTTTCATGCATACTTGATGTCGCAAGTTCACTATAAAAAAGAACATGACTCGCTTCAGTCTTCACATGACATATTAGTAACTTAAAAATACTTTTCAGTATAAACGTATAAATTAACTTTTTCATAACAAAACCATATTGATCAAAATTAATAGGTCTTCTTATCCACACCTATTTTAATTGCTGATTTTGCTCATTTTGGAGCTATAGAAAAGTATAAATATAGAAAGTAGAAAAACCACACAACTTCAATCCCAATTTCTACACCCTTCCACTTATAAAAAGCAGTTATTCATTCATTCTAGACGGTTAAAAGCATTTCTCCAAAGAAAATGAACTCGAAAGATAACTCAACCGAGTTAACCCAAAACTCCGATTGGGCCGAGTTAACTCACGAGTGTTTAATCAACATCCTATCACGTCTGCCATTAGAGGACAGATGGAAAGGACCCATGTTCGTTTGCAAGCCATGGATGGAAGCTTGCAAAGACCCTTCTCTCAACACCGCGCTCGATCTTGATCCTTACTTCGACTCGTCAACTGAGTCGACTCGGTGGTGGTCTCCCGAGTTTCAGAGGAAGATCGACGCGATTCTCGTATCTGTTATTTATTGGAGTTGTGGCACGTTGACTCAGATCTGCGTTCGACATTGCTCTGATCACTCTCTCATTCTGGCTGCTCAAAGGTTTGATATTATTAGTTTTTTGGGTCGAATATATATATGTAATACTATAATAGTAGTACATTAGTATCTTTATTATCAATTAGTAAGATATATATAAAAATTTTATGATTATGAAAATACATATTGAGATGTGTATGAATAGTGCAAAAGTCAATGCGTTGCATTTATTTTGGAATGGAGGAGGAAGTATATGGTTATTTGATGGTTTTTTTTGGTGGGTTCGGTTCGATTGTTGGGTAGTAGAAGTTGAATAGGGAAGTGGGTGTTCTTGGGTTTTGATTTGTGATTGATGTTTTAACTTGGTGTCTGGTGCTATCAATGGGGGTATTGGGGTATATGTTGCAAATTGGGTTTTGTATATCCGGAGTGGAAGACGGAAATTTGTAGGAAAAGAGCTAGTGGTAATATTGGTTTCATAGGATTTCAAAAGTTTTGCCTACTCTAGGATTTGAATGATCTCTGGATGAATTAAAGATCATATGTTGAATTATATGAAACATTGGCTGTGATTATGAATTTGTTCAGCTGGATTATTTGGTGGTTGCTGTAATCGGTTTCGGATATGTTGTACATGATGCCATTTGTGACTGTTGTGTGACATTATGAACTCCAATCTCACATTGGCTGAGTCTTTATGTTTCAGAAATAAGAATCACATATAGTTGCTCCATGTATTTAGAAATAAGAATTACATGTAGTTGCTATGTATTCATAATATACTTGTCACTTTGCTTGATGTGCCAGTATCCTGATTCCTGACCATTAGTTGATGAATAGGATGTTGGATCACAATCGAGGTATATGTTGCAATATGTCTACTGGAAAGCATTTCTGTAATACCTGTTTTTCTTACTAGCATATTCTTTTAAGATTAAGATGAGAAGTATTATGAAACAAATATAGTAGTAGTAGTAGTAGTAGTAGTAGTAGTAGTATGGAGGGATATGCTTTGTTAAGCAGCTAGATATCTTGTAGTTTGTAAATTGTACTAGTGGGCTATGACCAATGCAGCTTTAACCTTATGGTTGAATATTTGGATAATGAGCTAGGTAGCTAGCTATATTTGGAAGTATAGTGAATTTCATCAGTAGTTTGTTCAACATGCTTGAGGAAACAATATTGAAGCACGCACGTGTAGCTCATGACTGAGGTTTGGAGCTAAGGTATAAGAATAATTATTCTTAGGAGCTGTTACAGGACGAATCTTGATGAAGTAATGGATGGTTACCTCAACTACTCAAAGATACTAGGTTTGCCTGCTTAGGAGTTTGCACTTGAATTTCACATTTCTTCTTGGTTGAGATAGTCTGAATTGGATTTGAAATTGCTAATTTTTGAGGTTGTTGCAAGTATCACAGTTTTAAGTTTATGCAGGGGTTACTTTGCTTTCATTCATTTACGGTAAAGGCTTGTGACTTAGGGACCTTGTTTCCTTTAGATGCGTGTGAGATTTAAGTATAATGCTTGTCCTTCAGCAAATTATGCAGCACAAAATTTATGTGGAGTCCTCTGCTACCAAACAATCAAAGAAATTCAGATGAGAGTATTACGGGATTAGCTTGGGAATGGAAAATCATCCTCTTTTAAACTTGACAAAATGAGTCCGGGGATTGTCTACTGACAAAATATTTGGTGAATGGGAAAAAGTTAACAGGGTTATATACGGGACTCGGGAGTTGGATGCTGGGATATAGACCTCTTTATTCCCAATCCTAACCCCCTTTTTTCCCCTTTCCTACGAACAAACATGGGATTTTAAACTCCCAATTCCTGATCCCTGATTTTCAATCCCCCACCAACTTATTCTGGAAAACATGCCCACCTGAAGGCTGAAGGTCCTAGGTCATTGCCAGATCTCTTTGGTTGTCCTTTGCTATAAGAAATTGCTAGATGTATTGTGGGATGCATATTATATAGGTTCAATTCTCAGTCAAACTGAATCTTCTTCCACGCGATTTAACAGTTGCAATACATAATGAACATAGTATATATATATTTATTATATTCATTTGATGCGAATTATGTAGAGTAATTGTTTACCTTATCTTCAGATGCCCAAAGCTTGAGATTCTTTCAATCAAAAGCAGTCAGAGTGTCTCTGATGCTGCTCTGATTGAGGTGGCCAAAAGGTGCCCTATGCTGAAAGAACTTGATATTAGCTACTGCCATGAGATATCTCATGAATCTATATCATCAATTGGAAGAAACTGTCCTGATCTGAAGGTATTAAAACGCAACTTCATGAATTGGCTGGACCCTTCTCAGCATAAGAATATTGTACCAAATGAATACCTCGATGCTTCCCCTCAAGACGGTGATTCTGAAGCTGCTGCCATTGGTAAGTTTATGCCTAATGTGGAGCATCTTGAGCTCAAGTTTTCCAAGATGTCAGGTAAAGGGCTTGCTTTGATTTCTGAAGCATGCATAGACCTGGAATATTTAGATCTGTATGGATGTGCAAATTTGACTAGTCGTGATATTGTCAATGCATCCTCAAATTTGAAGAACTTGAAGATGGTTAAAAAGCCGAACTTCTATATACCAAGATCGGTCTATCACACTGAGAGGTATGGTCATTGGAATTTGTATGATGAACGATTTCAGACTGACGTGTTTAGGATATAAAAATGCGGACCCCATATAGCTAGGGGGACCATTCCGACTATTATGTTTTACTAAATATAAATGTGTGTTTGAGTGATTGCTTTGTGATAAAATCCAGAACTCAGCTTAATTTTATGTGTTTTCACAATGTTGTTTGTGACAATCTTGTAAATCTATTCTGGTATGCTCTTGTAACTTGTATATTTGAAAAAAGTATAATGAATGGTCAAATCTTATGTTCTGATCATCCAGGTAAGATCATGTTTAAACATTATTTAGATAATAGACATCTCCCAGTAAGATCATGTTTACAAAAACACACACACAGACTAAAAGAATGATTCCATTTATGTTCATTCCACATGTACATATATTAAAATATGTATCTAACTCATATATTTAGAGACCAAAAATCAAAATTCCTCTATGTACTAAGCCCTAATCATCCAGAATAAATAAAAATTACATCAAAAACAATCAAGAAATACTCTTTTTGACGCACTATTTAACCTGGATTTATCAATATGCATGGTTCTTGGAGTAGGATATATCCCCAACGTGTATCCTAACAAAGGTGCCAACTTCTGGCTCCATGGTGGTGCCACCACCCCTAAAATACCAACCATTGTTAACAACACCCAGAGCTCAACTGCCACCGCCCCCTCCACCGTCGCCAAAAGCCTCAGATATAAGTGCATGGCCCTAAAATATGAGATAATTCTAGGGCCTCCTAGGCCTTGAGGGGAGGTGCAAGAGGTCTAAGGTATGCTTTGTTGGTGGGATTTTGAGGTTTCCTTGTTGACCCTCATCTCATAGGGATTATACCATGAGGGTTGAGGTGGGTCTAAGGTAGATATTGCTATTTTTAGTGTAAATGTAAATGTCAATTTATAGTATATTAGTGAAATAATGTGGAAAATAATGTAGATTTTCTAAATATTCAATAAAAAAAATAGCATGTTAGCGAGGATAGTTTGTTTGGCATGTGAAAATGTGGCATTTTGCTTTGTTCTCAATGACCAGAACCTCTCTTTTTGCCGCTGAACATAGGAATGTGAATGGATGATTGCTTTTCTCAATTCTTCTGATGACAGAAAACTCACTCTTTATTGACCCATTTTTTACTCCAATTCAAAGCAATTATGAAAGGAGAAAAAAAGAGAAAGAAATAGAACCAAAGACCTATGGATGTCAACCTCCGAGTTGAGAGACTAAGGTTCGAATCCAGTAACATTATGTAATAATTATATATCTATACAAATATATTAAAAGGCGTTCCTATCAATGGAACGGTGCCACGTGACACTCTACTCAAGCTTCTAATACATGTTTATGATCTCATTAAAAAATATTAACAATGTGTAGCTAGTAGGAATCGAACACATGACCTTTGAAATAAAATGTGAGAGTTTAACCACCAATCCACCTCAATTCCATTGAAATTGTTATTTTTACCCCCAATTTTTTGAAAGTTTTTCTAAAACAATTTATCATGCCATAACGTTCATTTTTCAATTTCGCACTAGAAAGAAAATTACGAAAAGCTAATAAAATCAATTATGAAACTTATAAGTAATAATATATTTCATGATTATAAGTTATAACTGTATGGGACATCGCCAGGGGCCCATGGCTAAAAATACTACTTCCTCCGTCCCATAATATAGTGCTTACATTCTTTTTTGGGTGTCCCAAAATGTTGTGCCTATTTTATTTTTATCAATTTATTTGGACAAAATTATCCTCAATCTTTACACAAATTCTCCAAAATACCTTACTTTTTTTTAAAAAAATGTGTGCCTCTATTTATTACTTTACACCATTTCAAGGAACATTTATTGTTTTTTGATTTGTTTTAAAGGAAAACAAAACTAAGGGAGTAGTTCCAGGACAAAAGTACTTTATTAATTTTTTTTTTTTTGAGATCCTACTACTTCCTCCACTCTCCTTAATTCCCGTGCAAAAAAAGAAGTAAGCACTATATTATGGGACGGAGGGAGTAGTTCGTTTTTAAAAATGGTTAACAAGAAATGTGTGAATAGGTAAAAGTTAGGCCGAAGAAAATCTATCTACAAAATGATGAAGTATTTGTATATGTGCCATGAGGGAATCACTAAACATATCTATGCAATGTCAATAAAAAATATTTCTTTGAAAAATGAAAGCCTTTCCACAAGGAAATGAAAGTGTAGTTAGGAAATGGTATCATTAGAACACTTTTTAGTATTACAAGAGACATTATGAGACGATTTCCAATGATAGCTAAACAATTTCTAATACCAACAACATACTTCCTAATACCAATACAATTTTTTTTTTTTAAATATAATATTATCATGTTATTTCTTTTTTATAAGAATTATCAGGTGATTTTTTGATATAACTAGAAGTATTACTAATAAATTTTCTAGCAATAACAAAGCCCGAGTACCTACATATACTTTTTAGTTTTTATACAAATTATTATTTTCTAACATTTTTTTATCATATTTTTTTTGTCTTTTTTCATATCTTTTCATATTTTTTTCTAACATTTTTTTATCATATTTTTAGTTTTTATACCTACATATTTTTTTATCAAACATTTTTTTCATGAAAAGATTATTTATTTAATTTTTTTTAAATAATTGTTTTCCAAAATTCTTCAAGACATGCTAAAGTCTAAAGTTGTTATTGTCCAGACTTGTCTACTCCCTCAATATTTTATTAGTTTATACCCTTGCTTTTAAAAATCAAAATTCATTCACTTTGACCATGTTTTCCACTAATGTACAAGATTTAATATTACTCCCTCCAATTTCTTTTGATTGTTACACTTTCCTCTTTAGTTCGTTTTTTTAATTATTACACTTCTTCTCTTTCCTTATAAGGTAACTATCAACATCAACTTTTTCTATTATTCTACCTCCTACTTCATATCCCACCTCTCACTTTATTAATCAACAAATTTTCTCTCTCCTATAATATTATATTGCTTCATTTACATTTTCCAAAATCAAAGATTTTTTTTTGTATACTTCCTCCTTGTTTTCTGCACTATTTTCTTGGATCTTCTCCAAAAAGAAGTATAACAATCAAAAGAAAACAGAGGGAGTACTATGTGGACTTTTGTTTATTAATTCCAATTTAATTTGTAGATTTAAGATGTCAACTTTCTACCTGAACTTTTATGCATACGTACTTTATGATATTAAAGGTATGTTTATGATACTCTGAAAAAGCGAATGCATAAACTAATAAATGATGGAGGGACTATATTGCATAAACACATAAGAAATACCCTACTCCTTCATCCTATATTGTTGTAACATTTTGACCGACACACTTGTCAATGGACAACTTTGACCATTAGTGTATATAATGTTGAGAATATATGTTGAGATGAATTTTAGAACAACTTATACACTAACATTTGTTTTTATATACTCCCTCTGTCCCATAATATAGTGCTCACATTCCTTTTTGGGTGTTCCAAAATATTGTGCCTATTTTTTTTTTAGCAATTTATTTGGACTAAATTATCTTTCATTTCTATATAAAGTTTCTAAAATACCCCTACATTTCATTTAAAATATGTGTCCTTATTTATTTTTTTACACCATTCCAATGAACATTTATTGCTTTTTTATTTTAATTTAAAGGAAAAAGAACGTAAAGTGTTAGTTCCAAGACAAAGGTACCATTATTTTAATTTAAAGGAAAAAAAGTAAAGAGTTAGTTCCAAGACAAAGGTACCAAGAAAGTACTTACTCCTTCTATTTTCCTTAATTCTCGTGAAAAATGAGAAGTGAACACTATATTATGGGACGGAGGGAGTATTAGTTAAATTTTTTTGACAAAGTGACCCATATAAATAAAGTAAAAGTCAATCTGTTATAATTAATACGAAATTGAGGTGGCGAGATAGTATATGACTAATTTTTTTAACTCGTTAATGCGAGATATAAAATTCTATTGCTACATATAAAACCTACTAGATCAATTAAAGAAAAAAACCTAATGGGAGAAATGCCTAAATCGAACTTGTTCTAGACAACTTTGTTGAAAAAAAAATTATTGGTGGTATGTTTAGTAATAAAAAGAAATAGTATGTACTTACAAAAGGTAGTATATGTATACATAATTTTTTTTTATAAAAGGTAAGAAAAAGAAGGTTAAAAGACCCACCGCACGAGGGGAGGAGCTCCTACCTTATCATTTACAAGGATAGAATGAAGAGCGGAATATGTACAACTTTCTACGATAAACTGAGAATCTATTAAATGACCGACATTGGCTATTCAGTCTGCAGCTTGGTTTGCCTCCCGGTAGACGTGATGGATAGTCCAAGAAGTGAAAGATAGTAATAGAGCTTGAATATCTTTGATAATATGAGCAATCTGCCAAGGTGGAGACCAGAGACCTTTAACTGCATTGATGACCAAAATATTATCGCCTTCAATGTGTAGATGATGAATATTGTTTTGGATGGCAAGACGTATTCCTTGATGAAGAGCAGTAGCTTCGGCAATGAAAACTGGAGAAGATCCAAGGTTGAAGGCGGCCGCTTTGTGGAAATGACCAAGAGAATCCCTGATGATAACACTTGCTGCTGCGGAGTTTGCACAAACCGAGCCGTCAAAGTTGAGTTTGAAGAAGGGGTTGGGAGGTGGCTCCCAAGCGACAAGGATGGATGAGGGGTATGTCGAGTTGAAAGGAGGAAGAGAAGAGTAATGGAACGGGGAGCTTGAGGAGATGTAGTGGCCCACTGCATTCCTAAGTTTCCATTCTGAAAACAAAAATTTGGCTTTATGAATGATCCTGTAGATATTAAGGGAGGTATTATGGAATATGATGGCATTCCTTTCTTTCCAGATACTCCAAAGGAGGAATATATATATTTTACCATGGAAGTTTTATCTTGTCTTATTTTAGGGTGAAAAGTTAAGAGAGGGTCTGTATTGAAGGTGAGAGGGATTCAATTTTTAAGATCTATCAACTGTCTTAAGGGAGTGAGATTATCACAAAATCTAAAAAGGTGATCCAAGGTCTCATCTTGAAGGTTATAAAGACCATAGTGGCTAAATGTTAAAAATTAGTACTTCAAAAAAACTCAATAATTTTTTAAGGTAAGGATAATTCCCTTGTAAGAAGAGGATAAATTAGGAACCTCTGTCACAAGGGTAGAAGGAGGGTCTTACAAGGCCAACCTTAACATATGCCCTGCTTATCAATATATTATCATAGTGCTATTTTTTTTTTTTTCTCGACATTGGCTGAAAAGAAAACAAAAGAAGCTAAAGTAGCTAAATAGATCAACTCGTGAACACTGTCATGGACTTCATACAGAACTTGGCGATGTTATCTGCTTCCACAATCTGTGTTCTAGGAACCTTACGCACCATACACCAGTTGAAACGTTTAGCTTGATCCAGAATCTTGTTTGTAGTCCGAACGAGATCGATAGGAGGGAGAGTAACACCCTGCAAAATAGAAACAAGATTAGCGGAATCCGTTAGCATTAAGATGTTGTGCTATTTTTTTGTTCCAATATACTCCTTATTAATTAAATTTACTACTTATTTTACTAGATAGTAGATATACTATTTGACTACTTGTTAATAATCTAAACAAAAAATGTATAAAAAGGTTTTAAATTGGACAAAGGTTTTTAAAAAAATGTACAAATAATCTAGATATACTTTGTTTTAAGTAAAAAACCTATATGGACTTGGTCCACACTAAATTAGTGTGAACCTAATGCTAATTCATGTTGTTTATGGAAAAAAAAGGATCACTATATAAAAAATATAACTCTAAAAGATGAATAGATATAAATTATGAAGTTTGACTATGAAAAAAAAAAGGTTACTATGTCACAAAGTGAAAATTTCATCATGATAAACTAAGGTGAGAAAGAGTTACTATATTAAAAAAATAACCATTACTATAGTAGATAGTAACTATATAGTGTAACTTAAAATTTGAAAAGGTTATTATATGGAAAAAAAAGAGTCACTATGTTAAAGAAGTGGTGTCCACAATAAGACTATTTCTTGTTTTAAAAAAGTCTGAACTCTGACCGTTAAATTGCAAAACTCATCCAAATATTCTCTCTTTCGCCATTTGTTATCCAAGTTGAATTCAACACTTTGGTATTGCACTCTTGCAGAATCTCTCTCTGCTGCATAAGTAATCAAATTCGTTTCATCATCTC
This sequence comes from Beta lomatogona, assembly GCA_947646795.1. Lineage (NCBI taxonomy): Eukaryota > Viridiplantae > Streptophyta > Magnoliopsida > Caryophyllales > Amaranthaceae > Beta > Beta lomatogona. Next base: position 856,312 of record CANSNZ010000033.1, on the reverse strand, counting down.
TACCTATCAATCATAGCAGGTAATTTGTTATCCCTCTTTCTATATCTATTTCCATTCTGCATTATATTGTTTTCCTTCGCAAGTTTAGTTCTTTGTTTTTCTTATTTAGGGAGTAATTTCTTTATTGGGTTTCATTAATTCTTGAAATTGATTCACTATTCTATCACATACCATCAGTTTTTTGGCCTTCAATTTTGTGGGGTTTCATTAATTTTCTTTTATTTAACCAGGTAAACCTATATTTGAGTATATCAATGATTTTCATGGATGAATGATGTATTTCTTACTGTTTGATCGGGTGATTGATGTGGGTGATAGTACACCCACTTCAAATTTAATCCGTTTGTACGATATCTGTGCTCTTTTTCACCTTCATAAAAAGAGAAAAAGAGTTGAATTTGTTTCAACTGGGGTTTCCCAAATTCAAGTCAGAACTACAATAAATTTAGATAAGTTTGTCTATTGGTACAATCCGACTTTCACCCTTGACAACAGATTACTTCGACCATTAATGTCTCTAGTATTCAATTAGTAAATTTTATTGATAGTTGCTATTATGAAATTAATACATTGAGATAAATCCAACATGGTACATGCTAATTTTTGTTTTTTTAAGTATTAGTCAAAAATTACAGTTCAAGGGTATTAAGTGAATAGTGCAAAATTCAGATTGTAGGGATTAAAATAACAGAGGAAGTAATAAGTTTAGATTAGTTAATGTTATGTAATAAGGACACACCCATACTATGTAGTTTTAAAGTAAGTATATTTATGTTGAAGAGTTCGTGATGTTTAGTCTTGACTCTTGATGGGTTCTATAATGATTTTTCTGGGGGTATATGTTTGTGTTTTTGAATTATAGCCACCTCAACTGAAGCTCATCTTTTCTAGATACCATTGGTGGTAAAATCCTTGTCATAAATGCTTTTTTAGGCACTCAATCATGGAATGGCTGAAATGGGTTGCTTAAGTTGTAAGTTGGAATCCCTTTAAATTTCGACCTTTCTTGTGTTCTCTAGTGTTGGGGATATTTCTGATTCCTACTGTAAGTGGAAGTTGAATGGAGAGGCTCAAGTAGTACTAAACTTGTTCTTCTTCCCCTTTTATTTTCAGTAGCAAGAACATACTTAAAAATGTCAGTTTTACGTGTTTTGGAACAAGAGGTGAGATTTAGCCTCTAAATCTTGCCTTCATTGGTTTTTGTGATTTTATCATTTCATAATAGCCACTTTGTTTCAGTGTGTCACAACTAAAGCATCGTGCCTTCCACCATGATTTTTGATTTCAGTTGCAATTTGCACATTTTGTTTAGCAAGAGAGATTCTGTCATATCCTGTCCCTCAGTTTAATTAGACATAGGTCTTGCGCAGTGGTGCTTTTCCGAAAGCTCATTCGTACCCAGCAGCTTAGGCTTTTCTTTATTCTTTGCTAAGCTTCTGGATATGGATGTTTAATGTAGCTTCATCCTATAGTTTAAAGAGTCCTGCTCCTCGGCATTGCTTTGATCAGAAATACCTGGGTTCATTCCACTAGTGATGTGGAATATCAACTTTAAGAACATAGGATGACAACTTCCTTTCTTGATTCTTGAGTAGCTACTTACATGTGTGTCGACTATCAACTATAATATTTGCATTTTGGTGCTAACCATATGTGCAACATTTTAATTAGTTCATCTGATTCAACAAGATGGTGCTGAACAAACAAACTGAAAGTCAAGGTAACACTGACGAAAGGGATGAGAAGCCATCAATCGAGCTAAAGGTTCTATTTTTTGCCAGAGCTCGGGATTTGACTGGGTTAGCAGATATGCCACTGGAGGTAACATCTGGTAGCACAGCCCGTGATTGTTTGGATAAGATTGTCACCCGCTTTCCAGGCCTCGAAGATATACGAGGGTGCATGGTGCTGGCTTTAAATGAGGAGTATGCATCTGAATCGGCTATAGTTAAACATAGGGATGAACTAGCCATCATACCACCAATAAGTGGAGGGTGATCATTCCTTGTATATGTTAAATGAGAGAAATAAATCCTGTAGTTCCTTGTATAAAATTAAATGAGAAAGATAAGTGGTTGACCAATGTGATCTGCAAGTTACAGACTTTGTAGTTTGTATGTTAAAAGCATAATTCAATTCTGCTTCCTGGTTACAGACTTCAGGATACAGAGACAATTAGATTATCATTTTATTCCCGGTTGTGGAACTTGTCGATTTGTTTACGCCGAATCTGCTCAGTTGGGAAATCAAGTCTTCATTCTAATGTGAACGAAGAAAGTGTCCCCAACCAAATACGCAAATCACCATGAAACTGAGTTTTCGGAAATGCAATAAACAAAAACTACTACTATCAACCTACATTGGTTGCGTTCTGACCTGTTACTGGTCACTAGGTAGTTCTTTCATGCAAACAAGTGGGCAACCTTTGCTGCAAGTCATTGGATAGTTCTTTGCGTGCTGACGAGTTGCAGATGTTGTAAGAAGAGCTTGCAATGTCAATTATGTGGTACATACAAAGAGCACGCAACATCTAAGTAATTCTTTTAGCTTGATTTCTAATTAATTGTTTTCGTAACGTTGTTCATCCCTTGGTTGGTTGATCAGATATGAGTCAGGAGCTCAAATCACCAAAGGAAATTGGATGTGGTAGGGAAAGAGTGGGAGCACCGAGCACGTATACATGGAGGAACGATTGGTTACGTTAGCCATATGTAAAATTTGACAATATCCAATGTTAGCTTTGAGTAGATGACTTTAGGACTCCATTACTAGTTCTTAATTGTATTTTCAATAAGTATAAAGAAAACGTTGAGAGTAGTTCTCAAATTCTTGATTAAGGATCATCTGAGAGGTGCAATAGTTGCATTGTCGTCTCCTCTAGTTGTTTATGTCAATTTGTCACCAACATGTGCATGTCATTTGATTCTGGAGCTGACAACAATATATGAAAATTACAATTGAAGCCAAAAAAAAGAAAACAGTCGAGGAATTATACGTGGAAATCATCAAGGGTGAATACCACGAGCAACATTGAGTTCACCAATCCACTGTTTTTTTAACGACACAAAGTGTGAAGTTGTTACAAACACAGAAGCATGTATAATGTATTGTGTTTGCCATATAATAGTATTAGTGAGAAAGAGAGATTGAGATATACAATGCTCATAATGGAAATAGAGCTGGAATGAATTTCCTATGCGCAAGAGTCCATAATATACCACCAAACACAAGTTATTAGAATAGGCGGTCTAATTTTAACATTAAATTAGACAAATCCAAACTTACATTCTTAACAAGCCCATTACATCTACTCTAACCCAACACTATCCCTATATATCTCGCACCAACCTAGTCATCCCTTCTCTTCTCCTTCCTTTGTTTCCCTTTGAATATCGAACTACAATAGACAACTTAAAAAAAACTAACATGGCAGTCTTACCGAATGGATTAAACTAGTCACTAAATGGGTTAAACTAGTTACTAAATGTGTTATTGAATTAAATAATTAAATTGATCACTAAATAGATTAAATTGGTCACTCAATAGATTGAATTAGTCACTATATTCAAAAAGGTGGTCCGTTCTCTTGTTAATATTGGGCTTGGACCGTTGTCTAATTTTAAATTAAAATTAAGACGGTCTCTTACAAAACCAACTGACAACAAAATAACCAATATATCTGTTGCCTAACTAACTTGGGAGGACCAATATATCCATTGCTTTTGAGCAATAGGTGATAGCCTAGTGGTGTTGGCTTCACCTCCGATCCCACAAATTATGGGATCGAGTCTCACTCCTTACAAGGAGGGATCCCCAATTTCCCCCTATTTACAAGGGACTTCGGCTATGTTCAGTTCACCTTATTTTTGCTTATTTCAGATCAGATCAGATCAGACCAGATCATATCAGATCAGAAAAAATAAGTTCAGATCAGATAAGTTCAGATCAGATCAGATAAGATAAGTTCAGATCAAATAAGTTTAGATTATGCTTATATTTAAAAACTTATTATTATTATTATTATTATTATTATTATTATTATTATTATTGTTATTATTATTATTATTATTATTATTATTATTATTATTATTATTATTATTATTATTATTATTATTATTATTATTATTATCATCATCATCATCATGATTATTATGATTATTAGTATTACTAATGCTATTATTGTTATTGTAATAATTATTATTATTATTGTTGTTATTATTATTATTATTATTATTATTATTATTATTATTATTATTATTATTATTATTACTTTATACAATTACTATTACTATTACTATTTACTAGTACATTTGTTCAAAAAGATTATTATTATTGTCGTTGTTGTACTTATTAATTATTAATATTGGTAATTATTATTACTAGAATTACTATTACTATCATTTTATTACTATGCACAACTTTCAATAATAACAACAACAACAATAATAATAATAATAATAATAATAATAATAATAATAATAATAATAATAATAATAATAATAATAATAATAATAATAATAATAATATAGATAACATAATAATAATAATAATAATTATTATTATTATTATTATTATTATAGCATAATTAGTTTTTTTTTTGAAAAAGAGCACATTAGTATATGAACATACAATTAAAAATAAAAGACTAAGGACTCTTTGGTCCAATGGTATGGCTTCTTACCTCCCACATGAGAGACCAAGGTTCAAATCTTGGTGGAAGCATATATTTCAATATTGTTGTGGGTGGGGGAGGGGGTTGGGGCTTGTTGGGTCTTTAGGTGAGTGACCCTGTGCGACGGCAGCCTAAAGAAAATCCATCTTACAACGGGATTCCTGAAAGGGGCCCAAAAAAATTAAAAATAAAAGAACACTCATGTTCAAGGTCCGTTAATAATAAGAATTTAGGTAGTAATGAAAAGAACATATAATGATATTAAAAAAAGAACATATACTGAAAGAGCATACAAGATCAATTTAAAGAACACATTTTAAAAATAAAAGATAGATGTTATTTTTATATTGATGACATTTTTGAATTTAACTAACAACATGTTCTTTGTTATATCAATAAATTGTTCTTTTTTATTATAAATAAACTTATAAATATATATAATCATCTGATCTTGAACAAAATGGTTAAATATTCTTCTTATATCGTTGTATTGTTCTATATAAACTTTGTTTTTAAAGATAAGTTGAAATCCTTTGTAGGGAAAATTTTGAACGTGATGACAACACCATTAGGTTATCCCATGCTACTCATGTTTTATATAAACTAGTAATATATAATTTATATTATTCTACCAAAATTATTTTAAAAAATAAATATCATATACGATTGTCATGTTCGTTACATGTACAACATCAAAAAGAACATCACATATCAAAATTATTAATTAGAATAAATATAAAAAAGAACACTTACAAATGCCAAAAGAACATTCTTCTTCTTGAACACAAATAGCTTCAAATAGTGATATCAATGACATTTATAATACTTCCTCCGTTTCATTTTAATCTACACACTTACACTTTTCACGCATGCCAATGCAAAACTTTGAGGACATATATCTTTAGTTTTGTATTTGTAAAAATTATAAAAAGTACATATTAATAAAATACATGTTATGATGAATCTAACAAGATCCCACATGACTATATTTTCATTAGCGTATAAATCACAAATGATGGTCAAAGTGATATTTGTGAATAGTGTAAAATGTCAAAGTGTGTAGATTAAAATGAAACGGAGGGAGTAATAGCAACGACATTAATAATAATTACCAATATTAATAAGGAAAAATTGACAAGAATAATCCAAACTATCACCGTTCCGCTCAAAATAATCCCAACTATGGGTTATTCTAGAATAATCCAAACTATTGGGAGTACTTTCTCAAAATAATCCAAACTTTTAATTACCCTATATATAATAGACCCAAAAGGGATCGTTGAAGGCAAGAAAAATAAAAGTTTGGATTATTTTGGGAATGTACCCCAAATAGTTTGGATTATTCCAGAATAACCCAAAGTTGGGATTATTTTGAGCGGACCGGTCATAGTTGGGATTATTTATGTCAATTTTTCCTATTAAGATTAATAAGTACAACAACGACAATAATAATAATCTTTTTGAACAAATGTACTAGTAAATAGTAATATTAATAGTAATAGGAATTGTATACAGTAATATTATTATTAATAATAATAATAATAATAATAATAATAATAATAATAATAATAATAATAATAATAATAATAATAATAATAATAATAATAATAATAATAATAATAATAATAGCATTAGTAATACTAATAATCATAATTATCATGATGATGATAATAATAATAATAGTAATAAGTTTTTAAATATAAGCATAATCTGAACTTATCTGATCTGATCTGATCTGAACTTATCTGATCTGATTTGATCTGAACTTATCTGATCTGAACTTATTTTTTCTGATATGATCTGATCTGGTCTGATCTGATCTGATCTGGTCTGATCTGATCTGATCTGAAATAAGCAAAAATAAGGTGAACTGAACATAGCCTTACTCTTGCAAAGTGCCAAATGGCGGGACCTTGTCTGTTTGAGATTAATTTTTGGCTAAGGTAAGACCCTCTGTGGTATGTAGACCCTCGTTTTGCGCTCACGACTCACGAGAGTAGTTATAGAAAATTATTGATGGAGAGGAGAATTGTTGGGGAGGGGAATGCCCTAGGTGTCACGAATCCATAGAAGACGCCCCCACATCATAGCAAAATGTCCAAAAAGTAGAGAAATTTGGGACCTTGATGGGTCCCGCAAGTAGGCTTTACGGATTTCCAATCTTGGTTGAAAGCTAATATGACCTCTTCAGAGATGTTTAGGGATATTCCTTGGACGAGCGTCTTCCCTTATTTATGTCATGAAATTTGGAAAGATAGAAATAATGTGGTTTTTAAAGCTAGTGACCCATCTCCAGTCAAGGTGATTAGCGTTAGAGCCTCGAGAGGTGCAAGAGAGTTCGTCTCAACGACCAACCGGGACCTTTCTATTAACATAACCTCGATCAGTCTTGTCCATCCCCAGAGTCATCTAATGATACATGTTGATGCTTCCTTTGTTGGTCACGGGGAAAAAGTTGGTGCGGGGGGGGTTTGTTCGGGATAGCTCGGGTCGGTGGATGTTAGGGTGGGGGAAAAAAGTCTATGCTAACCATCCTCTTGCAGCAGAACTCCTTGCCATCCTGGAGGCTATGTACTATGTGGAAGCTCATAACATTTCGAACCTTATTATTTACTTAGATTGTAAGGTTGCAGTGGATATGATTACCGAAGGCTCCTCTCATCTGTATATAAATATTTTAAACTCATGCAGGCAGTGGACCAAGAGGTTTCCGGAGATTCAGATTAAGCATTGTCCTAGGAACTTCAATACTGTAGCAGATAGCTTGGCTGAGGCGTGTCGGGTCATGGAGGTAGAATGTAATGTAAATAGAATTTTCCCTTCCCCTCCTAGTTATTGTAACGAACTTCTAGTTTCGGATTGTAATATTTTCAATACTATTATCTAAGGAATGAAATGCATTGTTTACTGAAAAAAAAAAATAGAAAGAAACCATTTTATAAGTTTGAGGAATTACCTTTCTCTTGCCAATTGATTTTTGGGATGAAATTTATTTTGAGTTTCGAATTGATCCAAGCTCTCTTGAGTCTTGAGTTGATTATATCATTACATTATAAAAATAATTTGAGGAAACTTTAATGTCATTTAACAATTTCCTTCCTAACAACATTATAAATGCTGAATTAATTGTACTCTTGTTTTCTTAAGAGAGATGTCATATTAGCTGATAAGTACGTGATTGCCTCTCAAGTCTTAGCAATGTAAAAGTTGATACCTTATAATATAAGTTTTAATACGTTTGATATGTTCAATTGATATAATAAATACAGGAAGAATTAAGGCGAAGACACTAAGTGTTTCACTTATTTCAAAATAGAGGAAATACAAAATTATTAGAGAAAAATTAGGCCCTCAAATTAGGTATTAAGAATCATCCCCAAAATTAGGCACTATTCCCTCTATTAGGCAACCTAAACAGAGTAAACGTCAAAAATTGTTCCATGTTCAAGAGTTATCTGAAATTATCTATGCCTTGTCGTAAACCCAATTACCCAAATAACACATTTCATTTGTCTTCTTCCTTAATGCCCCAAATCATTTCTGTTACAATATTCTCTTCTTCCTTTATTGCACTCAATCAATTCTAAGTTCACTTACAATTATTTGGAATTCTTCATTGATTACATGCATTGAATAACATATAAAAATGTTCACAAAAAAAAAAAAAACAATGTCATTTAATTCATTTTGCTTTGTCTTCTCTACTAAATGGTAAATACATACAATGTATATGCACTGTGTAAAGTGTAAACATGAATGATATATACACAATTTTATTCCAAGAAAAAATATAGAAAATGTAAGTACCTAACACAATAAATCGGTTTACTATACATGAGATGTATATAACTGTGTTTGTTAAAGAAAGAAAAAAGCAAACAGAGGGAGTAGATGGAGCAAAGAGATGCATGATATGGAAGCATCCGATTTTCTACTTTGAGTAACAATAACTGTGGTTGGTGTTAATTTCGGGGTTCTCCTGGAATACGACGCAAGTTTTCGAGTATTATGCGATGAACAAAGACGATCACAGTTAGCATGAACTTCATTTGTTGCCTTAATACTGCTGCTGCTACTCACTGCATAACTCAAGCTATGTTGTTCACCTCGTTGTGCTAATGAACTCTGAATAACTTGTGACATGAACAACATTGAGCACACTAAGAATAGTACATGAAATCGACGACATCGCAACATTTTGTCCAAGTAAATCTCCAACTGGCTTGGATGATTGTGCTTGCTTTGTGTAGGTTTTGATCTCTTGGTTTTGGTTGATGAAAAAGAGCTGTAAGTTGTTTTTGGTGAAATTAATTGGATGAGATGAGGAAAGAGTAAGAGTGGATATAGTTAAATAAATAGGGGTTAATAACTAGTTGAGGTTTGCCAGACAAATTGTTAAATTTTAGTATATGTGGTGTTGATTACGTCGTCTCTAGTTGGGTTTTTCTTGGGACATCTTCCTGACTACTTTGGGTTAATTACTCTCCTTGCTTTCAATCTACTGCTACTCCAGCTCACCTTTATAATCTCTAATTGAGATAAGGATTTTCTTCCTCTACGACACTACTAATTTAGATAGCACATTTTTGGAGCTTCTCTAGATCTTACGTGGACAATATTAAGATAATTTAGTTTTAAATTAATGCAAAGCGAATAATATTTTTCTTAGCATTCTCTTGGTTAATCCTTTTGAAATATGAATAGAACATTTGTGGACTTGTCAATTTTGATTTTGTAAATCGAGTATTATGTACATTGTTCCTTCTTCATAGATTAGTAGGGTGTAATAGTGTCTCATAATGGGTTGATATGTGTGACATAAACAGTTTTTAGCTTATGATAGGTAATTAGGTATCAAGTGTCGGATTCCCAAATTTGGGTGCCACTCTGTTGTTATACATACTTTATACTTCATGTTTAGCAAGTCAAGCGGCTCAAGCCTATTAGCCTATACAAATTACAAACCCTCTTTGAAACATCCAGCATACATCCGGATGTACCATGCTTATGGCACACCTAGGTATATATAGTAGAAATAGCCAACCCTCTTATAGAACCTTCTCATTTGAGCCTTAGAGGTAAAACATATTATATCCCAGCACATACCCAAAAAAAACTAAGAAATTAGTCTACCCTACAATGATTTCACAATTTACAGCAGTCGGGAATTCTTACCTGAACTTAATTGCACAAGCTTGCCACTCGATGACAAAATAGATAATCTACGAAAAGCTAACTAGGTCAGAAAAAACTAATTCTGATAGCAACTATCATCCAAGACCAAATAAGTGGGTGATGCAGAAGCATAGATCAGCTAAACAGTTCATCGAGAATATTTTGGTTTAGTTTCTGGAATGACATTACTTGGCCAACCTGCCTAGCCAACTCACCAGTTACTCGATCCATGTAAAGTGCGTAAAGCCCTGACCTCTTCTCCATTGATTGCAATGTTTTACGAGCATGAAGAAACGAAGGAAGCCACTCCTCGAACAACCCTACAATCACATTACACTTGCACATCAATTTCCTGCAGTTTCATAGTAACATGCAAAAGAGGTTGCCAAAATGATTGACAGAAACAGTATTACTATTATACTATATGAAATTGGTTTAAAGCTTGACAAACTTTGTTCCAGGAAACAATTCGAGACAAAGTCAAAGGTAACAAATCATCTTTTATGCAGAATAACTTTCATCATATCTGCTAAGTGCTAATAAACAAGATACTCAAAAAAGATAAGATTTATGCAAGTAACATAATGCAAGGTAAGCACATACTAATTTCAAAAGTTTCATCCTTCGACCAAGTGAGTAAGTAGTCCGACACCAGGAGCTCAATAAGCTGTATCCTGCAAGTCATACAATAAATAACACGTGTAAGAAAAGGAAACACCCCATAAACTAGATGATATATCCAAACTAAATACATAAGATGCAGTGAATCTAGTATGACAAGTATATATAAATGGTTCTCAGCTTCTCGCAAGTACCAACACCACCAACCAGTCAAAACACCAGCATATGGAGAAAACAAAGTTAGATTTTATAAAAAAAATTGGACTACATGGCACTTTAAAACAACTTACATGACATTCTGTGTTAGAAAACATGATATCAGTGAGGATATTTATACATGGATAATTAGGATATGGGAGCTTGAAGATGAAATATATTACATATGAAACACATCAAGTGCAGGCAAAGGACTTCATGTCACATGACAAAATAGCCCAACTAAATTAAAGCATAGAAGCTGAATACCGCAATGGTTGAATAAGAATGAATAACCTCAACTGATGCAATAGGCTAGTCTAGGGTCTAAATGAAGCTCAAAAGAAACTTGATTCATGTACAAGTGTGAAAGCTTACATCACAAACAAAGAATCGTGTATAAGGGAAAAAGACTCATCAAAAGGATCCAGGGAGAGCAACTGTTCTGCTAGTTCTGATATCCTGTGACAGACAGAAAGCAGGATTCTCTGTCCTACATAAGAGGCGCTTCCAAGCATGCGAATAATATGCTGGATATGGACTTGTGCATCAGTTCCAGGGTCATGTAGCTCTGAAATAAAAAAAACAACAAGATCAGGAACCAGAAGAACCTGTATAGCAAGAGATTGGCAATATAAAGGGAGACGAATATTCTGACATGCATGCAGTGATGCAGACAACATTTCACGGAAAAATAAACTATAATTGAAAACATAATTAGCCGCCACAATCATGGACAGAGAAGAACAGGCAAATTCTATTTTCCAACAATGTCTTGTGATATTATGATTAAGGGCGTCCATCTCAATGCCATACTCTACTCGATTCTGCATGGCCCCTTTTCCATGGTTGTTGCCAAAGATGCAATGACTGCACCTCAGCATCAATATTAAACCATAATGTCAATAGATCATCAAGGGCCAAGGCAAAGCCATGATGCTATTGATGCATAATTTAACCTTGATCCACCAGATATGGACATATAGTGTTGCGTGTAAACAAATGAGAAGCCAAAAAAAATTACCATTTTCCAGAGGTGTGCACATCCTTTTGACCAAATGTACAATCAAGCTGTTAATGGTGCCTTCCATCAAAGCTGCATCCTTTTCCTTCGACAATACATGACCCAGAGAACCTTTGATAAAGAGCAGAGGAATCACTCCTTTAGATTTAAAGATCGTCAAAGAGAGTACTATGCAGAGATACAGGCATACAACATTCAAATTTATCATGCATAGATTGCATAATTGAGATTGACATGTCTTGCAGATGAAAAGGTCTAAAGCAGCTTTTGAATGAAGTAATAGAATATCATTGCCAAAATACCAGACAAAGAAATGATTGTCTTGCCTAATGCCTGGCTAAACAGTCAGCTAATTTCCAGGAAAAGATTCAATGCGATAAAAAGTATAGACAATTTAAAAGCATGTGAGAAAACCAACTCAACCAAACCCTTATGCCAGTGGTTAGAAGCCCTTTAGACTTTAGTCCTCTCACACGAATACGTACAGGTTTACGCATGAACAACCTGAGGGTCATCCTCTGTCTTTGCTAGAATACTTTCCTTTGAATAGGCTCTCCCACAATTCGAATTCAAGTTTTTGGACCTCTTTGCTTTGGTATCATGTAAGTTTCAAGTCAACCAAAACCTTAACCTAATCATTGAAGGCTCAACTAATTGTTTGTCCCCCTAACATTGCAAATAGTATAATGTCAATCCATTAACCAGTCAGCAAACCTGTCCTACTTATACTAGGCAGTTAAACTCAGCTAAGAAAAATAATAACAGATTTTCAAGTCAAACACAAAGGATTCTTGGGAGAATTAGAAACTTGTTCACTCATCAACAATAAACTTACAGAAAATCCAGTTATTATAGGAGAAATAGTAGAAGACTAAGATCAATACCAGTTCCTAACCTAGAATGAAATTCACCGCTTGATGTGCCAAGTTTGCAAAATTAGGCTTCTTCACCTGCAAAAATTTATAAAAATAAATTCGAACTTATTAGCAAAGAATTTTCATATTGCAGATTTTAATCAGCAGAAGTTATTGATCAACATCTCACCGGGTTGGGCATCTCGCAAAGATCCACAAGAAACTCAGCTGAAATCTTCAGCTGTTCTATCTCCTCTTCCTTAGAAAATTCTGTTTAAAAGCAAAGCCATAATTGATGAAAATCTCCACTATTTAAGCCATACTTCTCCCCTATAGTAGCCTTCTTTTTCATATTCTTCTCAATATCATATATTTAGCAGATAAGGACTCAGAATTCGGTTTTCAATTATGATTTCAAATGCAATATAACCTGAAAATACTCTTTGATCAGTCGAATTGCTCGTTCTTCTTTTAATCCTCTTCTTCAAACGCACTGCGAAATCAAAATTATTTCATCCAAAATTTAAAAAATCTAGTACAAACATCTCCAATTTTTTTTTTACTTTCATAAACTGAATTGCCAAGAGTGAAAGAAGACCTAGTCTGAGAAACCTGCGGCGAAGAACATCATTCATCCTATGATCATCACCATTTGTGAACTTCTTAGGGCTTACATTTTGCAAATCATCAAAGAAATAACACTTGCATGACGCACTTTGCGGATACAAATCACAGCTTAAATCATCTGATTCCAAAAAAAAAACATAATAAAATACTACAAAAGGAACGAATTTCATAATTACGAAGAATTCAAACATGAAATTTCAAAATTGTGTGATAGAAATTGCAATTGCGAACCTTCGAGGCGTTTGATCTCCTCTGAGAGTTGGAGAATTTCCTGCTTACGATTTTTCGCCTGAAATTGCAGGAAATAATGTCATCAATGTGAAATTCATATTCAAACGATGAGAGAGAAAGGAGAGAGAGAGAAAGAGACCTTTTGTTTCCAGTGAAAGACGCGGGAAGCAGAAGAGGAGAGAGAAGAAGAAGGAGGTTGAGAGAGAAGTTTTGATCGGAGAAGAGCCATGGCGATTGCTATCTTCATCGATTCATCGGAATTCATCGCCGGAGCCGGAGCCGTTGTTGAAGCCGCCATTTTCTCTCTCTTACACTCTCTTCCAAGTAGTTGAACTCTTGAAGTATTTCCCGTTGAAAATATTCAATTTGTACAATTTTTCTCCCTCTTTTTTTATTTTTTGAAAAAACAACAAATGTACAATTTTCCGATTGGAGATAGTAGATACATTTTGATATTTAAAAAAAAAAATTTTGTTAACATGGTTTGGATTTTCTTGTAAGATTGGCTTTTTTTAGTCATGTTCATCTTAATTTTAGGTCCACCTAAGTTAGAGTCAGGTGACAGGTATGAGCCGGATTGTACAAAGGCCAAAATGACAAAACATGAGTTTAGTTAGCCTACGCCTACTACTAGTACTAGCCTTGTACAATATGAGGGTGATAGTGGTGATGGTGGGTTTTATCACTTTGTGCCTATGTATGGACAACATTTTCAAAATTCAACATAAACTTAACACGAGCCCAACTTGTATGAACATATCTTAACTTGTTTGAATTTAGAAGAACTTATTATTATACTATATTTTAACTTATTTTTCTCTAAAGTCAGTCAACACAATATTCAACAAAATAATACCTAAGAAGAGGAAGTATTTTTTTTTTTTCAAAAAAACGGTTAGTTTCTTATAGCAATATAGTATAATTTAGAACATTAAATCTCGATTTATCCGCCTCTCAATTTTGTTACAATTTATACCTCTTTCTAGTGAAATGTGTTAATCTCTTTTTTCTCTTTAAATTCTAAAGAATAATAATACAGTAAGTTTCTAGATGTAAAGCGAAGTATTATTTATTTTCAAAATTTTGAGAAGACCCTCTAACACCACCAAAAAAATACATATGAATGTAGAACATTTTGTCTCCTTGGGGGCTTGAGCCCAACCCCTAACAAATAACAAGGCATAAAAAAACCTAAAAAAAAGTCGTAAACCATTAGTACTAATAAAATATTAGCATGAAACAACAAATTGGCGCTCACCCAATTTAACCCGCTAAATTTAACCCGCAACTTTCCTTTAATCAAACCAAAAAAACACATTTCAAAATCTCCCGCGCAACTTTCACCATTTTTAGCTCCCCCTTCCTCCTTCCCTCCACCTCTCTCAGATTCAACTCCCTCATTTCTCTCTCCATTTTTTCTCTCTCCCCCTAGCAAACAAAACCCAACAACAACCGCGTGTGACGCTATTTGCCGCCTGTATTTACTAAACACCGCCCATATTTTTCGAAGAAGGGGAAAATTGAAAAACAAGAAAAATGGCAAAACAAGGTAAAGGAAGAAAAACTGAGACCAATAATGTAGGAAAAGGTAAAGTAACCCCAGTTCAAGTTGCCTTCATCGTTGATCGTTACCTTGCTGATAATAATTACTCGAAAACTCGATCCGCTTTTCGCTCTGAAGCTTCTTCTCTTATCTCTAAATCCTCCTTACAAGAGGTTGGTAATTTGTTCTAAATCTATCTTACTTTTTAAGTTTAATTAGTACTTTTTTTTTTTTAATGATTGATTAATTTTTGCTGAAAATTTTCAGGCGCCAAAAAGTTTGCTGAGTTTAGGGGAGTTATTAGATGAGTATATATGGTTAAAAGAGCAGAAAGTTATGGTAGAACGGGAGAAATTGGGGTTAGCTCAAGAAAGATCTAGGGTTCAAACTCTTTTACAAGGAATGCAAGATCTTATGAATGTTTATAATTCTGCTGCTACTGCTAATTGTCTTACTTCTCCGCCTCCGCCGCCGCCTTCTTTTACGACACCTATGTCAATGCTCACTTCATCTTCTACAGGTTGTTAATTGTTATTGTTCATCATATTTTTTTAGTTTTTAATTGATTGATTTGAAGTGGATTTTTGATTATTTTTTTTTACTTGTTTTGTTCAATTGGGGTTTTGGTGGGTTGGTTCTAGGATTTTAGGGTTAGAGGGTTGGATTTAATTATAACTAGCCTTATATGCACGTCTGTGTGTACGTAATTGAAAGGATGAACGGTAACTGCTTTGCTGATTTTTGTGATAGGATATGTAACAATTTGTAAATGTGCATTGTGCAATGGTTTTTACTGATAAAGTGGCAATTTTATTTCTGCACATTATCTTAATTGTTCATTTTCTAGGTTTACAAAATTGTGCTAGTTTCTATATATGAGAGCATTGTAGGAACTGAAATCAGTTCTGAAGAAGTGGAAATTAGGGATTTGAGTTGGACATGATCTTTTCTTATGTTGGGTGGTTCAGCTGTTGAACTTTATTTATATTCTGAAGTATATGTATTTGTGGAAATGTGTCATTAGAGAAGAGGCATGAATATTACCTCGAAAAACCGTTTTAATTTCGAGTGATTGAACATTAACATCTTCAAAATTTATCAAATGAGATTGTTTCCTTTAATATACATACAAGTTCAAGATTCAAGTAATGATTTTTAACCCTGTAAAAGTAGATGTAGTTAATACTTGAGTTTGTGAATTATATGATGTGAACAATGCGCAAATGCAATGAGTGTTGAATTTAATAGGGAAGAAGCTGCACTATTGATTAGAAACTTATGCTTGTTTTCTGTGGCTTCAGGAAATCTTACTCATAGAAGAACACCAGTTATGACATCAGTATCAATGACACAAAGTTTAAAGATGGATCATACCAACTTCTCAACACCTAACATTTATTCGCGCCCTCCAAGAAAGCGAAAAAATCACAAGGAACCCCAAGATGTACCTCAAGCACCAAAGAGATATTGTAGTCCGGTTACTAACAACTCTTTGTATGACAATGGTGGGTTTTTGTTGAAGATTGTATGAAGGTGTATTCAATTTGCAAACTTGATTTTTTTCTACTAAATTTTGCATCTTGTGAAACTTAACTTTTTGCAGGTACTAATTCAGCTGCACAGCCAAACAATGCATCCCAAGGTCATCATACTGATCATCAATCTCCTCCTCTCCAATCATTATCACCTAACTTTATTCAAGGAGGATCAACTGTTCAAGGATCAAGTGTAGCTAAAAATTTGTTTAATAAGACTTCATCATCTCCACCTTCCAATTCTTCAGGTCCCAAAACTCCCCCACGAGCACTCTCTTCTCAGAGCGATAAATCCATTTCCCCTCTTGAAGATGTATCTTCAACAGCTAAGTCCCAACACGATAGCACCCCTCCTGAGACTACACCCACGAACTGCACTATTATCTCCTCTAAGACCATTATAGTGAGTCCTAATAAGCAGTTTTCCATTGAACGGAACCAGTGTACTTTTTCTTCGCCTGTTAAAACAAGCAAGTGGCAAAGCAAGAGAGAACATGTCAAAGGGAGGCTGGATTTTGATAGTTCTGATGTGCCCACTAATTTGGAAAATACAAGTGGAGATGGAAGTGGAAGTAGTACTTCTGAATCAGAAAAGGAAGGAGACATTTTCGACTTGGATTTGCCAAATTTCGATGCCTTTGGGCCAGACTTCTCTCTCACAGAGCTCTTGACTGATTTAGGGATTGATTGTGGAACAGTTGAGTTTTCTGGTCCATCAACGGCAGGGGGGTCTATTGGTGCAGTTCCAGAGTAAGTCAGTTTTGCCATATTCCTGGCTGTGCTCTGAATATTTGTTGTATTGGTTTCATGTTGTTGATTCTTTATGTCACATGGAATATACAGGTTACTTCATGAAGGAAACGATGGCGATTTGAGTACTAGCCAGGGTTTAACAGAGCATTCATCAGCTGTTCAAGAGAGTTTTGCAGGAGATATGAACGAAAATGTTAAAAGTACTACTTCATCTTGTTCAACCGATTTCTTCTTTCCATCATATGATTTGAGTTGACATGAAAATCTCATCTTGATTGTTTGATTGCAGGTTCAGAATCGATTACTTCAGTGAAGTCCATGAGAAAATGCATAAGAATAGTGAGTCCTAGTAAGTATGCTTCTTTTATATCATATCTTTGTCAGTTATCATTGATACCAAATTATGAATATATTAGTACTCACTAACATAAGCTTTATTTTAATGATTTCAGACAAATGTTCAAGAAGTAGCTCAATACATGATCAAGAAAACTTGAGTGCAGGAAGCTGACCAGCTTAACATTTCAGGCTGACCTCGAGCTGACTAGTTGGTTCCTAACACTTTCCTGCTGATTATTATCTCTCATAGAGTTGTTGATTCTAGGTTAACACTGAGACAACTTCTCATTCTTTTGTTTTTTAGGCAGATACATTTTGTTTCTGAACATAAAGTAGATAGAAAAATCAGCAACAATATTAATGAATCATTTTCTATGCAGTAATGCTTTGTCTTCCTAAGTTACTTGAATTCTTAATTTTACCTTGAGCACGCATGTTAGATTTTGTATACTCTGACTTGGGACTTGGACCTCTCTATATGACACTTGTATGTACCTGTATCTCGTAAGTTCCTGAGTTCGAGTAACATAGATGCCTCTTTACTCACGCAAAGAAATATTTCTCTATGCAACAGTGGAAGTGTGTATTTACCAATACATTTATTGAATCTTCAAAAAATTATTGAATTTCACTTTTCAGTTATGTGCAACTTTCCAGCATAAACAAGAATGAGAAATGCTTGGTATGTCTTAATTTACAAAAGGTCTTTGCTAGCCATATTTCAGTTTTAGCATGCTATTCTTGATCTTTTGAAGAACTCATACATGCTTGATGGCTGATGCCACTTCGGATGTAAAAAGATTATACGAGAAGGCCTAAGACATTCACTTTTAAACAATGTACTGATTAGAAATAGCATTTTTGTATTTTGTAACAGTTGATCGACAATCATATCGATCATTATTGAATGTCAGCTAATCTAAGTTGGTGAAGTCGTGGATTCATGGTAGCCAATTAGCCACCTCTTTACATCATTGCACTTGTAGCTCTCTATATACTAGAAAGAATGACATCTCCTATTCCCATGTATTTCATATAAACACGACCACTATGCGGGTCTATTGTATCTCATAAAAGCTCGTCTCGGGCTCTCGGTTAGGATTGACTCGAGCACAACCCGGCCTAGAAGAGTCTACGTGGTGGGAGGGTTAAGCTCTTGACCACGTATCCAACCCAATCGACGCAATTATTTATCTTTGAAAGCCAAATATATATTACCAAACCAGGTTTCCAACCTCAAGCGGCTCACAAGTCACAACCACTTGTGATCTTACCTACGTATATAGCTTAGTGTTGGTCTTGTATTCCTTTTTCCCAACCCAACCCAATCCACCCGATGGCCACCTCTAGCTTCTTGTCATTAAACTTAGATGGGATATAAGAATTGGTTAATGTTTGTCTAATTGTATGATCCACCAATTAGGACAAACTAATCATTAAACTTTATGAGGTTGTCTAATTGTATAATCCACCAATTAGGACAAACTAATCATTAAACTTGATGAGGTTGGCTAAATGTTTGTCTAATTCCACCAAGAGGTGGCAAAGTTATTATTCAGATTGTATTAATTTAGTTCATTTTCATCTTATTCATGTAATTAGCCATTATATTCAATTCATTCGTTTCATATTCATGTGATGAACCAACCATTTAGTTCAATTTTGAGTCATGTAGTTCATGTTTAATTTCGATTAGCCCTATAGTTTACCACGACAAATCACTCCACACCAGTCACATTAAGATCCAAGTTGGGTCAAGTCTGATTCACGAAACAATGTCACAAATTTCTCCCTTCAAAAAAAATGCAGCAGATTCCTAAAATGAATTCTTTCAATCAAATTAGGTCACTCAAGGATGGTCATGATGCATTAAAGGTGATTCAGATACCTCCTCAAACCATCAAGGAATGACCTTAGACCATCGAAGACATCACAAAATTCTCACAAGTAAACAAAGGCATAACAACCATCCAAAGCCAATAATACACATTATCCAGCCACGCCTGATAGCAAAATCCATGGCATTAAGTTTCAGCTTCTTACTCAAAAAATATTGCCCAAAAAACATCAAAAAGTAAAAGAGAAAAATCCTACAAGTATGACCTTGGGTCCTTTGGAGCAAAATATACAAAGTCAATCAACAAAAAAAAAGACAGATCCTCACTGCTCCAACTCAGTATATAGTAATACAAGGGTGCTCACCTCAACAAGGGAGAAACTGTAAAATCACAAAACAAAATTTAATCATAGGGAAAAACTTCGGACAAATGTGGTGGACTACATGGAATTCAGTACTAGTTTAACTGTAAAGGGAAAAAAGAGAACGACAGACCAACCGCCGGCGTTCAGAGAATGGCCTTGCATGCTTCAACATCAGCAGTTTGTGCTTCCAAAACTCCTGGTCCAACCACCCTCACCGTTGCATCGAATATAGGTTTCCGGGAGTATTCATCTTCTACCTTCTGCAGGATTTCCTTCACCACACTAAAGTTCAATGCCTCAGCCAAAATTAGCTTACCCAAGATCTCCCCAAAGTTATTGGGAGCCTTGGGAAGGTCAATAGCTATATCATCCATCATTTGACCATAGAGCAAGCATCCGGTACTTATATCCGTTGCGGTAAAAACTTTCTTAGCAAACAAGTATTCCAAGAGCTTGGCAACCTGCTCAACACAGGGTGGATTCTTTTCTAATCCCAAGTTAATTGCTTCCCTCACAATCTCACTGTAATAAGATGGTGACTTGAGCTCCTCGATGCATATTAAAGCCTCATCCAACAGCCGAACATTGAAGTATTCCTCAAGAAGAGAAATTGTCTTTCTCTTAAGCTCCTCAGGTTTGACATTGGTAGTAGTACCCGGAGCAGGGGCAGGTCTCTCAACGGGGGCTGCTGCTGGTTGAGGCGGGGTGAGATTAGCCTTGGGCATTTGGCTTAGCGGCTCCATACTCGAACTTTGGCTTGGTTGACGAGCAGGTGGCCCACTTCCTTGCAGTAGGGCACTAGTCTTACCACTAATGATACCACCACTCCCTTGAGGTAAGAGCCTAGAATTCAATGATGTTGGTTTGCCAATCAATGATGATTGGAAGCGTCCTCCTTGAGAAGCAGCATTCACATCAGCCCCTCTTTGCATCGACCTGCTTCTCTGAACTTCCCAATTGTCATTGTCCATTCCTGGCATTCCAGGCATCTTGCGTGTACCGGGCATACCGGGCATCATACCCCCAGCGCCTGGGCGATTAAATCCTCCCGGGCTCATGTTTCCTTGAGCAGGGAGTATACTACGAGGATTCCTCATGCTTGCAGTAGCACCAGGGCGCAGGCCCATGTTCCTCTCTGCCTCAGAGTGGATTTCAGTAATGGTTTTCGCTTTGATCTAAAAAAATTGGATGCAAGAAAGGAAGATTATGAGTACCACATTATATTCATTGAACAAAATGCTTAAAGACAATAGTCAAACCTCTTCACGCCTAGGAACCCAGTTGTTTGTTCGCAGATCAAGGATATTGCGGACCATGAAACGCAGACGAGGGGCAAGTTGATCGAGTGTGCTTAGTTCCTTCAAGCGGCTCATATAAACATCATTGATACGACGGGACTTTGGGTTTTCATCAAGCTGCTTACCGATTGTGCTGAAAAATTGGCATATGGCCTCAACATTCTCCTCTTCTGGGCAACTTTTATTGTCAGGACCCAATAGCTCCTGTTATGTAACAAAGGCAATATCAGAGAAAAGCTCACATGATAAACTTTAGAAAAACAGCAGCAAAAAATTGTATACCTGTACAATATGATGCACAATCTTTTCAGGCACCATTTTCTGCTTGAGAAGTTCACCAATAAGGCGAATGTTCCCAAGAGTACGAAGTTTAAGCATTCTTTCTTTATCTCGACGTTCAGCTTCTTGCTCAGGGCTTGTCATCTGCCTTAATTCAGCTCTTAGATTGTCAGCACCTTCAAATGCCTCTTGACATATGTTTAACAGAACACGCTTAAAGGTAACTTCTTTTCCACCAGCTTCCTCTGGTGGATATGGAGGAAGCTTTTCATTCAGATCAGAACATAACTGCGCGTACATGGGGCAAAATGTAGGCTCGAGAACAGCTTTGTCAAATATCAATGAAATCACCCCCTGAAAAAAAAGGAACATATTTCAGTCGCCATGAAAGATTCATAACCAAAATTCAACAAACACAAGAAAATACCAACCTTCAGAATCTCAGCTGATGTGATACCAGAATCAATTAGCTGGCCCTTGAGAAGATCATACTTCTCAGGTGTGAGCTTGTTGAGAATACTGCATTAGACAACAACCTATGCAAAGTTAGTCACACTTATATATTCCGGCATGTCCAACACAGATATGAGCTAAAGACAGCAGACCACATTAGTAAAAAAAAAAAAATAATAATTAATTATCGATCTCCTGTAATCCTGTCCATTTAACTGACCTAAATATGTATAAGCAAGCAGATAAATGAGTTTACACACTACAGGCCCAAGTTAATTTCAGCTAACCCGGACAACAGTCACCGATTTCCCAAGCAAAGTTTGCACAGACACCACAATTGCAGCAATATAAATTTACGAAGCCTAATAACTAGCTCATATTGTGACTTGCAGAACCATACATCCTCATTAAGACCAAAATTTTGATCAGAGAAGTATGAGAGATTACCCTTTCACAGTCTTCAAGACACGGTCATTATCGGATAGGGTGGCTCTTCTAGCAGACCATGGTACCTCAGCCTTAGTCAAAGCAGGAGTTGGACCCTGGGTCATGTAAAACAAAACCACTAGTAATAAGCGTACAAAAACATTAAACTAAAATTGAGTGGAAGCAAATACACAAAATTGAGTCGGAGCAAATAGCTAACCACACCATGACTATATCTATCAGCATATAGCATATCATCAACCCAGACTGGTAAATCGTAGCATATAATTTAATTAAAGGTTTCCAAAAATGTACAACATATAGGAAACTTAAGATGCTTCAAATCCAAAGATTCATACACTATTAACGATAAATAAACCCTGATCTCCATATATTTTCATATTAACGATAAAAAGTAACAGCTAGCTCGACACACGCAAGCTGACAGCAGCTGTCATAAGTTGACTAAACAATAAGAAACTACCAGATTTGTACATGGCATTCAGCTAGGAAAAGCAAAAGGATAAAAAAATTTAATCATAGACACTAAACCTTGAAGAAAATGCCACCTGAAAGTGGCCAAAAGAAATTTACAATAATGAGACGGAGTACCAAGGCACCAATAATCAATGATACTTCAATGCATGCTAATTTAGCCCCAAATGACCTGCTAAAAGCATCTATTTATGCCAATTATTACTCAACCAGATGTAGCCAATCCCCAAGAAATTTAAAAAGTAAACTGATACAAATTCTCTGAAAATGCAAAGATTGGTAAAAATTTTAGGTGGCAAGTATAAGAACACCTTTGATCTTGTTACACAGTGAAGATAATAGAAAAACGATAAGATAGGTTACCCCTTGACTTGAAGAATTCTGGCCCCTTGCAGAGCCAAACTGGTCTGTGCGATTAGAATCCTGGCCCCTATTGACAAATTCTCGATCTTTGATTGACTCCCAGGATCTCTCCTCTGTAGGGGCAGCGACCGGGGTAGTGCGGGTACGCCAATCCCGGTTATCAGGCTCAGTATAGCGAGCTTGCGGCTGACTTGGAGGCTGACAAGTTAAAACACATTGCAGCTTAAGTTAACTTTCTTTAACAAAAGGGGAATTGCACAAAAATATAACCAAAAATATGCTCAGCCTTCTTAAATGCAAATGTCGAGTTAGCCACAATAAGAGCAATATAGGAACTACCAAAACAAAGAAAAATAATCCAAACTTTTAATTGCACTGATAAGACTTACATTGGCTTCAGCACGACTCCAGCTCTGTTCTTCACCAAGCAATTCAGAATCAATTTCTCTTTTGGCGATTAGGATATCTTCGGGAACCACAACCACCTTTACAAAATTATAGAACATGCAAATGAGATCAAGGGATACGAAAATATTAAAAAAGTTGATCATATTGGTCAACCATTAACACCAACAAATAAATATTGCTCCAATTTACGCATAATAAGAACTTTATAATATTGACTTTAATTCAATTAGGCTCTGCTCATCCACAAAAATATCAAGCATGAAACAAGAATGATGTAAATCATGATGAAATTAGCCTCTTCCAGTTATAGACATTTCCTATATAATAACACAACATCGAACTCCACATAACCACCATGAGCCAAGATAATCAAACACATATTGAAAAGGTATAAGCAGCCATAGACAGCTGAAAATTCCAGTCGCTAATCACATCAACCAATACTAATCCTCACTTGACATAGACAAAATCATATAATGGACTCAGGCAGGAATAACTCCAACAATTACCTCTCTGAGTTGCAGCAGTTGATCCCGAGTGAAGCGGATGCGTTCCACGGTTATCAAATCGAGCATCTCCAAACTACAATAAAGACCCAAATACCCAAATTAGTATATTTAAAAAAAAAAGCTACTTCCAATAATCAATAAAACACAAACTTCCACAAACACCTAATTACAATATATTTCATGAATAAACCCGTGACAGCCAAATGCGATTAGGGAAGCTCAACAAGTCCAAGAATTACACAAATGTGCAATAAGCTTATTCATAGAGCATTTCAACCCAACTCCAATATAATCGCCTTTCGCCAATTCATCATACTAAATAACATAAATGTCTGTATGTTTCCTTTTCTATAAAGACATCAATGTTTGTAGGTTTCTTTATGAGCGAGATACAACTCATTCATAGCTCACCTAAAGCCTACACATAACTCTCCGTCCATGTTTACGACAGGAAACACATCTAAAATGCCCTGCCAAGAATTAGGACGTTCAATTTGCACAAACCAACAATCCAGCTTATCTATCCACTACATAAAGCTCATAAAACACAACAACACTATTTCACCCTATAAAAAGTAACAACTTTACACACACAAAAAAAACACTAGTAAACAAGAAAAAAAAATTCAGTCCCCAGTTACCCAAAGAACAAAAAAAAAGTACACCTTTGCTAAAATACCAAAAAACCCATCAATCAAAACCAATAAAGTTTCAAACTTTACCCAACAAAAACAACACAAAACAACCCAGATCAAATAACAACACATCCAGATCCAAATAATCAACACCCACATAACAAAATCAAAACCCAGATCACAAAAACACTTAAAAATCAACAGATCTAAAAATTATCAAATAAAAAAAAAAGACCTTGAGAGAGAGAGAAGAGGCGGCGCCATGAGAGCGAAGAAGGTGACTATCAGAAGAAAGAGCAGATGAAGTTGAAGAATCAAATCGGGGTCCCACAAAACGAGAGCCTCGATTGCCTCCACCACCACCTGGTCTTAAGCTAATAACGGTCTGGTCAGCCGGCATAACTCAAGCTACTCAACTAGAAACGCGAAACGAGGAAGAAAAAGGGGTAGAAACGTCGGTAGGATAAAAAAAACTCCGGCGAATTTCACCGGCGATGAAAGATTCGGCGAATCTGTGAAGATAAGAGAGAGATAAAATTGTTGAAGATAGAAGAAGAAAAAGAGGGTTTGGGTTTGGGAGTTTTCTCTCTCTTCGGGGAGGAGAGAGAGAGAGACAGAGGAGGAGGAAAAGAGGAAGAAGGGTGCTGTGAGGCTGAATTAAAGGAGTACAAAAACCCTTTTTTTTTGGTGGGTGATTGTGTAAATTTTTTATTCTTTTTTGTGTTTGTGACATAGATGATAGAGTGTGGTTTGGTTAGGTTTTGAGGTTGTTTTTTGGGAGATTTTGTTCTAGGGTGTAAATGGGGGATGTCTTGGAGTAGTTTGATCTTTTGAGGTTAATGATAAGGTAATAATTCCTTTTTTAAGAAGAGAAGGCTCTAATAGGTAATAAAGGGCATTGATATATTTCATAAGAAGAGAATCAGAATTTATAACGATAATAAATATATATATTTTAAATCGATGTTATCATATAGCAGCTTGGTTGACTAATAAAGCGAAAGATAAAGCATAAAAGAGCCAAAACAGTTGGAAAGAAGTAGATGCTTTCATTTGCAAGAGCCATTTAAGACTTTGTTAATCAATTTCAATGATGAAATGGTTTCCCATGAAATACTGCTCCCATTTTTTAACAACAAACACAATGGCAAGTAACTCTTTTTCATATACTGATAAAGCTTGCCATTTTGGAACAAGAGTCTTAATGATGAATGCCAAGGGATGATTCTTGCATAAGCATTGCTCCAATACCAGTCTTGGAAGCATCAATCTCTACAACAAAGACTTTAGAGAAGTTAGGAACTGCTAATACGGATGCTGATGTTAGAGCCACTTTCAAAGCAATAAAGGCTTGTGTGCATCATCTGTCCAAGCAAAAGCTCCCTTCCTCAGTAAGAGTGTCAAAGGCTTGCTAATAAGAGCATAACCCCTCACAACCTTCCTGTAATACCTTGCTAAGCCTAGAAAGCTGCGCAACTCTTTGACATTGGTTGGAACTGGCCAACTAGAGATTGCATAAATCTTACTAGAATTCATCCTCAATTGATGGTAAGCAGCCCTCAAATCCAGTTTGCTAAACATTTAGCACCATATAACTCATCAATTAGCTCATCTATCAGTGGCATAGGGAATACTTTCTTCACTTTTCTTCTATTGAATTCCCTGTAATCAATGCATAACCTCCAAGTTCCATCATTCCTCCTAACCAACACAACTGGAGAGGGAAAAGGGCTTGAACTATTATATATAATTCCTCTGTCCAACATCTCCTGGACTAATTGCTCAATCATATCCCTCTGTTTGAAAGGATATGCGTATGGTCTAATGTTAACTAGACCCATTTCCTACTGTAGAGGTATTATGTGGTCAAACACAACCCCTGATAGGAGGTAATTCACATGGATCTTCAATAACCCTTTGTACTCATCCATGCATGTTGTTAACTCAGGATATATTGAGCTTGTTTGTTGCTGAACAGGTGTTGATTTTACAGAAGCTTCCATGACTTACAACAAACACACTTGCAGACATGACGTCCTTATACCACTCTAAGCTTACTAGGCGAAACTCCTTTTAACTTTAAAAGTTAACCATCAACTTTAAATTCCATAACAAGATGCTTGAAATCCCAATTGATAGACCCTAGTGTAGTGAGTCACTGAACTTCTAAAATCATATCACAACTACCCAAACAAATCAAAAGGACATCAGCTACAAATTCATTTCCTTGCATTGACCAGGTGAAATCTTTACAGATGTGTTGACAAGCAATATGATTGCCATAAGCTACTCACACGACCTAAGGTACAATGAAACCTAGGGAACAACCCAACTTCTTGGTTGTGGCAAAGTCAAGGAAGTTGTGAGTACTTCCCGAGTCTGTAAGAATATGTAACGGTTTCCCTTGAACAACACCTTTAACCCTCACGGTACGAAAGTTTTGATTTCTAGACGAGGCATGTAAAGAAATAAAGGGTTCCTTGAGCCCCTATCTCCCATTTCCTCACTAGAAACCTCCTCCCTTTTCATTGTAAACATAACCATCTCCTAGGAACTCTATTGTAAACAGTTGAGTTCTTTAAATTTGCACTAATGACCACTCACAAAATATTCATCACAGTAGAAACAAAGTCCTTTAGCAATCTTTTCAACTTTCACATATGCTGAAATACAGTTAGAAGGTTTAGGGTGATAATTGGCTAAGGTTGTTTGTTTGCTTGTGGGGGTAGGTAGCATGGGAGGTTTATTATAATTGGAGTTGTAAGGAACGAACTGCAAAGATTTGGGTGAAAAATGATGAAACAAAAGCCTTTTGGGATATGAGGGACGTGATTAATTTATTGTCCTTTATGTATTATTAGCCCCCGATATCAAGATTGGTAAGGGTTAATGGTTAATACACGGTCCTAGCGCTAGCAATTTTCATTCATTTCCCTGCAAAACAATCTTTATGGGAAGGAAAAAACATGGAGAAAATGGAAGGAAGTTCCACCTTTTATAAAGAAAATTTGACAATTTACTAATAATCGTCTGTAACACCCCGACAATTCTCTTTTTTCTAAAATACCTTTTTAATATAAAACATAGAGAATTATCAAAGTATTATCGCCCGTGTGAAAACGTATCGGCTTATTCAGAATTTTGCAGCGGAAAACATAATAATAACTTTATAACCAAAACGTAGTCAACTACAAAGTCAACTCCAAAAGTCAAACCAACAAAGTCAAACTTAAAACCAAACCAACTATGAAAAGTGTAAACTCAAAATTATTACTCCCTCCGTCCCAGAAAGATCTGAACACTTGTTGGGACACGTAGTTTAAGGTGATAAGTTGTAGTGTGGTTATCAAATGTTATTTTATTTAAAAAGTAGATGTGATAGGAGTTGGTGGGGTATTTTTTATTACGGTTTTTTCACCCAGTACCCCCGAGTTTTCAAAAAATTCACCTGATACCCCCCATGTTTTCAAAATTCACCAGGTACCCCTCAGTTTTATGTAAATACACTGAAATGCCCTTAATGACTAACGGCGTTAACCGCCGTTAGTCATTAACCCTAATTTTTTGTTTTAACCCTAATTAACCCCCTAATGCTAACCCTAATCCTAATCCCTAAACCTAACCCTAACCCTAACCCTAACCCTAACCCTAACCCTAACCTCCCTCCCCCACCCTCCCACCACCCCCGCACTCCTCACCCACCCTCCCATCGCCTAGAAGCCCCCACCCCGCCACCCCGCAGCCCCCCCCCACACCCGCGCCGCCAGCCAGCCCCCCCTCCCCCACACCCGCGCTCCCGTAGCCCCCCCCCCACCCGCGCCGCCAGCAGCCCCCTCCCCCACACCCGCGCTCCCGCAGCACCCTCCCCCACACCCGCCGCCCGCAGCCCCCCTTCCCCCACCCCCGTCCATTTCCGCACTACCCCCCTCCACCCCGTCGATTTTCGTGGAATTTGAACAGCCCAGTCGCGAGTCCCCACCCCTCCATCCCCTTCCACCATCTGTCGAAGACTTCGCCGGCACTTTCGAACACCGCAATCACTGCCCCGTCGATTTTCCCTTTGCTCGCAATCACTGCCCCCCAATACTCCTCTTTCTTTCGCTCTCTCCCCCTGTTTGTTTGCGGTGGATTAGGGGTGGGGGCCGGGGGCGGCGCGGGGGTGGGGGATGGGGGCGTCGCGGGGTGGGGGGAGGGAGACGCTCGCGGGGGTAGGGGGAGGCTGCATGGGTTACGGGGCACTTCTTGCTAGGGTGACCGCGATAGGGGTGGTGGGAGGGGGGGGGAGGGTGGTGGGAAAGGTTAGGGTTTAGGTTTAGGGTTAGGGTTAGGGTTAGGGTTAGGGTTGGGGTTTAGGGTTATGGGTTAGAGTTAGGATTAGGGGTTAGGGTTAGGGTTAAGGTTAGGATTAGGGATTAATGACTAACGGCGTTAACCGCCGTTAGTCATTAAGGGTATTTGAGTGTATTACAACAAAACTTGGGGGTACCTTGTGAATTTTGAAAACATGGGGGGTACCAGGTGAATTTTTTGAAAACTCGGGGGTACTGGGTAAAAAAACCGTTTTTATTAAATGAGAGAGAAAGTTGGGTAACTTTTTATTGATAAAAGATAGAGTGTGGACCAAAGATGTGTAAAAGAAATAATATATTAATAGTGGGACCATGTCAAAAATGGAAGTGTTCAAATTAATTTGGGACAAACATAAAAGGAAAGTGTTCAGACTATTCTGGGACGGAGGAAGTATAAATAAACTACACAAGCTCTCCAATCCCGAACCCAATGATGCATCATCTTCAAACCTGTAGATGGACAATGCACTATTGATCCTTAGAGACTGCTCACCAAAATAGGTCATCACAGGATCAATAAGGCATAGCCATGATCAACATACACAAACAAAAGCACGTAATCAGCAAAGCTGAGTACTACATACTAAACAAACAAATAATCCTAACATGATACTAATAAATAATAAGTAGGAATAAATAATACGGTTTTTTCACCATATACCCCCGACAAATTGGAAAATTCACCATATAGCCTCAATGTTTCAGAAATTCACCATATACCCCTGAGTTTTCAAAACTGTTCACCATGTACCCTTTTTGATAACGGATGTTAACTGACCGTTAGTTTTATTTACGATTTTGCCACCATTATCCCCTAACCCTAACCCTAATGCCTAATTAACCTAATCCCCAAACACTAACCCTAATTAACCTAACCCTAACAACTTTACCCCAACCCAACCCCCACCCCCTCCCCCCTCCCATGCCATCCCCCCGAGCCCCTCACCCCACCCCCTTCCTTCCCGCCCCCTCCCCGCAAAGCAACCACTGCACCCCCTTACTTCCCTCCCCGCAACAACAGTTCATTAAGAACTCAAAACCTTCGATTTCCCGTCGGACTTCTCCCAAAAAATTACTGGAATTAGATCGAGTGGTGATAATTTGTTTTTTGCGGTCGGAATGTTGAGTGCGAGGCGCAAAACAAAGACCAACAACACCGACAAGAAAGGAGAGAGAGAGAGAGATTTTCGAGGGAAGAGGGAGACAAAGCGGCGAGGAAGCTAAGCTCCGGCGAGCTAAGGGATCTTTGGTGAAAGCAAATGCGAGAGAGTGAGAAATCGACGGGGAAGGGGAAGGGGAACGGGGGAGATCGACGGGGAAGGGGAAGGGGGGAGATCGATGGGGAAGGGAAAGGGGGAGGGGGAATCGACGGGCGATGGGGACGGGTAGCGGCGGTGGAGGCGGGGGTGGGGGGGAGGGGGTGATGGGTGGGTGGGTTAGGGTTTGGGGGAGGGGAGGATGGGTTAGGGTTTGGGTAGGGTTAGAATTAGGGTTAGTATTAGGATTATAATTAGGGATTAGGGGAAATTTTGTAAATAACGTTAACGACAACCTAACGTCCGTTAGAAAAAGGGTGTTTGGTGAACATTTTCGGAAACTTAGGGTATATGGTGAATTTTTTAAACATTGAGGGTATATGGTGAATTTCTTGATTTGTCAGGGGTATATGGCAAAATAACCGTAAATAATAATATAATAACATGCAGATAACTTTTACTGAACTAAACTTTAGCAACATTCTTATTACTTTAAATGGAATAGTCAAAGGACCGAGCTGTCTAACTAAAACCAGCCTTCCCTTTGGAAGACGAAATACGGGCGCGACTCCGTATTCCCGTGACCTACGATATCGATGAACCTTTTAAATAAAACAGGACATTGTGATCAATCCGGCCCCTGGAAAATGCTATGGCACGCCCACCATGTACTTCAACTCCTATTTGTCCAACACTTCAAACGTGCACCAGTCTAAAGCTACTGCTATCCAGTTTCACTTTACATGATTTACCAGTTATTACTTGTTATGAGTCACAAGCAACACAAATAGCAAAATCAACAAACAATCACAACTTTCTTTTTTATCTTAGGGCTAAATAAATGATCACACAACTTAATAATCCAAGATTAATTCCAATTTTAATTCATTCTTCTTAATTGTTGA
The DNA here is from genome assembly GCA_947646795.1 of Beta lomatogona. NCBI lineage: Eukaryota > Viridiplantae > Streptophyta > Magnoliopsida > Caryophyllales > Amaranthaceae > Beta > Beta lomatogona. Next base: position 825,165 of record CANSNZ010000033.1, on the reverse strand, counting down.
ACCTAGCCAACAACCAAACTACCTTTCATAGGTATAAAATATCAACTTACCAAATAAGGCCATCGGTCCTTATAAAACAGTGAAATACTCAAAAGGGAATGATTAATCATGATCCAATACTAATATATATATTAATTCCCCCTCGTGAATTAATAAAATAAAGTTCCCAACCAACATGCATGCATCAATCTTCCATACAAACATGAAATAAATCTCATAGTATAAATCTCAAAATCAACATGTTTACACAACAGCATGAAACAAGCAAAATCCAACATAATAGAAATCATATATGAACTCAACATAGTTCCCATACATGATACTACATAATTCTCCTACCTAAAATCATGATACTACTTCAATCAACACATAGGTATGTACGTACCTTGTGTAGACAAACTGAGAGGCCACTTTAACAGTCTTAGAAGTCGCCTATAGAGAATTCTCCGCCTACAATAACCAATATAAATTCATAATCAATCCTTCATGAATTTACAACAATAATAAAATACTTTAAATCCTTTAAATTTTTCTAAAACATGTTTAAAATCTTTTCCAATAATAAAACTTGATTATTAAACCTCCTAGCATAATACTTACTACACTAGGGGTTAAAATCCATCATAAAACTCCACAAAAATACTCCCTTTAAATTTCCAGCAACATATTATAAGTTAAAACCCCCTCTAAACATATTCAAACATACTTAAAATCATAAAGATAATAAATTTCATAACTTATAATAAACTACTATGATTTCTAACTTTCAAAACCCTAAAAATTCATGCTTTGATAATTAAAACTCTAATTTAAACTCAAATATGCAAATCTGATTTTTATTTCTTCAATACATAAATTATATAACTTAGATTCAATATTAAATCATCAAACTATAACTTTTAATCATAAACAAATTAAAATAAAACTTAAAGATATAAACTTTGAGTAAAACTTGAGGAGGAAGAAAAGAAATCAAACCAAAGCAAGAACAAGGAGGAAGCAACACGCGGCACTAGGGCAGCGGCGGCATAGCTGCGGCGCGGCTGCCGGTCGGCGAGGGCTGCCGGTCGGCTGTCGGCGAAGAGATGAGAAGGAATTGCCAAAGGAAAAGGAAGGAAAGAAAAGAAAAAGAGAGAGAAAAGAAATAGTGAGGGCCGAAAAATTGGGAGGAAAGGAGGAGAGAGAAAATAATTGTGTGGGGAAAATTTGGGGTTTATATAGTTTCCCTTTTGTGGGCTTAGGAAAAGGTAATTGGGCTCGAAATATAAATCATTTTTCAAGCCTAAGAGTGTTTGAGTTCCCCAAACCCATTTAAGAGTCCTTTTCCAAATCCAAAGAGTATTTTAAACATTTTAAATACTTTTCAGAGCACGACTTTAATAAAATATTTGACTCGCATAAATCATTAAAATAATTCCTTTGACTTTCAAATAGTCAACCTTTGAATAAATAAATCATTAAAATACTAAAATATTATCAAATATAAATAACTATATATTAAAATATATTTTAAAAATTCATAAATTTACGGGGGATTACATCGTCATTAGCAAAAAGATGCGATTGATGAGTGCTAATTTTTTACCATAAGTATATATATATATATGTAAATATAACACTTTCACACTATGGTTTCCCCCTAAAATAGTAAAACCATATAGGTGGTATTTTACAATGTAAAAGTATGTTATAGTTTAATATTCTTTATATGTGAGACGTCGCTTCTAAAACGCCACCCTTAATGACTAACTCCAACATATATATGGTGTTGTTTTGATTTTTAGTTAGCTAAAATAAATTCTTCTATTGCGAGAGAATTAAATATTTGATAACAGAATTTATTAGTGCACCAACTTTAGGATTGATAACAGAACTTACTAGTGTATATTGATACATGATTTTTTTATTCATAGTTAAGATGCAATAAAAATTAAACTGAAAGGAAACTTGAGAAACATAATCATCACAAGCATGAAAATTGGAAGTTTCAATATGAAACACGTGGCAACTGTAAGTTATGGAATAGATAATTTTCTGATCATTCAGTTTTGGCACAGTATAAATACAACAAGAGAAATATACAATAGCTATAGTTAGGCCTATAATCACTCCTAGAGAAGATTGACTAATCACGAGTATCCTAAAATAAAGATTACATAAGATAGGAACTATATATAACAAGATAATACAAGATAGATTAATATCTTCAATGATCCTTAACACTCCCCGCCAAGATGGATGACCGAGAGGTGAGACCAATCTTGGACAGTAAGTAGTTATGCAGGGACTTGAGGAGTGGTTTTGTAAGAACATCGGCGAGTTAATCATCACCAGAAATATGTGTAACACGAAGAGTTCCATTTTGTACATTACGACCAAGATAAATTATGTAGCTAGTAGTAGAGAGAAATTGATCTTTGTCGCTAGCCCAATCGGAATTAGTATATGCATGAAGATGAACAGGAGGGGAGCTAGAGAGCATAAGACCATGCTCAATAGTACCATTGAGATAACGTAAGAGATGCTTCAATGCAAGCCAATGTTCATCCGTAGGACGATGCATGAACTAAGCTAGCTTGTTCACAGTGAAGGCAACATCAAAACGAGTAAGAGATAAGTATTGAAGTGCATCAACTAAGGCACGATAGTCAGTAGGAGAAGGACGAGGTGAGCCATTTGTAAGAGTGAGGGATGGAGTAGTGAGCATGGGAGTACTCACAGGATTAGAGCATAGCATATTGAATTTTATGAGAATATCAGAGATATATTTTGTTTGGTTAAGAAAAAGACCATCCTTAGTAGGAACAACTTCCACTCCAAGAAAGTAGGATAAAGGTCATAAGTACAATATTTTGGAGAGAAGCGAGCGGAACGATGAGAAATGTATGATTCGAAGTGAGATAAAGAAGGTCAAGTGACGATAATGTCGTCAACGTAGATAAGAAGGTAGAATGTGATATTGTTGTGAGAATATTGGAAAAGAGATGAGTTACGTTGGATATAAGAGGATGGAAGTCGAAAGAGATAAGAAAAGTGTGGAGTTCATTGTACCAAGCTCGAGGGGATTATTTGAGGCCATAAATGGCTTTGTTGAGTTTACACACATGAGTGGGATTAGATGTGTCAATGAAACCCGGGGGTTGAGAAATGTAAACATCTTCATGAAGAGTGCCTTGTAAGAAGGCATTATTTATATCTAACTGATGTAATGGCCATCCAGGGGAAACAGCAAGGGAGAGAATAATGTGAAGAGTAGTGGGTTTAATAACTGGACTAAAAGTGTCCGAATAATTAATACCGGAGCGTTGGTGAAAACCTTTAGAAACAAGACGTGCTTTGAGACGTTCAACCGAGCCATCAGATTTGTACTTAACACGATAAACCCACTTGCACCCAACAATGTTTTGAGAGGATGTAGGGGGAACAAGATGACAAGTATCATTACGTACAAGAGCCTTAAATTCTTCACTCATAGCATGACGTCACTGAGGATGAGATAAAGCTTGATTAATATTGCGGGATTCTTGAATTGAAGTAGCAGTAGTAGTAATATTAGCTTGATAAGAGAAACATTTGGGATTGGGTTTTCTAATATTATTTTGTAGACGAGTGGTCATAGGATGAGTGGGGGAGTGCGTGGGTGTGGGAGATGAGGGAATGGGAGGTTCAGTGGGGGAGAGGGCAGTGGGTGAGTTTGTAGTGGCAGGGGTTAATATAGGTGATAGAGGAGGAGAGGAGTCAGAAGATGAGATAGGAGAGGAGGAGGAGTAGGATGGTGAAGAGGATGGTGTGATAGTAGGAGGTGTAGGGTGACGTATAAGAGGGGGAGGAGTAGGATGGTGAAGAGGATGGTGTGACAGTAGGAGGTGTAGGGTGACGTATAAGAGGGGGAGAGTGTGTAGGAGGTGAGAGAGGAGTTGGCGAGTGAGTAGGAGTAATGGAAGTAGACAAGAGAGTAGGGGAGGGTGAAGGAGTGACAAGGGGTATAGTGAGGTTGCACCAATCATGAAGATTAACAGTAAGGAGGGGGATTTAGGAGGTTGTAAAGTGAGAAAGGGGAATTCACTTTCAACGAATTTTAACGTGGTGAGAGGTGTATATTTTGTTGGTAGTAGGATCAAGGACATGATAAGCGCTTTGAGATACGAAATAACCAATGAAAATACAAGGTTTGGAGCGCGGTTCAATTTTGTGAGTGTTGTAGAGGCGTAGCCAAGGGTAGCACAAGCACCCAAAACTTCGTAATTTGGAGTAGTTGTGAGGGGTTTGGAATAATTTGAGATATGGGGAGTCATAATTGAGGGTGGGAGTAGGGAGGCGATTTATGAGATGAGTAGCTATTGCAAATGCAAGGGGCCAATATTCAGTAGGCATATTAGCATGGGAATGAAGAGTAAGGCATGTTTCTGCTAGATGACGTGACGACGTTCTGCATAACCATTATGTTCCGGTGTATGAGGAGGAGAACTGAGGTGAGATATACCATTTGTTAGAGATAAGGTGTGAGTTTGAGAAACTCACCCCCATTATCATAATAGAGTTGAAGAATGGGTCGGTTAAAGAATTTTTCAACAATGGCTTTGTAACGTAGAAAAACATCATATGTGTCAGATTTACATTTTAATGGAAAAACCATATATACTTAGTAAAATGATCAACAAATATTACATAATATTTTTTGTTATCATGGGAGAGAGTGGGAGAAGTCCAAACATCCGAAAAAATTAAGTCAAGGGGAGCATTAGAGGTGAGGGTGGAAGTACCAAACGGAAGTTTGTGCATTTTATTGATATTGCAAGAGTTACAACGCGAATAAGAATTACAAGACATAGAAATTTTAGAAGGATAAGTAGAGGCTAGTTTATTTAAAATGTTGATGGCAGGATATCCAAGACGGTGACGCCAATCAAACATAGACGACTTGACAGCGGAAAATGTAGTAGGAAGGAGAGGGCGCCATTCATAGACACCATTATGCGTTGGGCCGCGGAATAGGATTGTCCCATTGTGTTCCTTAACAAGAAAAGAGGAAGGTAAGAATTCTATGATAAAAGAGTTTTCAAGGCAGAATTGTGAGATTGATAATATGTTACGAGAGATAGAAGGGACATAGAGAACATTAGAAAGAACATATGTTTTATGAGAAGTATTAATAAAAATGGAACCAATGTGAGAAATAGGAAGATATGTACAATCACCGATTACAAGTTCCTCAGTTCCGTCATACGGAGTGTGAAGAGCAAGTGTGGAGATCATTAGTTACGTGGTGAGATGCATCACTATCAAGAAGCCAAGCCCATGAAGGTGTATGAGACACAATAGTAACATTAGCTTACGGTGCCGTTGGGCGAGTTCGGTTTGCACGAACAGGGACAAGAAATTGGATGGTAGGATGAGTTTGTTTAAAGGCAGGGCATTGAGAGGCATAGTGGCCCTTCACACGACACCACTGACATGTACCGAGATAAGCACACAGTGGTAGGTAGTAAGGCATTAGAGGCAGCGGGACCCTGTGTATAGAAGGGCCTAGTTTGGGCTACATGAGTCGTGGCTGGAAGGCAGTAGCTTGGTCAGAAGAGGCGTGATTGTTGATGTGAATTTCGGCCTGAATGAGTTTCTCATGTAACTCATCATATAAAATGGTGGTGTTACGAGCATTCACAACATCTATAATCGATTTGTAGGACTTGTAGGGAAGGCCAATGAGAACGTGGTCTATGAAATCGATCATCATGATCAAGAGGTTTGCCAAGTAAGGCTAATTGACCATCACAAGTTTTAATGGATTGGTTATACTCACTAATGGATTGGGTGGTGGCTTTAGTAATATGTTTGAGACTATCTTTAACTTGGTTAATATGTCCCCGAGATGGTTTGGCTTAAGTGAAGGCTAAGGTATCCCAAGCAGCTTTAGAAGAGGCATTTTGGGAAACAAGAGGAATTAGAGTGTGAGAAAGAGTACCCATGTAATCCCCCATAATTTTATGAATTTTATAAATATATTTTAGTGTATATTTATATATATTTTAGTATTTAAAATAATTTATTTCTTAGTATGTTGACTATTTGAAAGTTAAAAGGATTATTTAATGATTTTAAGTAATCACATATTTTATTCAGTCATACTTTGAAACCATTTAAATAGCTTAAACATCTTTGGGGCTTAGTAAAAAAGATTTTAAATTGGGGTTAGAGGAACCTAACTATGCCGCCGCCGCCCTTCCTCCCCTTTGTGCCGTGTTTCTTCCCTCCTTCATCTCTTTGGTTATTTTCTTCTCCTCTATTTTTATTTAATGTTAAAGTGATGTTTTTAAGGATTGATTTAATGTTTTCATGTTTAAAGTTATAGTTTGATGATTTAAATATAATTTCAGATTATGTAAATTATATAGTGAAGTAATTAAAATTTCAAATTTATTAGTTATGTTTAAACTAGGGTTTTGAGTATCAAAGTATGGATTTTTAGGGTTTTATGAGTTGGAAAATCATAGTATGATATTATAGTTATGAAATTGGGTACTCTTATGATAATAATTATGTTTAAACATGTTTTTAAAGGTTTTGACAACATTATAAGTTGCTGGAATTTTATTGCCCTAGTTATGATGGATTTTTGAGGATTTTAATGACTAGTATAGTACCAGTGGTACTATACTAGGAGGCACTAGTAGTGAAGTTTTAATGGTTAAAAAGGATTTTTAAACATTTTAAAAGAGGGTTTAAAGTATTTTAAAGTTGCTGGAAATTTATTAGTATTGATTTGTGGTTATGTTGATATTTGGTAGGCGGAGAATTCTCTTTAGGCGATTTTTAAGCTTGTTAAAGTGGCCTCGCATTTTGTCTATACAACGTACGTACATACCTGTGTTGTAGTAGTCTAACATCGACGGCTCTTTTCTAAGGCATTTGGGCTCATCAGAGCCGTCCACGTGTCACCTTAGTTAAAAAAGAGAAAAGCCTTGAATCTTTGGGCTACACTCGAGATGAGGTAAAAGGTTTAAATTCGGCGCCCAAACAAAGCCCAACGAGTGCCAAATGGGCTGAAGGAGAGTGGTTAATAGACATCCACCAGTCATGGATGCCACGTGTCATAATCGATTTCTCGGCCAATCGATGCTTTGCTATGGTAGGTCGATTTTAAGGTTAGGCTGTCAACTTGCTATCACTATAAATACCCCCGAAATCGGGGAGAAAAACACATTCAATGCAAACAAGGCAAAGTTACTACGATAAAATTCTCTCTCACTTTCTCTTTCTATCTCTACTTTCTCTCACTACTCCTGATAACTGACTTAAGCATCGGAGGGGGAACCACCACCGAAACCTCCAGGGTGGGTCCCTTTGTGCAGGTTCGGGAGCAGAGCAAAGACTAAGGACTAAGCGGATTCGAGACATCGTTGCACAAGTCTCCAGTGAAGAACACTCAACATACTAATTTACTTGCTCGACAAGGAAGCTAAGCCTACAACTTACTTGTTGGACAAGTGGATAAAACATTTGGCGCCGTCTGTGGGGAGACGCAACGATGACTGATTGTCAATCGTCCAACATTGCCAGAAATCGAAGCCTTCAAGTTAATGTCGAAGATACGGTGGAGCATGAAAGACCACCTCGAGGAAGAGATAGACCTCCATCCATCGTCAATGTTCTGGACCAAGCCGAAGAACCGATCATCCAAGTGAATCTAGATCGTCCAGTGGCTAGCTGCCCGCCTTGGAGAATGTTTTGAATGACTTTCGAGACTAAGATGGCGTGGTCGTCCGAGGAAGCATTAAAAGCAATATGCTGTTTTTTCATCACAACACAGGCCAGTGCTAACAATCCACTTCCTCCTAAGGGACGTTCCCAAGTAGATCGACCCGGGCCCTAGTCGACTTGTTCATCGGGAACTCTCTAGGAGGACGGCAAGAAGAGGAAAGCGACCAAAGGATAATGATCGAGAGAAGAAAGATGGATTGGAACCTGGTGGTGAGGACCCGGGACCATGTCCATCCTAGTGGGCACCAGAATGGAAACCGACTCCGGGGGATTACTTAGAGGCAAAGAGGGCTGCGGCTTTGCAACGTTCAGCTACAGGATCTACCCCATACCTGAGAGACCCTCCTTTGAGGTTGTCGTCCAGAGGGGAAGGCCGAAGTTTAAGCCACTCTCTTGTTCATCCACGACGGGAGAAGACCGTGGCTCGGCCCATGGTCTACAAAGCGTCCCAAAACCAGCCAACACTTCCTCCAACCCAATAATGAAAGAATATCGCAAGGAGTTCATACCCATTGAGGGACAGTGGGAGCTCTCCAAATCAACCGGCCTACTCCATTCTCGGCCCAGGATTATGGAGACGCCCCCCTTCCCAAAGGTAAAACTCCCAACCATTGAGCCTTTCGATGGAACTACCGATCCAGGACGATCACCTGTCCGCTTACAAGCATCGAGATGTACGTCCAAGGAGTGGACGACGCTACTTGGTGTAAGAATTTTCCAGCTACTTTGAAAGGAGTAGCGCGAAGTGGTTTAACAATCTTCCCCCAATTCAGTCAACAACTTTACTGAACTCAGCTTCTTATTCACTAGTCATTTTGTTGCCAACAAACAAGAGCAAAATACTAGGGGAAAAAAAAGGAAGGGCTGCGCAAGAAGGGCTGCGTTTTCTTTAGAAACCGCAGCCCTTTTATTGAAGGGCTGCGGTTAACAAGAAAACGCAGCCCTTCATGCAGTATGAAGGGCTGCGGTTCTGAGGATAACCGCAGCCCTACTAATGAAGGGCTGCGGTTAGCCTCGAAACCGCAGCCCTTCATAAACGAAGGGCTGCGTTTCCTAGACTAAGCTGCGGCCCTTCCGATCCCACCATATCTCCAATTTTGCGCGCACACACGGTAGGTAGACATATTTTCTAAATTTCCCTCCCTTACACGCATTTGACGAGCGAAAAACCCCTCGCCCTCCCTCTCACTCACTCGCACATTAACCCTAACGCCCCCACCGGAGCCACGGCCGGAGCACCCACATTGCTTCACCACCACAACCCTTCTCTTTCTTCACCTCTCTTCTCTTCTCTTAGCTTCTCTTCTCTTCTTTTCTATTCTCTTCTCCACCATTTGAGTGGGTTTAGGGTGTGGAGCTCCTCCACCACTATGCGCGCCACCACCCTGGCGGCGGCAACAACTACCACCACCACCCGCCCTACTCTCTTTCTTTATTGCTAGCGCTTGGGTTTAGCTAATTTTTTGCTTAGTTAAGTATGAATTAATGTTTTTAAGTTAGTTTTGTTTTTCTTAATTGAATTAAATGATTAATGTGCAATGTGGGTTTTGTTAATTGTAGGAAGAAGAGGCTTAGGAAGGCAAATAAAGTTCCAACTATCTCTACTCTCTTCATTGCTTATCATTGGTGTTAAGAGGTAACTAGTTTAATTTCGTTGTCTTTTTTATTTGATTAATTTGTTGATGAGACAAAGTTGTCATGTGATTCAATTTGATTAAGTTATGATAATTTATTGATATATGTATTTCTTATAATGTATGTAGATTTCTTGATATGAGATTGTATGAAAACGCAATGTAATTTAGCTATGAAATCTACAAGTTGTTTGAATTGTCATCATATGCCTAGATACCCGTTCAAGACTTACTCATTAGGAGTAAGTCTTGAATAGTCCCAGTTTGGGGCTTGTTCTTGGACGTTTGATCTCACTTAGGTGGTGAATGTGTGTCTTCTTTTCAATTCGAGGAAAATCTTGGCTCATCGTTTCTCTCACATTGTTCTCAGGTACATATGTAGATAAGCAATTATCTACATTGTGTAGTTGGACAACGTAGGGGAAATCTTGCCGGATTTTCCTTAGAATTGAAAAGTTGGCACACATTCACTAGTGAGATTAGACGTCCAAGGATGGGTTAGGTTGGAGTGATAAGGACCTTCGGCTGCATGCATACAATTGAACATGTCACTATCTTAGATTGCTCTATACGTGTGTGATATGATGATATGTGAGTGTATGTACTTAAATAATGATTGATGCATTATAATGAATGGTTGTGTTTAATTATTAGAGGTCTTCTTGAATGAGATGGATCGTACTTGGATGTATGGTAGTCGTGAATCGATTGAGTTTGTGAAAGGGGTCTCGGAATTCCGTACAACCTGCATTACAATATCAAGCATCCTCTGGAGCGATCGACTTTTATTGTCCTTGTTTCGATTGTAGAAATGTGAGCAAGGTTAGTAGTATACATGTGGTTAGGGAGCATGTCTTTCGTCGTGGGTTTAGGCCTCAATACCACGTATGGGTTTGGCATGGTGAGCGGGGGAAGTATATAAGAAGCTCTAGAGTAATGAACGATGTATGTGAAGAAAAGAAGGATGATGAGTTCGGGGATGAGAATTTGGATGATGAGTTTGCGAGATGATGATAGGGATCGGGTAGACGAGATGATACACGAGGTTGAAGATCGATCGTGTAAACAACCTCGTATTTTTGAGTCTATGTCCGAGGCCGCCGAAAAGCCGTTGTATCCAGGTTGTACAAAGTACACCAAACTTTCCGCGGTGATAACACTTGTTCAACATTAAGTCGAAAGCTGGTTGGACGGACTCTAGTTTCACATCGTTGTTGGAAGTTTTAGGCGATATGCTCCCCGATGGAAATGAACCGCCAAAGTCGTACTATTATGCGAAGAAACCGATGTGTCCTTTCGGTTTAGAGTACGAGCGGATACATGCTTGTCCTAACGATTGTGTGCTTTATCGTAATGAGTATGAGCATTTACATGTGTGTCCACGTTGTGGATTGTCGAGGTACAAGCGTGAAGGAGGCGGAGGTAGTGAAGGACCACCGGCTAAGGTGTTGTGGTATTTACCCATAATACCTAGATTTAAGCGCATGTTCTCAATTAAAGGAGATGCGAAGAATTTGAGGTGGCATGCGGTTTGTAGGAAGAAAGACGGTGCGCTCTCAGCATCCGGGCGATTCGCCCGAGTGGAAAAGTATCAACAGGGTGCATAAGGCATTTGGTAATGACGATAGAAATGCGAGGCTTGGATTATGTACGGATGGCATGAACCCTTTTGGCAATCTCGGTTCGCGGCATAGTACATGGCCGAGTGGTCTTAGTTGTTTATAACTTGCCTCCTTGGTTGTGCATGAAACGCAAGTACATGATGCTGTCGCTTTTTATATCGGGGCCCAAACAACCTGGAAATGACATTGATGTATACCTCCAACCGCTTGTTGAAGATTTACAGAAGATGTGGAACGAAGGAGTGTTAGTATTTGATGCGTACGCTAATGAGATGTTCACTCTGCGTGCCATGCTTTTTTGTACTATGAACGATTATCCAGCTTATGGGAACTTATTTGGGTATAAGACGAGAGGAAAACAACCCTGCCCAATTTGTGTAGATGACATGAAATCTACACACCTTAAGGGCTGCAAACATGTGTATATGCGCACACGAAGGCACCTCAGACGCGACCATCCCTATAGGTTTAAGAAAAAGGCATTCGATGGGACGGTTGAAGAAGAAGTTGCTCATAGACCATTAACTGGTAATGAAGATTATAATTAGGTGAAGGGCATTGAAACAATCTTTGGTAAACCTGCTAGTGAGGTTGATCGACCTACGGGATTATGGAAAAAGGAGTCCATTTTTTGGAAACTCCCATATTGGAAAGATCTAAAGGTCAGACATTGTTTGGATGTCATGCACATAGAGAAGAATGTTTGTGAAGCTATTCTTGCGACACTTATGAATATTCCGGGCAAGACAAAAGATGTTAAGGCGTCACGACTTTACTTGGAAAAACAGGGGCTTTGACCAGAGTTGTGGGCTCAGAAAAGGGACGGAAGGAAGAAGAAAGTAGTGGAGGAAAGGGTTGATGATGAAACTCAGAAAAGTAAAAAGAAGGTGGAGGATTCGGAGAAGAATTATTTGCCACCAGCTTGCTACACAATGTCACGTGCAGAGAAACGGATTTTTTGCGAGTCATTGTATGGCATTAAGGTCCCAACTGGCTACTCATCGAATATGAAGCGGTTTGTTACCTTAAATGGTGAATTGAAGTTATCGAGTATGAAATCTCACGATTGTCATGTCATGATGCAAGTATTCTTACCGATTGCAATTCGTGGGATACTTCCAAAGCATGTGAGGCACACCATTACCGAACTTTGTTCATTTTTCCATACAATATGCAGCAAAGTCCTAGAACCGTCGACCCTCGATTCCTTGCGAGCCGAAGTAGTTGAAACTCTATGCAAATTTGAGATGTTTTTTCCCCCCCGCATTCTTTGACATTATGGTCCATCTCATTGTCCATCTAGTTCGAGAAATTAAGGCTGTGTGGTCCGGTGTTTTTGAGGTGGTGCTATCCTTTTGAGAGATATATGGGCACTTTGAAGGATAAAGTTCGGAATCCCGCACAACCGAAAGGTAGTATAATTCAAGGGGTTGTGGGTGAAGAGATCAGATAATTTTGTGGGTGAGTATTTTACTAGTGTTGATCTGTTGGACTTCCGACATCCCGACACGAGGGCGGACTTGAGGGCAAGGGCACAATTGGTTCAAAATTGATCACACCTTCCGTAGAAAAGCGTAAACAAGCTCACTTATTTGTATTGCATCACATAGCATTGTTCATCCTTATTTAAATGAACATATGGAGGAATTACGTGTTAGCAATCCCGGAAAAGGAGTTAGGGCATTGACGCAAATGCATAACAAGACGTTCATTGATTGGTTTCATAAATGAGTAGTGAATGATTTGGATGAAAGTGTTCTCGAAACGATCAAGTGGTTAGCATTTGGTCCTCGTGAAGCCGTACGCTCTTATGAGGGTTATGATATTAATGGGTATACGTTTTGGGTCGAACGTCAAGATCCCGAAGTCAACATCGCAACAAAATAGTGGTGTTTCACTTGTGGCGTCGGCTACACAATACGCAAGCTCGAAGGATAAGTCGCCCGTACATGCCTGAAAGCAATTATTATGGGCGAATAGAAGAAATATGGGAGCGCGAACTACTTGTACTTTTAATATTTGCCTCTTGTGTTGCAAGTGGGTTGACGATAATCGACGTTGCGTAAGAAAAGATGATCCTTGCGGATTCACTCTTGTTGACCTTAGTCGTCTACGTGAAACCGAGGAGCCATTTGTAATTGCATCACAAGTTAAGCAAGTTTTTTTTTGTGGCGATCCTGGCGATAATAAGTGGTCAATTGTTGTACACGGTAAAAGGAGTATCCTCGGTATTGGTGATGTTGATAATGAGGAAGAATATGATGCATTTGAGGACCTCCCCCCTTTTACCTATCCTGAAAATAGTGTGGAAGATGATGTGAATATGTCGGAGAACTATATGCGTGTAGATCACACGGAAAGGATACATGTACTTGAGGATCCTAAGAAACGGCGGAAGGTCGATAAATCATGAGACATAAACTCAGGTCTGTGTAATTTCTCCAATTTGTAACTATTATGTAGATTTTTAGGCTTATTTTTTGTTGTAGGTTGAATTTGGGGAATGAAAATGTCATTTTAGGGCTACATGGCAATGATGGAGTGCAATGGGGGCGATAGTGGTGGTGGTGGTGGGGGCTGTGTTACAAATGTGGAGAGTGAGGTCACATGGCAATGGAATGCTCTCCACATTTGTGACACTTTCCACTCTCTCCGCCGCTACCAGCTGATGGGCATTCCATTGCCATGTGACCTGATTCTCGGGTCATTTTAGGCCTATTTTAGCCTTTTCGCTTCCGATTCGTACTATATGAGTCATTTAACCCCAAATTCTTTTTGAACATGATTATATGAGGTATAATGTAAGTATTATGTAGAGTTTTAGGCTTGCATTTGTTGTTGGTTGCATTTCGGGAACGAAAAGGCATTTTTAGGCCAATTTTAGCCTTTTCGCTTCCGATTCGTACTTATCGTGTCATTTAACCCCAAATTATTTTTAAACATGATAATATGAGGTATAATGTAACTATTGTGTAGAGTTTTAGGCTTGCATTTGTTGTTGGTTCCATTTCGGGAACGAAAATGTCATTCTTAGGCCTATTTTTGCCTTTTACGCTTCCAAAGCGTATTTATCGAGTCATTAACCCCAAATTCATTTTGAAATGATAATATGAGGCATAATGTAACTAATGTGTAGATTTTTAGGTTTGCAATTGTTGTAGGTTGAATTTTGGGAACGAAAAGGGTATTTTTGGCCTATTTTTGCCTTTTCGCGTCCAATTCGTACTTATCGCGTCATTTAACCCCAATTTCATTTTGAACATGATAATATGAGGTAAAATGTAACTATTATGTAGATTCTTAGGCTTGCATTTGTTGTAGGTTGTATATCGGGAACATAAATGTGATTTTAGGCCGATTTTCGCCTTTTCGCGTCCAATTCTTGTTTCTCGAGTCATTTCACTCCATTTTATTTTTCAATATGATAATATAAGGTATAATATAACTAGTGTGTAGAGTTTTAGGCTTGCATTTGTTTTTGATTGAATTTCGGGAAGGTATATGTCATTTTTAATCACTATTAAATACGGTAAATGATTGAATTCTTATATTTTGTGTTTATTCCTTGGTTGTTTTACAAGGTTTATATGAATAACACACCACGTTTGAGGGCCTTCACCACAGACGAATTACATGAAGTTTGGGATAAGTTGGCGTCCCACATTTGTGATGATTGCTTATGATACATCTACTTGTTTGTATCAATTCTATGTACACTTTTTACATTATTAAATATATACATATTTAAAGTTAATTATTACGTTCAAAAACTTGTCATATATTATTGCAATTCGATCGATTTTTTTTTGTGTCGAAGGGAGGTTATGGGTGGAAGTGGGGTGGGGGGTGGGGGGTGGGTAGGGTGTCTTTGAATGTTGGGGGTAAGGGGCGCAGAGGTGGCGGGGTATCTTTGGGGCGCGGGGGTGAGGGGCTAACGGGGGTGTGGGTGAGGGGCGCGGGGGCGGGGCGGGGCGCGGGAGGGTGGCGAGGGGTGGGGGTGCGGGGGGCTAACGGGGGGTGGGGGTGAGAGGGGGGGCGGGGGTGGGGGTGCGGGGGGCTAACGGGGGGTGGGGGTGAGAGGGGCGGGCAAGGGGGTGGCGAGGGCTAGCGGGGGTGGGGTGAGGGGCGCGGGGGCGGGGGTGGCGGGGGCTGGCTGGTGGGGGGTGGCGGGGTGGGTGTGCGGGGGGCTAACGAGGGAGTGGGGGTGGCGGGGGCTGGGGGGGTGGCGGGGTGGGTGTGCGGGGGGCTAACGAGGGAGTGGGGGTGGCGGGGGTGGGCTGGTGGTACGGTCGTGTGGGGGTGGCGGGGGTGGGGGGTGGTGGGGGTGGTAGGGGTGTTGTGGGCTGGGCTGGGGGTTCTTCGGGGGTGGGGGTCTTTGGTGGCGCAGGGGTGGCGAGGGGTGGCAGGGGGTGGCGGGGGGTGGCGGGGGTGGCGGGGGGGTACCGGGGGAACAGGGGGTGGGGGTGGCGGGGCGGGCTGGGGGTGGCGGGGGTGTTGGGGGTGGGGGTCTGGCGGTGCGGGGGTGGCGGGGGTGGTGCGGGGGCTGGATGGGGCGCGGGGGGGTGACGGGGGGTGTTGTGGGTGCGGGGGGCTAACGGGGGTGGGGGTGGGGGTGGCGGGGCTGGGGGTGGGGGGTCTTGGTGGTGCAAGGGGTGGCGGGGGTGGTGCGGGGGCGGCGGGGGTGGTGGCGGGGGGTGGCGAGGGGTCTTGGGGGCGCGGGGTGGGGGGGCTTTGGCGAGATTTAATTTATTTTTTAAAAAAAAAAAGTTGAATGTGAAGGGGCTGCGGTTTTAGGCCTAAACCGCAGCCCTTCACTTTAATAGGGGCTGCGGTTTAGGCTTAAAACCGCGACCCTTCATTTAAAGAAGGGCTGCGGTTTAAGCCGAAAACGCACCCTTCAAGCTTAGAAGGGCTGCGTTTTGGGCACGAACCGCGGCCCTTCGTTGTGAAGGGTCTGCGGTTAAAAACCGCCCTTCTTATCTATTGAAGGGCTGCTATGGAAAGGGGGCAGCGGCCAAAAACGCAGCCCTTAAGGTTGTTTTGCCCGCAGCCCTTCCTTGTTTTTCCACTAGTGAAAGACGAGCATGCACCTAGGCAAGGTCATTCAAGGACCTAAGGAGGCTCTTAGAAGCTTCGTTAAGAGATTCAACCTAGAAGCACTTCAGATCCAAGATCTTAATCTTTGGAGTGGCTTTTGACGCTTTCATTAGGGGACTAAGGCTAGGAAGTTTCAAATTTGACCTTGTTAAGAAGAAAATCTCCACTCTTGCTTGAGGCTTTGAGGAAGCCGAAGCATTTATTCATGCCACCGAAGTATGTGCTGAGGCAAAGCATCCCGAGTCTAAGAAGCCTGAAGAGGTTGCTCGGCCAAAAGAAGCAACCCCAAGAAGGCCGAGACTTGGGCAATAACCTCCAACACCACTCCGGCTAGAAAGAACAAGAGAAAGGAGGCCGAGCCATCCTCATCCAATCTCGTTGAGTTTAACAAAGACCAATACTCCATCCTCATGGAGATTAAGGATCGATATGAGTTGAAGGCCCCAGTGAAATGAAAACTCCTTATAGAAATAGGGATAAGAGTAAGTATTGCCACTTCCACAAAGATTGTGGTCATGAGACCAATGAATGTAAGCACCTCAAGAGAGCTTTGGAAGAGTTAGCCCGAAAAGGAAAGATGAATTCCTATATGAATCAAGGGGGAAGGAAGTTTCCAAGGAAAGATGATTGGCATAACAAGAAGAAGGAGAGTGCAAGCACAGACGAAGATGTTGTTCTCGTAATCCCAGGTGGGTTTGCTGCTGGGGGACCAACCAATAGAGGGCACAAAAACTACCTTAGGGAGCTCGGCCAAGTTTTATTAGCTGATCAGACAAAGGCTGAGCCCTTCCCAAGGGTGGTAGTTAGTGAGCAAGATCGGGCGGGTTGAGGACTCCCCATGATGATCCCTTGGTTGTAGAAATGAAAATAGCAAACTTGAGAGTAAGAAGGATCCTGATCGACACCGGAAGTTCGACGGACATCATTAGTGCTGATTGCCTGTCCAGACTAAAGTTTGAGGAGAAGAACATAGTTCCCGTTCACCATCCCATCATAGGGTTTGGGGGAGGAGTCATCCATCCCATGGGAACGTGACTTTGCTGTTCGAGTAGGAGAGAAGGAAGCCTCAAGAACTCTGTTTATCAAGTTCTTGGTGGTCCGAGACTTGACAGCCTACAATGTCATTCTTGGACGACCAACTCTGAATCATGTCAAAGCGGTAATAGTAACTCACCTGATGTTGATGAAGTATGAGTGTGATGACGGCAAGATTGGCTCCTTGTATGGAGACCAGCAGGCGGCTAGGGAATGTTACCTAACTACTCTGAAACCATCATCATGGAAGGCAGATAAGCAAGACCAGACGAAGGTTGATGGCGGAAGGAAAACGTCTGAAATAGAGAAAGATCAGACGAAGGTTGCCAGCGAAAGGAGAACGTCTGGAATAGAGAAAGATCAGACGAGGATGGCTAACGAGAGGAAAACGTCTGGATTTGTCAAAGACCAAGTCGCCTCGTTAAAGCCGACCATGGAGAGCCCTCAGACGCCTCTTGCTCCCTCAAGGAAAGCGTCTGAGCACCTCCCCAGCAAGAAGAGGAAATATGAAGTCATCAAGGAAGAACCCTCCTCGTCTGAAGAGGTCATGGCCATCATGGGACTAGCAGTAGAACGTCCAGAGCCAGTAGAAGCCCCTGAAGAGGTACGTCTGGATGAAGCTCGTCCAGAAAGGACCCTTAAAATCGGATCTTCACTCAGTCCTGGTTTGAAGGGTCATCTAGTCCACTTGCTGAAAGAGTTTCAAGATGTGTTTGCCTATTGCGTTGAGGAAATGCCTGGAATTGATCCGGAAGTAGCCGTCCATCGGTTGAATGTTGATCCAAATTTGAAACCGGTTCGTCAGAAGAAGAGGCATTTGGGACCGGCTAGAAACCAGGCGGTCAACCAAGAAGTTCAGAAGTTGTTGGAATCCAAGTTCATCAAAGAAACCTATTATCCTGACTGGATAACAAATGTAGTTATGGTGCCAAAGCCCAATGGCACCTGGAGATTGTGTGTGGACTACACTGACCTCAACAAGGCTTGTCCTAAGGACAGTTTCCCTTTGCCTAAGTTGGATCGTCTGGTAGACTCCACAGCTGGCCATGCTTTCTTGAGCTTCATGGACGCTTATTCGGGTTTTTATCAAATCCCAATGTGGCCGGAGGATCGGGACAAAACGTCCTTCATTACTGAAAAAGGTGTATGGGTGGTGAGGATGCCATTCGGCCTGCGCAATGCCCCGGCCACTTTCCAAAGATTGATCAATAACGTTTTTCAGCCACAGTTGGGACGAAATATGGAGGCATATATTGACGATATGATAGTCAAGAGCCGTCAAGAAGAAAGTCATGTTGGTGATTTGAGAGAAACTTTTGAAACTCTCAGGAAATACAAGTTGAAGCTGAATCCCAGCAAATGTGTCTTTGGGGTATTGTCGGGGAAGTTTGTAGGCTTCTTGGTGGATCAGAGGGGAATAGAAGCCAACCCTGAAAAGATTCAAGCTATTTTAGATATGGAGTCTCCTTCGAAGGTAAAAGAGGTACAGCGGCTGACGGGTTGCTTGGCTGCCCTTGGACGATTTTTGTCTAAGTCAGGCGACAAGTGCCATCACTTCTTTGCCACGATCAAGAATAAAGCCAAGTTCGAATGGACAGCAGAGGCGGAGCAAGCCCTTCAACTTGTCAAATATCATCTACAGCAGCTGCCTAGGTTGGTCAGTCCCACAGAGGGGGGAAAGTTGTTTGTATACTTGGCTGTATCCACTCAAGCTGTGAGTGCCGTCCTGTTGGTTGAACGAGAGTCCGTCCAAGTTCCCATATACTTTGTGAGTCACGTGCTCAAAGATGCGGAAAACAGGTATACTCCAGTCGAGAAGTTTGGATTGGCCCTAGTCATGGCCAGCAGAAAGTTGAGGCCATATTTCTTGGCGCACAGTATAATTGTCTACACTGACCAGCCCTTGAAGCAAGTTCTACAGAAGATGGAAGCTGCTGGACGAATGCTAAAATGGGCGGTTGAGCTTAACATGTTTGACATATCATTTGAACCAAGGAAAGCCATTAAAGGGCAAGCCTTGGCAGATTTTATAGTTGAGCTTACTCGGCCAACCATAGAACCAATATCGATCCAGGCTAGAGGAAGGAAGCATTGGACGCTCATGGTTGATGGATCGTCCACGGTCAATGGATGTGGGGCGGGAATCATTTGTCAATCTCCCGAAGGAGATAAGTTTGAATATGCATTGAGATTCCGGTTCGGAGCGTCCAATAATGAAGGCTGAATATGAAGCACTCTTAGCTTGGAATCAAAATGTGCAAGGCGGTTGGAGGCTGTTGAGATCGAGGCCAAATCGGACTCCTCTTAGTTGTCGATCGAGTTAATGGAGATTTTGAATGCAAAGAAGTATCAATGAGCAAATACATGCGGCCGATCAAAGATGAGATAGAGCCATTAAAACGATTTGTCCTCGACCAAGTACCAAGGTCGAGAAAATCATCAAGCCGATGCTCTCTCAAAATTAGCCGGCTCGGTGAAGGTGATGTGCCAAGAACAGTTTTTGGGAAGTCAAACCCAAAAGAGCATCGACCAAGAACATATTATGTTTCTCGGCCGAGGGCCTGTCTGGATGGAGCCGATCATAGAATATAAGAAGACGGGACGATTGCCTTCCAGATCCTGTAGAGGCTAAGTATGTAAAGGCTAGAGACAAGTGGTTTGAATTATGGGACGAGACACTTTACAAGAAGTCATTCAACCGGCCCCTGCTCAAGTGCGTCACCAGAGAAGATGGTCTAGAGGTCTCGAAAGAACTCCATGAAGGAGTTTTTGCTTCTCACATTGGGGGAAGAGCTTTAGGGGAAAAGGCTTTAAGGACGGGGTACTACTGGCCTACCTTAAAGGAGGATGCTTTAGTCTATGCAAAGAAGTGTGACAGTTGTCGAAGCATGGAAATGTGCATCGAAGCCGTCCAATTACTTAACCCCCATCTTGTTCCCTCTCGCCTTTTGCCAAATGGGGCATGGATATCCTAGGACCTTTCCCTGTGGCCGCTGGGCAAAAGAAGTTTGTGATAGTGGCAGTTGACTACACTAAATGGATAGAGGCAGAGGCCATGAGAGGAATAACAACGAACGACGTCAAGGGCTTCATCTGGAAAAACATTATAACTCGATTTGGCATGCCTCAGTCAATCGTCTTTGATAGCCACAGTTCGAAACGCCTAAGCTGAAATAGTGGCTGTCAGAAAGAGAAATCAAAGGTCACTTTGCGGCAGTCGCCCACCCACAAGCCAATGGGCAAGTTGAGTCCTTCAACAAGATTCTATCAAATGGAATCAAGAAGAAGCTGGATAACGCCAGAGGACAATGGTTTGAAGAACTGCAATTGGTGTTATGGTCCATTAGAACAACCGCTAAGAATTCCACAGGCGAGACGCCTTTCATGTTAGTCTATGGCACTGAAGCCGTCTTACCCATTGAGGTTGAAGAGCCCACCCTATGAGTCATGTTATACACCGAAGATGCCAATTGGGCCGCATTGCGCACGGCTTTGGACCAAGTCCCAGAAGTCAGGGGCAATGCCTTGCTAAGAATGCAATTGTACAAACTACGAATGGCTCAGGAGTTTAACAAAAGAGTTGTTAGACGACCACTCAAGGTGGGGGATCTCGTCCTAAGAAAGATGGAAGCGGTTGGACGCGCTAAAGAGTTGGGGAAGCTAACACCAAACTGGGAAGGCCCTTATCTGATTGTCCAGGAGGTACGCAGTGGGACTTTTCGTCTACAAGATCTAGATGGACGACCTATTCAGCGTACTTGGAATTCGGACAACTTAAAGAAGTACCACGTCTAACTCGAGATCTTCGTCGAGATACACCGTAGGGTAATTTGTAGTTACTCCAAAGTGCCACGGCACATGTTAGTAAGAAAAGAATTGTATACATGTATCTTGGCATTAAATCAGTTACTCGTCTAAAAAAGTGACAATAACTTGGACAAAATACAAACAAAAGCAGAACGTCAAAATTACTCGCATTTACGTCGAACATCACTCCCTCAAAGAGACCGGCCAAAAATATAATGCATATATGGCCGTCAAATTGACAAAAACTCTAGTAAGAGTAACGTCAAAGTCTACGAGAGAAAGGCGCTGAAATAAGACCTTAGTAAAGGATACTTACTTTCAAAATCACGGACGATTAAGTAGTCCAGACCCTAGTAAGGGATCGCTACTTAATGACGAGTGTTGCCCCCTCAAGGAAACCGGCTAAAACACGCTTTGAACAGGTATCTCAAGCTCGTCCATCAACTTCAGCGAGGCTCAGCCACGGTGGCTCTCTCCTTCTTGGACTTTGGCTCTACGGTTGAGCTAAGCCCAATAAGGGGGGGGATGATAGAAGCCAAAAGGACGAGCCATGTAAAAACAAGGACGAGCCATAGAAAACAAGGTCGTCCAAAAACTAATACCTAGGCTATAGATGCCTTTCGATGGTTTGAAACCATCCCCAGGCAGTACGGCCCAAAGAAGGTGACCGTCCGAGAATGGACGTCCTACTGTGGATGACCATCATACAAAAATCGACGCTAATTTTTGGACGAGTATGGTCCAAAGAAGGTGACCCTCGTCCAAAAAAGTTGGTAGCTTGAGTCAAACAGGTCTTGGCCGCAACCTCTCAGTGGGCGAGACTCGTCTGAATAAGCAGACCGTCCAACAATCTAGGGAAAATCAAGCAAAATGCTTGGGCACTTAATAAAGATTGAAAATCGTCCGATGCCAAGAATGATCGTCCAAGAAGTTCAAGACGAGTCAATTCTTGTACTTGGATATTTCATAAAATAACAAATAATCGTCCAAGGGCAAGGGGGACAATCTTCTCGTATGGGCACTTTGCAAACAGTCTCAGACGAGTCCCTTTTGGTATTTGGAGACAAGTTTTAAAGGTTAAGAATCCGAGCAGGATGTTCAACGATCATGACGAAGTTAAAGTTACACTTAGCCAAATTGCAATTGTAAAAAAAATAAAAATAAAAAGAAGACCGGCAATTGGCAAAAAGTTCTTCATATATATCAACAGCAAAACTTTACAACTTAAGGCTACTGAAGAGCTAAGACTACAACGGCAGACAAGCCAAGAAACTTAGAAAAATAAACCTAAAGCTAGGCTTCATCTCCAGTGCGTGTTTCTTGGTTGTCCTCAGGCTTCTCATCCTCGCCTTCGTCTTCAGGCCCCTCACCATCAGCTGCAGCCTCGTCGTCAGACTCTAAGAATTCCGGAGGTTCCTCGGCACATACCATAGCCCGATGGACACTCTGTTGGTACTCTAGACGACGCACAAAGGCTGGGAACCTCATCGAGATTCAGCCCGGCATCTCGAAGGCCTTGACGGCCCGGCCTTTAGACGTTTCGATGACTTGTGCCAACCCTTCCTTGGCGTCATCGAAGGCCTTGGCCGCCCGGCTCTCTAGACGGGCGATTCTCGCCCTCGAAGAATATTCTCCTTCCTTAGCTGCGCGGCGACGAGAAGGGCGGCATTTCTTTCATCTCTTAGTTCAGTGGAGACAGCATCAATTACTGATGCGCTCAAGTTATACGATGTTCTTGTGGTATTTTAGGTGCACATTGCTAAAGGATTTGTTCGTAATTGTTAAGGTTTGCATATAAAATCATCCTTAGCGGAAGTTCGGAGTTTTGCGATATAAGTTGTGTTAATGTTATGCATTCCGAGCTTCCAAGGTGAAGTGCATTTGAGCCGAGCAAAGCCCAAGCATCAAACTCCACCGCAAGCCCAAACTCCACCGCAAGCCCAAGCATCATCGCCAAGCCAGCACAAGCATCGCAAGCATCATCGCCCAGCTGCCCGGCCCGGCGCTCGCCCGGCCTTCAGCGGCCTCGACCAAGCGCCCAGCCCGGCCTCGCCCAGCAGCTCACTGCCCAGCGCCCATCGCACGCCAGCAGCTCGCACCTCGCGAGCATGGTCGCACCTCGCGACCTGTATCTCGCACCTCGCGAGGAATCTCGCACGGTGCGACCTGCGTGGTTTTGGCCCAGCTCTTCAGCTCGTTGCGAAGGCAGTAGCTTATCGCACGGTGCGACCTGTATCGCACCTCGCGACCCCTAGGTCGGTTTAAATGACGGCTAACTTTTAAGCCTTAGTATAAATACTAAACTTTGTTTTTAGACCTAGGGGGCAGCAGCCACAAGGGGATGGAGTTTCCAAAACTCCACTCCTCTCTTGTTGTCTCATCTTTTTAGTTTTTATTTTCTAATTTAGTTTATGTAGATTTCAATTATGGGATTGGCTTATGCTATGCCGATTGTAGCTTGAACCGTTCTTGAACGAGATTTATATGGAGCTTCAAGCATTATTGTGAGATCTTTCTTATCTATTTATTTCCTTTGATTATGGTTTAATTTCTATGCTTGCTTTCAATGGTTTTTGCATGATTATGCTAGGAACGTTACTAGTTTGATTGTGTAATTAATCTAATGCTAGATTTAAGAATAGAATCGGATTGTTTTATTCTTTTATCAAATGGTAGCAAACTAGGGAGTAGCTTAGATGCAGATCATCTTGGTTATTTCTTGGGGAAATTGAATCAACTGTTGAATGTTTATCGCTTGTATGACGTTAGCAGGTCTATTGGTTCTCTGTGTTTAATGCTGCTATCGGATTGAATTTAGACGCAGATCGGACTAGGTTATCCTTTAGTTAGAGTTTTATAGTCACGCTGATCGTGCTATTCAACTAGGAATAAGGAGAACACGAGATTGATTCTCGACAATAGATAATAATGGAAATAAATAGAGTGGATGTTCAATGATCGATAATGAATTGAAGTGCATGTTAATCGGATTCAAGATCTTCCTATAATTGATTTCTCATCTTATTTATATGTTAGTTAGTTGTAGTTTAGTTATAATCTACTTGAAACCCCCCTTTGTTATTATTATTAGGTTTCTCGGCTCTTAGCTTAATCTAGGTTTTGAATCACGCTGAATATAAACTCGTCCCCGTTTCCCTGTGGATACGACCCCTACTTCCATTATACTTGTTTATTGTAAAAGAGAGTAGGAGAAATTTTATCTTTGGCCGGGTGGCGTTCACGACAAGCGTGGCCCGCCCAAATTTTGGCGCCGTTGCCGGGGAAACGGTGTTACTTGTTTTTATTTAGAGTGATTTTTGGATGGTATTGCTTGTGCTCTTTGTTTTTGGTTGGCCACTCTCTTGGGAATGGTTGATTGAAGCTTTTGACAGTTTATTGCTTGGTTATTGTCTAGCTTTAACCATTTATATTAATGGTCATGACTTGAATTAGCTAGGAGTACTACTAGTTGACGTTTGTTGTCGCCTTAATGCTAGGTTTGGGATGTAATCAGATGTTATATGCTCAACCATGTTGTAGTAAGCTAGGTATTAACGATGCATTGCAAGAGTTCTTCTCAATCAATTTTGCAGGTACTTGAAGTGGAGATTGACATGGAACCACCATTGTCACACATGGAGCACAAGTCCAATGATTAAGCTTAAGGTATTAAGTCGAGCTCACGACTTTAAACAACAGCGCTTCTCGGGAGGCAACCCGAGACCCCTTTATTTTCTTTCTTTTCCTTTATTTTTCATCAAATTTCCACCACCACAACAAATTTTCTTTCACCCACCACCCACCCACTAAAAAGATCCGCAACCAATCTTAATTCACTTGTAACCAAAATCCACAAAAGAAAACCCGTTGGGAGGACTTCAATAGCTAGGAGTTGGTACACTAGAGGATTGAGATTGTTAATGTATCTTTTCGATCTCTTAAGCTAGGTGCAAATCTCACAAATTCAAAACTTTTGAGCTTGTCATTTGTTTGAGTGATTCGAGGGAGAGGGTTGTGAGTTGATTTATGAGATTTGAGTTGGTGTTGTTAAGAAATTTGAGTTTGACGGATTATTTGGTCATGAGTTTTGAGCATTCGATCTTCGATTTACCCGATTTTCGATTTTCTCCCCCCATTTTCAGTTTACTTTTCTTCTAATTGTCGACACATTGAGGACAATGTGTAGTTTAAGTAGGGGGGAGGGTATTCTCATTCTCATGTATCTATGTTGTGTATATTACTTTCAATTTGAAAAAAAAATGGAAATGAAAAAAAATGAAAATGAAAAAAAAAAAAAAAAAAAAAAAAAAAAAATGAAAAAGAATATAAAAAAAAAAAAAAGTGATGAAATGAAACCCGCTGAGTTGAAAACCCACAAGGATGGGCGACTCAGGCAAAAATGGGGGCCCGGATAGGTTGAAAACCCGAAAGGGCAACTTATGCAAAAAAGTGGCTTATATTGAGCGGGTAAGATGGTGAGATAAAAAAATGTGAGAAGCTAGGATGAAAACCCGAAAGGGCTCCTAGGCAAAATGAGAGATTAAGAGAGAATTATACACTTTGAAAACTCATTTGCTAGAGATGGTGTCATAAGGTTGAAAGCGTTTTCGGGTTGGGTTAGTGAATTCATCCTTTGTTTTGTGAAGATCTATTTAAAGTAGGCTTTCACATTCTTTTGGGTTGATTGTTTGTTTTTGGGAGTAAGCATGGAGTATATTTCTTTTTGTCTTTGTTCCATGGCTTGCTTGTTTAGATTAGTTGTAGTAGTAGTAGTTTTAGATCATCTTTTGGAGGTTTGGGAGAGCTGATAGTTTAGTGTGTCGTGAGCTGACATTTTGATTCGTGTTGGTGTTCTTTGGTGATTATTGTTGTCGCGTCTTTTTATTTTTCAGGTGAGCTCGAATCTAAGTGTGGGGGAATCATCGTCCCTTACGTTTAGGTTTTTGAGCGGATGTTGTTAAGATGTGATGATGATGATGTAGTTGATGGGGAGTGTAGGTTGGTGTCGTTAGTTTGGGTGATGATTCATTTGGTGATCCTCATTTTGAGTTTACTCGAGGTCGAGTAAAGTTCAAGTGTGGGGGTATTTGATGCGCTCAAGTTATACGATGTTCTTGTGGTATTTTAGGTGCACATTGCTAAAGGATTTGTTCGTAATTGTTAAGGTTTGCATATAAAATCATCCTTAGCGGAAGTTCGGAGTTTTGCGATATAAGTTGTGTTAATGTTATGCATTCCGAGCTTCCAAGGTGAAGTGCATTTGAGCCGAGCAAAGCCCAAGCATCAAACTCCACCGCAAGCCCAAACTCCACCGCAAGCCCAAGCATCATCGCCAAGCCAGCACAAGCATCGCAAGCATCATCGCCCAAGCTGCCCGGCCCGGCGCTCGCCCGGCGCTTCAGCGGCCTCGACCAAGCCGCCCGGCCCGGCATCGCCCAGCCGGCTCACCGCCCGGCGCCCATCGCACGCCCGGCAGCTCGCACCTCGCGAGCATGGTCGCACCTCGCGACTGTATCTCGCACCTCGCGAGGAATCTCGCACGGTGCGACTCGCGTGGTTTTGGCCCAGCTCTTCGGCTCGTTGCGAAGGCGGTAGCTTATCGCACGGTGCGACCTGTATCGCACCTCGCGACCCCTAGGTCGGTTTAAATGACGGCTAACTTTTAAGCCTTAGTATAAATACTAAACTTTGTTTTTAGACCTAGGGGGCGGCGACCACAAGGGGATGGAGTTTCCAAAACTCCACTCCTCTCTTGTTGTCTCATCTTTTTTGTTTTTATTTTCTAATTTAGTTTATGTAGATTTCAATTATGGGATTGGCTTATGCTATGCCGATTGTAGCTTGAACCGTTCTTGAACGAGATTTATATGGAGCTTCAAGCATTATTGTGAGATCTTTCTTATCTATTTATTTCCTTTGATTATGGTTTAATTTCTATGCTTGCTTTCAATGGTTTTTGCATGATTATGCTAGGAACGTTACTAGTTTGATTGTGTAATTAATCTAATGCTAGATTTAAGAATAGAATCGGATTGTTTTATTCTTTTATCAAATGGTAGCAAACTAGGGAGTAGCTTAGATGCAGATCATCTTGGTTATTTCTTGGGGAAATTGAATCAACTGTTGAATGTTTATCGCTTGTATGACGTTAGCAGGTCTATTGGTTCTCTGTGTTTAATGCTGCTATCGGATTGAATTTAGACGCAGATCGGACTAGGTTATCCTTTAGTTAGAGTTTTATAGTCACGCTGATCGTGCTATTCAACTAGGAATAAGGAGAACACGAGATTGATTCTCGACAATAGATAATAATGGAAATAAATAGAGTGGATGTTCAATGATCGATAATGAATTGAAGTGCATGTTAATCGGATTCAAGATCTTCCTATAATTGATTTCTCATCTTATTTATATGTTAGTTAGTTGTAGTTTAGTTATAATCTACTTGAAACCCCCCTTTGTTATTATTATTAGGTTTCTCGGCTCTTAGCTTAATCTAGGTTTTGAATCACGCTGAATATAAACTCGTCCCCGTTTCCCTGTGGATACGACCCCTACTTCCATTATACTTGTTTATTGTAAAAGAGAGTAGGAGAAATTTTATCTTTGGCCGGGTGGCGTTCACGACAAGCGTGGCCCGCCCAATTACCATCTTCAGACGGTCTTGTTCCTTGAACATGTCATTAATAGTAACAAGATAATTCTTGTTTTCTGACTCCAGATGAGCTGATCTTTTCTCCAAAGCCTCCAGGGATTGACGATGGAGTGTATTAGCCATCTCAATATCATGGATGGTCTTGTCGCCTGCCGTAGTCGCCATATGGACGAGCTGTTTATTCTCTTTTCTCGGCTCCTTCGCCCATTCTTCGATTAGCATCTTGCGAGCCGAGAAGCTGGAACAATGAAAACAAATCAAGTTATTAGACGGGTTAAAGAGTTAAAATTTGAACAAGTATAGAACAAAACCGGCATGAAATAATACCTCGGCAAGTAGTGGGACATGTAGCCCACATGCCGGCAGAAGCTCCCCTTAATCCTTTGATATAGGATTCGGGGGTAGCACTTGAAGAGCTCTCGCTTCGACGCTCTTTCTCCGGCCTTGACATTTTAGCGAAAGCGAGAGAAGACTCCTCGTCCGAATCGGCGAGGGGAGGAGTTGGGGGAATAGCGGGGGCCTTTGCCCTTATCTGAAAGAGGGGGAGAGTCAGTAATCTTGATAGGAAAGACGATGGCTTGTCTATTGGACGGACTCATGGACCGTCCATCGACCCGCATCGTCCTAACTATATTGGGGTAATACGACTCACCGGACAAAAGCGATCTTGTCCCTAACAGCTAAAGGCATCCCGTGGCACCGGCTTAGCCACCGAGCCGCCGAACCCCGGATAGTTCTCGGCAGCGGCCCAGATTCCGGTGCAACCAAAGCCAAGGCGGACTCTAGGTTGACCTCGAGCGAGTCGGGCAAAACGCCGAGTGGAACAGCTGCATGGGCATCCTTTCCCTCCTTGGCCGGGCCAACAGTTGAAGGCTCCCTTTTAAGAGCCTTGGCTTGTGGGGGAGGCATGCTTTTCTCCCCGCTCTCGACAGCAGGAGCCGCCTTATCCGCCTTCTTCCTTGTAAATCCCTTAGGCTTCTTTCTTTGAAGGCCGGTCACCTGCGATAGTTGGCCTCTTCTTGGATGAGGACGACTTCCCAGGTGGAAGTTTGTTTGTAGGAGCATTTTTCTGCATAAAATAAAGGCATCAGATCGATAGTCCAGAAAACAAAAATAACTACTATTGCAAATCATCCGGACGAGTATAGCCCCAAGAAGGTGACCGTCCAAGTATGGACGTTCTTCTATGGCTGACCCTCGCCCATAAATTGGATGCAAAAATCCAGACGAGTATGGCCCCAATAAGGTGACCATCCAAGTCTGGACGTTCTCCTTATTTAGGTGACCCTCGTCCAAGAATTGGACACCAATTCTTGGACGATCATGGCCCCAAGAAGGTGACCGTCCAAGTCTGGACGATCTCCTTCCTTAGGTGACCCTCGTCCAAGAGTTGGGCACCAACTCTTGGACGAGCATGGCCCCAAGAAGGTGACCGTCCAAGTCTGGACGATCTCCTTCTTTGGGTGGCCCTCGTCCAAGAATTGGACACCAATTCTTGGACGATTATGGCCCCAAGGAGGTGACCGTCTAAGTCTGGACGATCTCCTTCTTTGGGTGACCCTCGTCCAAGAGTTGGACACCAATTCTTGGACGAGCATGGCCCCAAAGGGGTGACCGTCCAAGTCTGGACGATCTCCTTCTTTGGGTGACCCTCGTCCAAGAATTGGACACCAATTCTTGGACGAGCATGGCCCCTAGGAGGTGACCGTCCAAGTCTGGACGTTCTCCTTCTTTGGGTGACCCTCGTCCAAGAATTGGACACCAATTCTTGGACGAGCATGGCCCCTAGGAGGTGACCGTCCAAGTCTGGGCGTTCTCCTTCTTTGGGTAACCCTCGTCCAAGAGCTTTGCACCAATTCTTGGACGAGCATGGCCCCAAGGAGTTGACCGTCCAAGTCTGGACGTTCTCCTCTTTTGGGTGATCCTCGTCCAAAATCAAGATGTCAATTCCGGACGAGCTCATATGGTTCTCGGCAAAAAAAAAAAAAAAAAAAAAAATTATATACCAATGTTTCTGCCCTCTTCTCGGCACTGCTCTTTGCATACTCCTTCCACAGGTTGTCGGTAAATTGGGACATACTGATTTCCCCCGTCCAAGATGCTTTGAGGCGTTGTCTGGCCGAGTCTGCAAAGAACAAAAATGTGTTCGTCAAATGAATTATAGACGAAGAGTTTTACTTGGGTGATTTCAAATATATACCTTTATCATCGGCCAATCGCAAGCCGGCAAGCAACCAAGAAGTCGTCTTGGTAAAACATTTCCTTAAAGGGTATCCAGGTTAGATGGCCCCTTAAAAGATTTTTGGCCGGGCCCGGAGTACTCCTTCACTCTGAAGTACTCCACCACCTCCTCGTCAAAGTTGTCCTCCAAATCCAGCCAAGACTGCTTCCGCCCAGTATTTGTGACAGATCTATTATAATATCTGTAGCTCTCTGTGACATAGTCGGTGGACGCCCGTAAAAAGATAAAATCGGCCTTCCACTCGTGCATCTTCGACGATTTTCCCCAAGCCGTCATGAAGCCTGGACGGTTGCAGATGATGAGCCATGCTCCGTCCACGGCCCCAGTACCTTAGCCGCATAATGGATATGGGTAAAGGCTTGAAGGAAAAGGCTAGGCCGCGTAGCTCACGACGGCAATAAATGTCGGGATGTTGTGCCAAGCGTTTGGAGCCACCGGTTATGGCCGATGTGGTAGTGCTTGCAACACTTGTTCTACGAAGTCATGGAGAGGAAACCTCAATCCCGCATCTAAGGCCAGTTTATAGACGGCGAAATGGTTCCTGGGAGCACTCAGGATCGTCGAGTCGTTATTAGGAATGACAAAGGAGAAGCCCGGCATGGGCATGAAAGACGACAAGTAATTAGGGTCTGGTCCTAGTTTCTCTAACCACTTACGGTTAACTAAAATGAAGCCAGGATCAGAAAGGGGACCTAAACGTCTTCTAATCTCGGACGAGGTAGTAGACGCCTCGTCTGATTCTTCGGCAGCCTCAGGATCGCTACCATTATTACCTTCGCCGATCTCCGCCGTATCGGCTTCCCCCGCCGAAGTGCTTGGTCTCGGTTTTTTATTTCGGAGTTTTCGCATCATGGTCGACAGGAGACTCGTCCAAAGATGGAGCACTTTGGACCTCTCTTGCCTCATCTGGCACCCGTCCAGTGGATTCCTCCATATCTGAGCTATTTGATGGGATTATTGCTTTTCGTCTTAGACGGGCCGTTTGCTTGACGCGCGCCAGATTACCCTGCACAGGTAAAGACTGGGTCGTCTGACTTTCTCGGCCAAAACTATGAAAATATATGTACTCGGCCAGAAGAGGCCCAACTCTAGAATGCGCCGAAGAAGAAGTATCGGTTCTAGGGTCAAGACAAGCTCTTGGTCGGCTAGGATTATTTGACGAAGATGATTCCATTTTATTGATTTTCTAAGAAAAAATAAAGAATAAAGAAGAATGAAAAGATCAAAGAAACGATACCTGCTAAGAACGTCTAGGCGATTCGTCGAAAAGTGCTGAAGCTGGACGATCTCTCTCTCTCTCTAGAAAATTTGCAGAGCTTCTCTCTCTAGGAAAATTTGATCGAGGTGTTAAATGATTGAATGTTTTCACACCAAGGTTATTTATAGAGGGATAAGAAACCTGCGGAGCCGGTCAAGAATGACCGAAAAGAGAATACAACGGTCAAATATGACCGGTAGAACAAGGAAGAAGGCGCGTCACTTCATTTCAAATCAAACTACCTTGAGGGTAAAAGGGCCTTAACCGTCAGATGGACCAACAGTAAAAGCCCTTTTAGGGGCAAATGTAGTAGTCTAACATCGACGGCTCTTTTCTAAGGCACTTGGGCTCATCAGAGCCGTCCACGTGTCACCTTAGTTAAAAAAGAGAAAAGCCTTGAATCTCTGGGCTACACTCAGATGAGGTAAAAGGTTTAAATTCTGGCCCAACAGTCAGAGCCCAGCAGTGCCAAATGGCTGAAGGAGAGTGGTTAATAGACATCCACCAATCATGGATGCCACGTGTCATAATCTGATTTCTCAGCCAATCAGATGCTGCTATGGTAGGTCAGTTTTTAAGGTTAGCTGTCAACTTGCTATCACTATAAATACCCCTGAAATCAGGAGAAAAACACATTCAATGCAAACAGTGCAAAGTTACTCTGATAAAATTCTCTCTCACTTTCTCTTTCTATCTCTACTTTCTCTCACTACTCCTGATAACTGACTTAAGCATCGGAGGGGGAACCACCACCCAAACCTCCAGGGTGGGTCCCTTTGTGCAGGTTCGGGAGCAGAGCAAAGACTAAGGACTAAGCGAATTTAGACATCGTTGCACAAGTCTCCAGCTGAAGAACACTCAACATACTAATTTACTTGCTCGACAAGGAAGCTAAGCCTACAACTTACTTGTTGGACAAGTGGATAAAACATGTGTGTTTGTTGGATTAGTATCATGTCCTGGGATTTATGTAGTATTATGCATAGGGAACTATTTATAGTTCATATGTGATTTATATCCAAGTGAAATTGCATGTTTTATGCCGTTGTGTGAAGCATGTTGATTATGGTGATTATATTATGTTTGTATGGATGTTTGATGCAAGCATATGGGATTGAGTATTTTATTTTATTAATTCACATGAGGGATTAATAATTATGTTGTTATTAGATCATGTTGTTCCCTTTGGATTATTTAATTACTTTATGAGGACCGAGGGTCTTATTTGGTAAGTTGGTTATTTAACCTATGAAAGGTTGGTTGGTTGTTGACTTGGATCAACAAATAAATAATGATTATGGAATTTATAATTGGAATTATTCTTGGATTGTTAAGTTGATTATCACCTTATCTAATCCTAAGATTAAAAAAAAAAGTTTATGTATCCTTGATGATTATATTGTTTGTCTTACCTTTGTGAGTCATAACAAATAAGTACTCCCTCCGTCCCAGAAAGATCTGAACACTTGTTGGGACACGTAGTTTAAGGTGATAAGTTGTAGTGTGGTTATCAAATGTTATTTTATTTAAAAAGTAGATGTGATAGGAGTTGGTGGGGTATTTTTTATTAGAGGAGAGAGAAAGTTGAGCAACTTTGTATTGATAAAAGGTAGAGTGTGGGACAAAGAAATAATATATTAATGGTGGGACCATGCCAAAAAAAGAAGTGTTCAAACTAATTTGGGACAAACATAAAAGGAAAGTGTTCAGACTATTGTGGGACGGAGGTAGTAATTTATTAATCACTTAAAGTGGAAAGTGAATAGCAATATGCTTTAGACTTGTGCACGTCTGAAGTGTTGGACTAGTATGAGTTGGAGTACATGGTGGTAGCCCATGGCTTTTCTTGGGACTGGATTGATCACTGTGTCCTATTTTATTTAAAAGGTTCCTCGATATCGTTGGTCAGGGGAGTACGGAGTCGCGACCATACTTCGTCTTCTAAATTGAAGACTAGTTTGGTTTGGACAACTGTTTCCATTGCCTATTCAATCTAAGTTATAATTAATTTGAGTTGTAGAGTCAAGTTCAATAAAGTTGTCAGCAATGTTAGTATCATGTTAGGTTTTATATTTATTTATTATGTAGTACTCAGCTTTGCTGATTACGTGCTTTGTGTGTGTATGTTGATCATGGCTATGCCTTATTGATCCTGTGATGACCCATTTGGTGAGTAGTCTCTCGGGATCAATAGTGCATTGTCCATCTCAGGCTCGAAGATGATGCATCATGGGTTCTTGATTTTCGTGGAGAGCTTGTGGTAACTTTTAGTTTATGGTTTGAGTTTGACTTTGTGTTACTTTGACTTTGGTTTGGTTGACTGTTGACTTTGGTTTTTTTGGAGTTGACTTATGGTTGACTAAGTTTATCATTTTCAAAGTTGTTTATTTATTTCCACTGCAAATTCTGAGTAAGCCGATACGTTATCATACGGGCGATAATGCTTTGATGATTATCCAATTTTGTATTAAAAAGGTATTTTGGAAAATAGAGAATTGTCAGGGTGTTACAACCCACAAGAGCAACAAAAATCAGTTTGTCTTGGCGGAGCCACACAACATGTTCCGAGTTGGGAGTAGTGACGGAGTCGGTAGTGATGGAGGTGGGAGGAGCAGGAAACAAACCATTAACAAATTTCAGAAGGTCAAAGTCAATGAGCATGGCTTCAATTTGAGTTTTTCAAGCTAAGTAATTTGTTGATGTGAGTTTAATGCAGTTGGGGAAGGAGATGACATGAAGCTTGGAAGGGGAGTCAAGAGGAATAGAGTGATTTGGAGAGGTGACAGAGGCGTTAGTCATGGTGGATGAGAGGGAAGGAGGGGGGATCGATTTTTAGGCTGATACCATGTAAGTTATGGAAAAGATAATTTCCTCATTCAGTTTTGGCACAATATAAATACAAGAGAAATATACAATAGCTATAGTTAGGCCTAGAATCACTCTTAAGAATTAGGAGAAGATTGACTAATCACAAGTATCCTAAAATAAAGATTACATAAGATAGGAACTATATATAACAAGATAATACAAGATAGAATAATAACTTTAATGATCCTTAACAACAACAAATTTCGTTGGGCGACTGATCTTGTTGTCCATGAAGAAGATGCACTTAATGATCCGAGAAGCTCTCCCGAGTCCATCAATTGATGTTCTACAAAATTAATAAGTGTGGATGTTCCTTCATTTCTATGGTTAATTTTTTAAAAGGTGGGGTTCTCTCTGCACACCGGAAAGAAGGTATTGATAGTTGTATTTTTTCTATTAATTTTGATTATGCCTTGTGCAATTATCCTAATTTGTTGATATTGTTGTAAGCTTATATTTCGTTGTGCTTCAACAATGAAAAAAGTTTATGGTATAGCATCATGCTCTCGTCGGACAACCAATTGATCAAGGCACTCGACATGCTTAGTGTGGGAACTAAGGCACGAGCTAAGTAGGATGCTTTGGGTTGCTAACAAGAGAAGAATACAAGTGATTTCTCTAAAATGGATGTACAAATGAGGGGGAGTTCCCTATTTATAGGACTCCTTGGTGGCTGCACTAAAACCTTCTTGAATTAGATTAGTGCACCGTGTCCAAGATTGAAACACGTGTACTTCTCCACTCACTCTCATAAACATTTGCCAAAATTAGGGCTACTTTATAACTACATACTATATTGTCGATAAGCCACACTACAAGCCTTATCTCTTCTTATCTCTATTATATATGGCAACACATGAGGGACACCAAAAAAAAAAAAAAAAAACTAGGAAGGCTAACTACTTGCTTTAATTAAACAAAAAAAATTAAGATCACCGTATCTCTATCTTTGTTATATATGAAGAATTTTATATGATTGTACACGCATCGCGTGCATATAAGACTAGCTCTAATTAAGTCAACTTATATGGACGGACCATCATCTCACTTTTCTTTTCCTTTCTTCTCATTTCACTCACTAATCCAATCAGTTTCATGTTATTATAACTGTTCTTTTGGAGATAGACGATAAATTTCATACATGCTTTTATTATACGAAAGTTATACAACATTTACTCAAAAGCGAATAACGACATACGATCTGACTTGATCAAATAAAATACTCCCTCCGTTCCATAATATAGTGCTTACATTCCTTTTTGAATGTCCCAAAATATTGTGCCTATTTTATTTTTATCAATTTATTTGGACTAAATTATCCTCAATATTTACACAAATTCTCCAAAATACCTTACTTTTTCTTTTACAATGCGTGCCTCTATTTATTACTTTACACCATTCCAAGGTACATTTATTGTTTTTTAATTTTTTTAAAGGAAAACAAGACCAAAGGAGTAGTTCCAAGACAAAAGTACTTTATTAATTTTTTTTTTTGAGATCCTACTACTCCCTCGACTCTCCTTAATTCCCGTGCAAAAAAAGAAGTAAGCACTATATTATTGGACGAAGGGAGTAGATATTTGTTGTAGCTATGATGACAATAAACCATACATCTCATTTGTTCCCTGAATCATGAAGCTCTTTATCTATCAAATTCTTCTTCTTTCAAACATAGTTTTGAAAAGAAATTTCTTTATGTGACCATATACACAGTAGTATGAGAATCCAATGCCGATTGCAAAATTTTATAACAAACCATCATTGAATGCATCTTTTTATGATTCCATGAATGTATATATCGAACTTTGAACTCCTGCAACGGGACATAACTACTCATACTCCAAACTAGAGCTGTTAGTTTGGTTAATAAACTACTGGTTGAACTGAAATAACTGGAATTTGAACTGAATTAAACTGAACTGGGATTAACTGTAACAGAAATCAACTGAAAAATGATAAATTGAAACTGAAATAAACTGTAAATAAATAACCAAAACTGAACTGCAACTAAACTAAAACAAACAAAATCGAAAATAACCGTGGAAAACTGAAAAGTTGATCGATCAACTGAACTGTACTGAACTGAATATGTAACTGAATTAACTTAACTGATTCAAACTGAAACTGAACTTACATATTACCTAAATTCATGATAGTATTCCAATTCACGGAATTTATGATGATAATATTAATACTCACATAAATTTATGATGATATTATATTATTAATATAAAGTTATAACATTATCGCTATATCTCATTATAAAATAATATGTTCATATCTATTAAACCTTTTTTTATTTCATTGAAAATTTGAGCCACAACACATTTGAAATATTGATCGTAATAACTTCCCATGACAAGATCTTTTAAAAACAAGAGATTTTACACATTTATCATTTTACATTAAGATGATTTATATCTACTACCTAAATTAGTCTTCTTTTATTTCTCAACATACCCTTCACAAATTGCATATCAAAAACCTTCTATTAATATTATATAATTTCTATTAATAAACTTCCTGTTGAAAATGTTATCTCAAACCTTTAGGTAGTTTGAATGTTATGAGCTTTAAAGAACATTCACACTAAAATTACTATAAAGAAAAACATTTCAATAAAAAGAGAAAAATAGGACAAAATTGCTAATTTATTTATCCGCCAATATTCATATTTTACAAAACTAAACTAACTATACAAAAATCATAAATTTAATAAATTACAATAAAGATGCGACTACTCAACATCTTACGCCCTCCATTAGACCATCCGCCTTCCTCTTAAACACATGCCATAATCTTCTACTTGCTTCTTGGCAATAAACCAACAAAAACTGAATTAGAAGACAAACTTATAAACAACTTGATATAAAAAAATGATGCTAACAAATTACCTTTAAACTTACCATCGCCATTGAAAAGATTAATATTATTTAATGTATTGGGCTCTCGGATCGAGATAACAAAGAATGAAAAGGCTCAAAAGCCCAACTTTGTTACATGAAAAATATCATCATCGAGCACCGTCCCAAATAATTCCCACAACCAATCGGCTTTAGTGCATCCAAAGAAGGAGACCTATGGGCATCTTTTTTATATAAACCCAAAAATACCCCAAAAAGAAGAGTTCCCAAGCATAGGAATCCAAGGGTCACAACCAAAATTGATAGTTAAGGAAACCATTCGGGACTTTATTCATCAAGCTCAACAGAATAGCAGTATACGAGTTTAGATAACCAGCCCAACAAGACAAAACACAACCAAAACCGATAGTTAAGGAAACCATTCGGGACTTTATTCATCAAGCTCAACAAAATATAGGGACAAAGCGAAGATACCAGTTTAGATAACCAGCCCAACAAGACAAAAGGGGCATATTCCTCAAGCACAACAGAGCAAACAACCATTATAAAATCCAATACCACAGAACAAAAGGCTTGTTCATCTCCTTCAACAGAGTAAAAAACCAGTATACTAGCACTGAAAACCAGCCAAACAATGAAGTGAAAACAAGCCCAACAGAACAAAAGGGGTTCATCAAACACAACACTTGGACATCTACCATCACCAAAAAAGGCCATCAAAAGAACACAAAAGATTATATTTATCACCACTTAAAATCCACCAAAAAAATGAGCAACCAAAAGTTGCGGATATCAAGTGTTAGCAACACTTGAGCACTGATGAGAAACAAAAACCCACTAATCAGTACAGTGGGGACACCATTCAACAATCTGGTGATAAATCTACATTGTCAGAAATTGCATCTTTAACAACCTCAAAACACTCATCAACTTCCTCTTGTTTTAAGTATCCAAACAACCAGTTTTGGGTTGTCACAAAAGCCTCAACATTTTTGGAAGAAGAGATGACCTATATTTGGTCAAAACTTTCTCACCCATGCTGAATGAGGATTACGAAGCAACCGATGTAATAGGGATTGCCAAAATATCTTTGGCCATCCTAGATAAAACAGGATATATAGAAGCAGAAGACTGTCCAAACTTAAGTACATCAAAATAAACATCACTGCATGGAATCAAGGGTGCATTTAGATATGCATCTACACCACTTTCAGCATCGGAGCCACTATAATTATTGGCCTCGAATTGCTAAAAAAAAAGAATAGATATAATAAGACAACTTATTCACAACATTTACAAAAACAAAAATAACTCAATTCAAAATAAACACCTGAACCATGCTAGCCATTGTTTGAGTAGATGTAGAACTGGAGTAAGAGGTGGATGAGGGAGTGGTAGAAACGTTGTCATAGAATTTGTAAAGCTCCACAAATGCATTATAAACAACTTTTACTTTCTTCCTCATTTCAATTCCCACAACCAAACAACCAAACATGCTTTGAACAAACTTCAACTTATAGCGAGGATCAAGCAAAACAGCAATAGAAAGCACAAGTGAATAATCAGCCCAATACTTCTCAATTTTTTTCAACATTTCCTTAGCCATTTCCCTAATACTCTCAACTTCATGAATATGACCTACTTCTAATAATCTTTGAATTGCAATGATATTCTTAAAATATAAATTAGCAGTTGGATATTCAGAACCAGAAAACAAAACAGTAATATGGTAAAAAGGCTCAAGAAAGTCACACACGTACTTAACAATCTCCCATTCATATAAAGTTAGTCCATAATCAAAAGAGGACTCTCTAATAGCAAATAAATCAATAGCCTCTCTAGCTTGGAGAGTACTCATAATCATCAAATAGGTGGAATTCCACCTAGTGGGAACATCCAACCTTAACTTTCCAGAAAATGCAATATGAGAATCAACAATACATTGTTTAAATTTTGTCAACCTTGAATCAGATCCATCAATATAATTCACAGCACCACATAACTTTTTCACACAATCATGAACAACATTCATGCCAGCTTGCACAATCAAATTTAAAACATGAGCACAACATCTCACATGGAAGAACTTACCATTTGAAGGTAAACCAGAACGAGTATGCAAATCAGATTTCAACCTACTTATCATAACATCCATAGAACTAGCATTATCACATGTCATTGAAAATGTTTTTCCATCCAATTTCCATTCCTTAATCAACCCCAAAACAAACATGTATATATCAATACCTTTATGTGGTGGAGGAAAGTACTTAAAATTCAGAATGTGGGATCTTAAATTCCAATTATTATCAACATAATGCACTGTCAAAGCAAGATAACCACGAGAAGATACTCCAAATGTCCAACAATCACAAGTAAAACATACCCTACTATTAACCAAAGAAAGAGATGTTTGCAAAGAAGACTTCATATCATTATGCTGTAAAACACAATATTTCAATATTGTATTTCAAGTAATGTGTCTAACATTCGGGTTAAGATAAGAATGCAATTCCCTAAGCTTCTCATGCTCAACTATTCTAAGCGAATATGAATGACACATTATAGCCTCGGCAAACATTCTACAATAGGTTTTTTGATCAAACTCAGAACACACATTAGGATTTTCAGCTTTGTGTTTAACATAAGCAGCACACTTTTCAATGTGATTAGTAGCATTAGAGGTGCCATACGAAGGGTCAGCACAATATTTAGCTATATGGCAATAGTTACAAGTTGCCTGAGGCATAACCTTACCATCTTTACCTTCCACCATGGCGAATGTGTAATGAGCCCATATTGGAGCTCTTCTCTTACCTTCTGGTGGAGACTGTCTCTTCCTTTTTTGTTTGCTGGAGACAACAGGAGAAGTGTCTATTGCGGTCCTGTTGGACCCAATGGTCTCAATCTCCTCTGCAAACAGCAGGAAAGAAAATCAGAAATGTATAACTAAACATAAATAAAACTGAAAATGAAAGAAAACTGATGAAAAAAAATACCTTCAGGAGAACCAGGTGGTCCACGTATGTAAAATATATAGACAGGCAAAATACCGCATGTAAACATGATTGAAACTTTAAAAAACCCTAAAACGTCACAGATCTAAGACATAAAATTCAAAAAAAAAAAAATCTTTCAGATCTAAGGCATAAATAAACCAAAAACGTTCAAATAATGTAAACCATTTAATTTTAACAAAAAAAAGGCTAAAAGAAGGAAGATACATAACCTTCCTTCAAGATTGAAGCCTTCAAACGCTTAGCCGTCGTTAGCCCCCACCATCGTCGTTTCCTCGCCATTAAATCCGCCGTCGTCACCGTCGTCGCCAAAAACTCCGCTTCATCGTCGTCGCTGCGCGCCAGAAAATGTGGAGGCATTTAGTGGAGATTTAGAGATGGAGAAAATTGAGAGAATTAGGGCAAAAATTTCGACATTCAAATCGAAATTGGAAGAGGATCGGATATTGATGAAAAGATTTTGTGTGTGTAAGAGATGATAGAAATTGATCTGAGCAGTGAGCACCTTGAAGCTCTTCAGTTT
Organism: Beta lomatogona; assembly: GCA_947646795.1. Lineage (NCBI taxonomy): Eukaryota > Viridiplantae > Streptophyta > Magnoliopsida > Caryophyllales > Amaranthaceae > Beta > Beta lomatogona. The sequence goes on along the minus strand of CANSNZ010000033.1, from coordinate 784,785 downwards.
GAATGATGAATTGTGTGTGTCTCGCCGTTTTAGTTAGGGTTAGGTGACTAGGTCAAATAGAGAGTGAGGGGAACAGTTAATGGGAGTCTTGTTCTATATATAGTGAGCCAAGTAAGGGTCTTCGGCCATTAGGGCTAGAAACAGTTTGGTTTCAATTGAAATGGGTCGGCCCATTGCATATTATTTTAAACGGTAATAATTTGTTATTTAAGTCTTTTAAACTTCATTATTTAAAATTGTATTATTAATATTATTTTATTATTATTATTATTCAATAACAATTTGTTAGTTGTTGCATACCATGAATTAAAATAAATACTTTTGCTACGAAATTAGTGTTACATGGAGACGATTAATTAAATGGTGTTTTGAATTATTTAATTAAACTTTTGGCTTACATTAATGAATTGATGTTATCTAATACTCCCTCCGTTTCTTTTTAATTTACACACTTTCCTTTTTGGTCTGTTTCTTTTTAATCTACACACTGTTGCTTTCTCTATTTTTGGTAACATGTCACATCTACTTTCTCCTCTTTTTCCACCCATGTCATCCACTTTTTAATATTTTAACCAACTTTTTAATTTCTCTCTCTTACTTTTCAATTTCTCTCTCCACCTTTTCACTTTATCTCTCATACTTATGCACTTTCTCCTTGGTTCTCCCCCAAAGGGAAGTGAGTAAATTAAAATGAAACGGAGGGAGTAACATATTATTTTATTTCAATTGTATAACTTTAATGAGTTTATGTACTTAAAACGATCAAATTATATAGACCGTTGTTATGTTCAGTAGAGAATAAAGAGTATATCAGAGTATAAAGTATCTTTAACATAAATGGTCAATGTAAACAGAATACAAAGTATTTCATAATACAAAGTATCTTTAACATAAACAGTCCATGTAAATCATATACACCAATTAACTTATCGACTTATATCAATATATAGATCTAAATATCTAATGCAATATCAGTAATTCAGTATACATTAGTCTTGTGCAATAACAAATTGTTTCAATTTGTTTATGTGTTTAGATGTATTCGCATATATAACGTCTAATCGAAAAATTTAATAACAACTTCACTTATCAACTTGTTTTGTGTTAGCAATATGTTTTGTATTTGCGACACATAAAGCTTAAGCAAGGTTCACTTTGATAGATCATTGCCCTTTTCAGTTACATTGTAAGTTTACATTGATACATTATATAATCTAGTATCAACTTGTTTAAGTTAAATTAGATATTTGAAATTTAAAATAATTGTAACTTATAAACGATTAACTACATTGGAGTGTTCTTATCTTCATTTATGTTATCGTTTCACATTGATACAATATCTAATAACCTTATACTAACTTCACTTCAATATTATTTTTGATATCGTAATGGAGGCATGGAGCAATGTTATGTTCAATCAATTGGTCTTGTAACTTGTAAGAGACATCATACTCTTAATTTTAAACTGGACAACGGTCCAATCCCAATATTAAGAAGAGAACAAACCATCTTTGTAATATAGTGACTAGTTTAATCTAATTAGTGACAAGTTCAATCCATTTGGTTCTCACATTCTTTAATCGTTGTAGTTCGAGATTCGTTGTAATCCAATATCAATTTGGTTCACTCGAATATTATGTTTTAAAATCAAAATGGATACAACTTAATCTTACTTTAAATTAAGCAAAGTGATTTTCAATTACTTTACTGTATAGATACCTTGATCTGATATAATATTAACTTATTTTACGTCGATTATATGTTTTTTAGCCTCAATGACTAGTATCGTTATAGACTTATAGTAAGCCCTTATAGTTAAAGTAAGACATTAATATAATCAACTTTTTTAAAATGTCTAACTCGTCTTTTGAGGAAGTTTATAATAATTTATATTGATATGAGACGTCCTTTTTAAATCAAATATGATATGATTTGCATACAACTAAAAGTTTGAATATCGACTTATATAAATTTGTCTTATTCCAAATCATATATATCAGTAATAAAATACACTTTTACCAATGTCACTTTCATACACGTTTTTATGAAGTACAACTATTTTTTTCGAGGCGATTGTGGAAGTGCCGACAACACTTATTTGTTGCATTAATTTTTAACCGGACCCGAAAAAACATCTGGCCAAAACCCGACATGAAGCTCAATTTTTCACGAACAAATACGAGAATGTGATTAACTTCTACCCGAACCGATGCGATTATCGCCGAAGTTATGTGGTTTTCGTCAATAACTGAAATTAACCGAAACGAAACTGAAAATAACCGCGACAAATTTTAACTGCTATGGATTCAGCGGTTGGTTTAACTGTTTGGATAAAACTGATTTAACTTGAAAATGGAAAGGAAAAAAACTGAATTAAACTGAACTGAAAAGTTTGTTAACTGAACTGTTAATTATTTCAACTGGTACAAACTGAACTGATATCAACTGAACTGTTTGGTTATAACCATAACTGAACTGTTGAACTGAATTGACACCTCGGCTCCAAACGCCATAGGAAGAGAGAAAGACACGGGGAAAAAAACCTCTCCAAACGAGATAGAAATGTGGTTTCTTAATAACAAAATAGAAAAACTAGTAAATAAATGTAGAGATTGGCTAGATGTAAAACATTATTTTTTTATGAAAATTGCTTAATCTATATTTCTTTGTTTGGAATGTAAATGATGGAAAATCATCACATGGTCGAAAACATATCACCGAAGGTGGAAAATATTTTCTTTCTTAAAGAAAGGAATGTCATTCCTTATCTTTCCTTTTTCGAGTCTCCCCACTCCCATTTAGCATTTCCTTTCGAATTCCATTATTCTTTTTCTGTAAACTTTCTATACCGGGAACCAAAAGGAAAAGAAAAACTCATTTACAATTATATTTTCCCTTGACAAATATTTTTTCTTCAAAAATAATGATCTAGCCTTGTTGCTCCTTATGTGAAGAGAACATGACATAGGGCATGTTCTCCCCGCTTATTTTCGGTCGGCTTGGGTTCAATTCGGTTCGGTTCGGTTCAGTGTAGTTCAGTTCCAAAATGATAATCATTACTATTAATTGGTTATAATTTAATTCAGTTCAGTTTAATTCAGTTCAGTTCAGTTCAGTTGTTTTATGCCGAAGAGAACAGGTCCATACAACCTACGTAAAAAATTTATATGGACCTGGTTCACACTAAATTTAGTGTGGACCTAATGCTCATATATGTGATTCATAAAAAAAGAGTCACTATGTTAGATATAAGAGGATATAAGAGAGGAGTAGATATAGATTGTACAGGATGATTATATGAGAAGAAAAATCTGTACTAATATAATAAAAGGTGTTCCTAAGAAAGTTTGTGTGCCACGTGGCACTCTCCTCTAAGGCTCTAATGCAAATGCTTTATTTTCAAGTCAAGCCCTCAATTAAAAAAATAATGTTAAGGTACCGAACACGTGACCTTTGAAATGAAAATTGAAAGTTTAACCATTAATCCAACATAACACTACCATTGTTTAGTATTTCAAAATAAAATATCATAATGTCTTATAATTTGTTAAGATAAAAATAGTAAAGTCATATTTGAAGAAGAGTATTTTAAGGAAAACTTATTTTAATGTTTTGTTGTTTGTTAAAGATTTAGGAAAAATTCATACGGTAGAAACAATGTGAATCATTGTTTCTTTAGAGGTAAAATAAATTACCATTCATTATTTTTAGCATATAGGATTATATATAAATTGTAATCATTTTGAAGTTAAATTAATCATCACGTTCATAGTCATTTCATATTTATTTAGAGTATTATATTTTCTTAGCTATTATAGATATATTCTTCATTATTTCCAATTTCAAATATAGTCATTAAGCACTCTAATTCCCTAACAGTGGTATCAGAGCTTTGGTTAGTTACGGGTTATTGTTCACGGTGAATAGGGACACCGGTTCAAGGTCGACACAACTGTAGTCGGAAAAAAAAAATGACAGCAAAGTTTGAAATTAAGAAGTTCAATGGGAACAAATTCTCATTATGGAAAATGAAGATTAAGGCAATCTTAAGGAAAGATAATTGTCTAGCGGCAATTGAAGAAAGGCCAACGGAGATCACTGACAATGTCAAGTGGAATGAGATGGATGGCAATGCAATTGCTAATCTACATCTGGCATTGGCCGATGGTGTATTATCTAGTATAGCTGAGAAGAAAACAGCTAAAGAAATATGGGATACTCTTACGAAATTGTATGAGGCAAAATCTTTACATAATAAAATTTTCTTAAAGAGAAGACTCTACACCTTACGTATGATGGAGGCGACTTCGATGACTGACCACATCAACACCCTTAATACTCTATTTTCACAACTAACAACAATGGGGCATAATGTAGATACGGGTGAACGTGCCGAAATTCTACTTCAGAGTCTACCTGATTCATATGATCAACTCATCATTAATTTAACTAATAATGTAGAAACCTTAGTCTTTGATAATGTTGCAGCTGCAATTCTTGAAGAAGAGAGTCGGCGCAAAAAATAAAGAAGATAGGGCGGAGGCCGAGGCCTTGACGATGATGAGAGGGAGATCAATGGAACGTAGCTCTAATGGGAGTCATTATCAGAATAGATCAAAATCTGTAAGTAAGAAAAATGCCAAATGTCATCATTGTGGCAAGAAATTAGGGCACTACAAAAGGGAATGTTGGCTTCTCAAGAAGAATGAAAATGACAAAGGGAATAAGCCCGAGTCATCAAAAAGCTCGAGGATGTGTTGCAAGTACTTCGATGATGGTGAAATTTTTATACGGTGAGGCAAGTACTATTACGAGAAGGCGAGAAAAAGTTTCACCGATGTCCGGCTTATGGACTCGGGAGCTACATGGCATATGACCCCACGGAGAGAATTCATCAATATAAACCCTGTCTCGGGAGGATCTCGTATTCATGGGAGACGATCATGCTTTGGAGATATCTCGGTATTGGTACCATCAAATTGAAGATGTATGATGGTATAGTTCGGACCATCCAAGAAGTACGACATGTAAAGGGCCTAAAGAAAAATCTATTGTCTTTGGGACAATTAGATAATAATGGGTGTAAAACCTATGTTCAAGATGAGATCATGAAGATAGTGAAAGGCGCGCTTGTGGTGATGAAAGCGAAAAGCTAGGCTGCGAATCTATTCATGCTTAAAGGAGAAACACAACAGGAAGGAGAATCTTCAATTGCATTATCAAATTCAACCGATAAACTAACAATGTTGTGGCATCGTAAACTTGGCCACATGTCAGAACGAGGTTTGAAGATTCTAGCTGAACAAAAGCTTATTCCGGGGCTCAAAAAGGTTTCATTACCCTTTTGTGAGCATTGTGTTACTAGTAAGCAGCATAGATTAAAGTTTAATAGTTCTAATGGTAGAAGTAAAGGTATTTTAGAACTAATTCACTCTGATGTTTGGCAAGCACCGGTTCTGTCCCTTGGAGGTGCAAGATACTTTGTATCTTTTATTGATGATTACTCCAGGAGATGTTGGGTGTACCCAATTAAGAATAAGTCAGATGTATTTCTAGATTTCAAAACATTCAAAGCGCGAGTGGAGCTTGAATCAGAGAAGAAGATCAAGTGTTTAAGGTCAGATAATGGAGGAGAGTATACCAGTGATGAGTTTGATAGATTCTGTCAACAAGAAGGCATCAAAAGACAGTTCACTGTGGCATACACTCCACAACAAAATGGAGTAGCAGAGCGGATGAACAGAACCTTGTTAGAAACAAGAGCGATGTTGAGAACTACAGGAATGGCCAAATCATTTTGGGCCGAAGCAGTCAAGACCACTTGTTATGTGATCAATCGGTCACCATCAACCGCAATTGATCTAAAGACTCCAATGGAAATGTGGACTGGTAAGGCAAGTGATTATTCTTGCTTACACACATTTGGAAGCTATGTATATGTTATGTACCATGCCCAAGAAAACTAAAAAATGGATCCGAAATCCAGAAAGTGTCTTTTCTTAGGGTATGTTGATGGAGTTAAGGGATATCGCTTGTGGGATCCAATTGCTCACAAAGTGATAATTAGCAGAGATGTGATATTTTTGGAAGATAAAGTACAAGGAGAAGAAAGGATAGCACTTTAAAAGAAGAACCAAAGACTGTAACAGTTCAAATTGGAAATCAACAAGAACTAGATGCATTTGAAGCACCACCTGAACACGAAGGACAAGAACAAGCTGAGTCTATTGCTAAACAAGTTCGAGTATCAATTCGAGAGAGGAGAAAACCAGCTTGGCATTCAGATTATGATATGGAGGGAAATGTTGCATATTGTCTATTAACAGAGGATGGAGAACCATCAACTTTCCATGAGGCTACAAAAGGCCAAGATGCTTTTATGTGGATGACAGCAATGCAAGAAGAAATGGAATCTCTCTATAAGAATAGAACTTGGGATCTTGTTCCACTACCACAAGGAAGGAAGGCCATTGCGAACAAATGGGTCTATAAGATCAAACAAAATGACAATGACCAAGTGGAGAGATATCGTGCTAGATTGGTGGTAAAAGGATTTGCTCAAAAAGAAGGCATTGATTTTAATGAAATTTTTCTCCAGTTGTTAGACTTACAACGGTTCGAGTGGTATTGGCAATGTGTGCTACATTTGACTTGTACTTAGAGCAGTTAGATGTGAAAACTGCATTTCTTCATGGAGAACTTGAAGAAGAAATTTATATGCTCCAACCAGAAGGCTTCGAAGAAAAAGGAAAAGAGAACTTGGTTTGCAGGTTAAACAAGTCTCTATACGGTCTCAAGCAAGCACCAAGATGTTGGTATAAGAGATTTGATTCCTGCATAATGAGCCTTGGATATAATAGACTTAATTCGGATCCTTGTACTTACTACAAGAGATTTGGTGGTGGCGATTTTATTATTTTGTTATTATATGTTGACGACATGTTGGTAGCAGGCCCAAACAATGATCGCATTAGAGAATTAAAGGCTCAAGTGGCTAGAGAGTTTGAAATGAAGGATTTAGGACCAGCAAATAAGATTCTAGGGATGCAAATACATCGAGACAGGGATAATAGGAAGATATGGCTTTCTCAGAAGAACTACTTTAACAAAATATTACGACGCTTTAACATGCAAGATTGTAAGCCAATTTCTACTCCTCTTCCTATTAATTTCAAATTATCCTCAGGTTTTAGTCCTAGTAGTGAAGCAGAGAGGATTGAGATGTCTCGAGTACCGTATGCATCAGCAGTTGGTAGTTTAATGTTTGCTATGATTTGCACAAGACCAGACATTGCACAAGCAGTGGGAGCTGTTAGTCGATACATGGCGAATCCTAGTATGGAGTGTTGTAAAGAGGATCCTAAGATATATTAAGGGTACATCAAATGTTGCATTATGTTATGGAGGATCAGAATTTGGTATCAAAGGATATGTTGATTCGGATTATGCAGGTGATCTTGACAAATGTAAATCCACCACGGGTTATGTGTTTACTCTTGCCGGGGGAGCTGTAAGTTGGATTTCAAAATTACAGTCCATCGTGGCTACTTCAACGAGGCAGAATACATTGCAGCTACTCAAGCTAGTAAGGAAGCCATCTGGTTGCAAATGTTATTAGAGGAGCTTGGACATAAACAAGAGAAGATTGCTTTGTTTTGTGATAGTCAGAGTGCTTTGCACTTAGCAAATAATCCAGCATTTCATTCAAAGACAAAGCATATACGAGTTCAATATCATTTTGTTCGAGAAAAGGTGGAAGAAGGGAGTGTGGATATTCAGAAAATTCATACGAAAGATAACCTAGCAGATGCTTTGACAAAACCGATCAATAATGATAAATACATATGGTGTCGGACCTCTATTGGTTTAACCAAAGACGTAAGCAAGATAACAAGGAAATAGTAAAATATGACTTTAAGTGGGAGAATGTTAAGATAAAAATAGTAAAGTCATATTTGAAGAAGAGTATTTTAAGGAAAACTTATTTTAATGTTTTGTTGTTTGTTAAAGATTTAGGAAAAATTCTTACGGTAGAAACAATGTGAATCATTGTTTCTTTAGAGGTAAAATAAATTACCATTCATTATTTTTAGCATATAGGATTATATATAAATTGTAATCATTTTGAAGTTATATTAATTATCACTTTCATAGTCATTTCATATTTATTTAGAGTATTATATTTTCTTAGCTATTATAGATATATTCTTCATTATTTCCAATTTCAAATATAGTCATTAAGCACTCTAATTCCCTAACAAAATTATATCTCATTAAAAGATTTGCATAAGTAGTTAGATACCTAACCCGTTTAATACCCACGCTGGGATCCGCCACCGTCGTTTTATGATAATAACAAGACTATTATAGATATAAACTCTTATTCCAATTCCTTGTAGAAAGTTAAGCTATTTCTTTCATCCCCAAACTTTAAGGGTTTTATTTTTCAAGAATTATGCAATTACTTATCATGTCATTATGTCAATTTTTCATCACTCGACAAAAGTTACGAAAAGTAACAAACCGAAGCATCGCCCGGGACACTTACTAGTTACTGTATTGTAAAGTGTAACTTTTATTACAAGATAATGATAGATTAGTGCAATAACTATAGGAAGAAAAAGGATCATTCTATCACATTTATAGTTATGATCCACACTAATATGTCCACACTAAGACCAACCCACAGCCCACAAGCTACAAAAAACTTCTGGAGTTTTATTATGCGTATGTTAGGGAGTGGCTATGAAATATATAGCCAACAAGTAACACTCTACATCTTCATCCCAAAAAAGCAAAATTATGCTATCGTGCCAACATAACACCAAATACCACCGTTTCACCTCTTCCACCTCATCATCAAACCTCTCTCGAATCTTCTCAATTTAACACTTAGCACACAAAATTTAATAACCTCCTCCCTTTATATTCTACTATATATGTATATCACATTGTCCTACATCAATACATGATCAAAACATAATATATACACTTTATGTAACAACTAACAACAAAACAAAGTAATCAACCTCTTCTAGTCTTAGATTTGCAAACTTTATTATATACAACATAGTTATACAGTATCCAAAAAAATGGCAACAACTAAGGAAGATGGAGGAGGGCCATCATCAGGAGGAAAAGCAATAGGAATAGACTTAGGAACAACCTACTCATGTGTAGGAGTATGGCAAAATGACAGAGTAGAAATCATTCCAAATGATCAAGGCAACCGTACCACCCCATCCTACGTCGCCTTCACCGACACCGAAAGGCTGATCGGAGACGCTGCTAAGAACCAGGTGGCTATGAACCCCGAGAACACGGTGTTCGACGCCAAACGGCTCATTGGTAGGCGGTTCTCCGACCCTTCGGTGCAGTCGGATATGAAGTTATGGCCGTTTAAAGTTGTGCGAGGTGTTGCTGAAAAACCTATGATAGTGGTGAGGCATAAAGGAGAAGAGAAACAGTTTGCACCAGAGGAGATATCTTCTATGGTTTTGACTAAAATGAGAGAAGTTGCTGAGCAGTTTCTTGGGGTTACTATTAAGGATGCTGTTGTTACTGTTCCTGCTTATTTTAACGACTCACAGCGCCAGGTTGTGATTTTTTTTTTTTGGTTATGACTTTAGTTAGTTGATTTATTATCTGAATTTGGGGAAACCTAGGGGACTTACAAGTAGTAATTAACTAGTAATTGGTTCCAGTGATGTCTCATGACGTGGAGGAGAAAATTATTGTGAATTTTGTGATAGATAATCACAAAAATGAGAAAAAAATATCTGTTGTTTTGAAATGGAAAAACGAAAATTTGTAATTAATGAAGGGTCAAAGTAATAAAATTAGTAGGAAGCGTTTATGCTATTGTCAATTCATATGAAGGTGAATATGTATAAGGACTTTTTGTGTGTGTTATTTTTTTTATGCAAACTTTTGGGTCTCTTTAGAAATAACGGATTTAAGATATTTGTTATTTGATTATGTTTATTGATAATGATTTTACAGTATTTGTTATGTCTATTGAATTGATTACGGTAAAATGGAGTTGTTTGGTTGACATAAAATTTATTTAAAAACTTCCATGGGAAGTTCTACTCATATGTGGGATTTAAGTAGGTAACTTCTTCCATTTTTGTGGAAAGTAGAACTTTGCGGGAGAAGTAATACGAGGTAAAGTTGTTTGGTTACTCACCTAGGTTCTTAAGATAAGTAGAATTTCTCATAGAAAGTTTTTCTTCCCATATCAACCAAACAACTTCTAGCACTTTCTAGTAAATGAAACCTAAAAGGAAAATACTACTTCCTAGCCCTAGGAAATACTAATTTCTACCTACAACCAAACAAGCCCCTAAGTTTTGTCACACCAAAAAGAATGAATAGTCTAACAATATCTTTGAATACAGAGTAGTTCTTCTACTATAATAAAGCACAGAACTATCTAGTTCGTACTAGCAGTCATACAAAGGGGTAGTTTTTTTTTTGGGCGGTTGATCTTAATAATACTTCACAATAATTTTGTAGCACATAATTATGTAGCACGGAATAAATGCCTAACCATAAAAAGGCAGTTTAATATATATATCTATGATGATTGATTGTCATCATGCATATGCACTATCATTCAATCTTTTAATTATATAAGTTATCGAATTTGATTGATGATGCTTAATTATGTATCATGCAGGCAACTAAAGATGCAGGGGTGATATCAGGCCTCAACGTGCTGCGTATCATCAACGAACCTACAGCAGCAGCCATAGCTTATGGCTTAGACAAGAAGGCAGCACGAACAGGCGAGAAAAATGTCTTAATTTTCGACCTCGGTGGTGGAACCTTCGACGTCTCGATTCTTACAATCGAAGAAGGTATCTTCGAGGTGAAATCAACCGCTGGAGACACCCATCTTGGAGGTGAAGATTTCGACAACCGCCTTGTAAACCACTTTGTCACGGAGTTTCGTAGGAAGAACAAAAAGGACATAAGTGGCAATGCAAGAGCCTTGCGTCGTCTACGCACTGCGTGTGAGCGTGCAAAGCGAGCACTCTCCTCCACCGCGCAAACCACCATTGAGATTGATTCCCTATACGAGGGGATCGATTTTTATTCGACAATCACGCGTGCAAGGTTCGAGGAGTTGAACATGGACTTGTTTAGGAAGTGTATGGAGCCGGTGGAGAAGAGCATTCGAGATGCAAAGATAGATAAGAGCCAGATAGATGAGGTTGTTCTTGTAGGAGGGTCTACAAGAATTCCTAAGATTCAACAATTGTTGCAAGATTTCTTCAATGGAAAGGAGCTTTGCAAGAGCATCAATCCTGATGAGGCCGTGGCTTATGGTGCCGCGGTACAGGTACGTGCAACAAATGTATCTTTGGTCTTGTAAATTGTTCTTATGTTGATCACCAAAATTTACACTATATATACGTGTTTGGGTGCAGGCAGCAATTTTGAGTGGTGAGGGAAATGAGAAGGTGCAAGACTTGTTGTTACTAGATGTTACACCATTGAGTTTGGGGCTTGAGACTGCTGGTGGAGTCATGACAACTTTAATTCCTAGGAACACTACGATCCCTACTAAGAAGGAGCAAATCTTTTCAACTTACTCGGATAATCAACCAGGAGTTCTTATACAAGTATATGAAGGCGAAAGGGCGAGGACAAAGGATAATAACTTGCTTGGGAAGTTCGAGCTTACAGGGATTCCTCCGGCTCCTAGAGGAGTGCCTCAGATAAATGTGACATTCGATATCGATGCAAATGGGATATTGAATGTGACCGCGGAGGATAAGACTGCTGGGGTGAAGAACAAGATAACGATCACAAATGATAAAGGGAGGTTAAGTAAGGATGATATTGAAAGGATGGTGAAGGAGGCAGAGAAGTATAAGACTGAAGATGAGGAGGTAAAGAGGAAGGTGGAGGCTAAGAACTCGTTGGAGAATTATGCATATAATATGAGAAATACTATAAAAGATGACAAATTTAAGAGTAAGTTGGGGGAGGAAGATCGAGAGAAGATCGAGAAGGCGGTAGGAGAAGTGTTAGAGTGGGTGGAGGGGAATCAGTTGGCTGAAGTTGATGAGTTTGAGCATAAACAAAAGGAGTTGGAGGAGGTGTGCAATCCAATTATTTCAAAGATGTATCAACAAGCAGGTGGTATGGATGGAGGGGTTGGTGATGAGGAAATGGGCGATGGTCCTAAAGCTTCTGGTGCCAAGAGTGGTGGCCCGAAAATTGAAGAGGTGGATTGATGAGGTTGCTCCTCTGTTTTATGTTTCTTATGTTTTCTGTAAGTGGGGTGTAGTTTTGTTGAACTTTGAATGCTTTTCCTTGGTGCTATATCTTTTGTTGTGTTAAATTAAATTCTATATGTGAGATGTATAAATGATGTTTAAATCCTGATGTGTGTGTACGTGAGATGTGTGTATCGTAGTGTGTACCATGTGTATGTGTGAGAGATAATGTGTATATACGAGACGTATATGTTATAGCGTGTATCATCTGATTGTGTAATAGAATAAAGTTCTTATGTAAACTTGTACTTGTACCTTTGAAGAATATGCATGTATATTTTGCATTCTTGACATGGTATGTGATAGCTTATATTGTTGTGCGTGTATTGCCTATGATGACATAATTGTGTATAATGCGGAGTGATGAAATTTATGCAACAACTTTTTTTTTAAAGTAAAATTAATTTATTAATGAAAAGTTATACGATATCTACAATAGAAATCTGGATTAACAAATACATAACAATTTTGAATTATATATTTGTTTTTTTTACTTAGGGATAAAGGAAAATCCTCAGATGAGTCCCATGAGATTTGATTCCTAGACTTTAGGGATATGAGGTGGGAAGCGATGCTACTACTCCACCACCTCAACCAAACATTTAGTTGTAATAAAGAAAGGACATATACTTGACAATGAGTCCAAATGTTATACTTTAAAAACAGATTTTAAAATTAAAATAATATTTGTCCCTGATAGGGTTGACTATCGTGTCAATTCTAGGTGCACCAAATGTTCATGTGACTTGTGTAAATGTGTTTGGCCAAGAGTCCTTAGCAATAAACTTTATTTAAAACACAATATTTGTGAATAGAGTTAACAAAATGAGGGTATAGCATAAATTTTTTGAAAGGGTTAAAAGGGTATAGAATCAAGAAGTAAGCTGCACAATTTGTAAATTGTAAGCAGTAGAAGCTGATATTTCATCACCTCAACAAGATCACGTCTTTGAGGATAAAGTAGATGAAGAGGTAGACATCCACTGTCTTAATTTTATAAAACTATACTAAGAGAACAATTTCTGCAATTTCAGGCAATCAACAACTGACAACTGAGAATCCACATATACGACGTGTACCAGCATTGAAAGGCAGCAATTGAATCAGAGTCGATATATAAAATACTTCCTCCATTCTTTTATTATTGCAACATTTTCCTTATTTTGGAAGTTTCATATTGATTGCAACACTACGAAATTTGACTATGTTTTCTCTCTCTCTCCTTATTACATGAGTCTTTTTTTTCATCTCTCTTATCTCCTTAAAAAATGTGCAACTCCTACATATTGCAATTATTAAAGAACGGAGGAAGTATACTCCTAAAAACCGAAACTCTGGGATGTATGAAACGAAGCATGAAAAAGAACTAAAAAAAAAGACAACACTAAGCACGTCAAGACAGCTATTAAAAGTGTTATAAAGTCAAGTGGTAACTCCATTCTCCAGTTATCAACATCCATACACTATCAATGTTCTACATCTTCCAAAAGACTGCACTACTACACTCAATCGTCAAATTAGACAATATTCACTGATCCCTCGTCAGCTCAAAGAACTTCTTCATCAAGTATCAGTCAATATCTCAAAGACGCGAACTTCATTATATTAAGATAAGCAAAAGAGAGAAGCTAATAAGGGTTTTTTCTCGTAAAAGGTTCGTACATGAACTACTGCCGGTGCAATAATTGCTAGAACTGCATCTTCCAGTACACAAATTCAACTATAGAGTGCTTGTCCTCTATCTGCAAATCACAAGCTGCGTCTCCATGGTCATATCATATAACCGAAGCCTGGCCAAGACACATGGACGTGCACAAAAAATTAGGCTCATTTGGACAAGAACTCACATGTGATGAAGAGTATTTTGACAAAGGGTTAAAATTAAGCTACTATAATTTACCCCTAACACAAAAGAGTACTACATATGCAGGGAAAATTTCTTCCCCCATTCACACTGCCATTCAACAAGGGTATTAGTTTGCCAAGAAACTCGTTCCTTGACAAGAATCAGATAGAGGGACTAGAGAACGCTCCAAAAAGAGTAAAAATAAAATTTACAGGAAAACCCGGATTGAGGTTCAGTTACAAGTATTCCATCTAAGAGCAACTTGAGATGAGAAAAATGTAGAAGTCTTTACCTTCTCAAGCAAGGACTTGATTTCAGCATGTTGCTTGATCATCTCTTGGTTCTTCGGCTCCAACTTCAAGGCATACTCTATATCCTCCATGGATCCTTTCAGATTCCCGAGTTCTTTTCTGGCTAAAGCTCTGCGTCCATATACTTTAAAATACTCACTGTCTAACTTCAAGGCCTCAGCGCAATCCTCCTCCGCCTCACAAAAACTGCTGATCTTGAGATACACCATTGCCCTATTTGCGTAAGCTAAAGCACTTGGCAATAGAGCAATGCTTCTGGAGTAGCTCTCTATAGCTTCAGTGAATTCCTGATCCTTGAAGTACTCATTGCCTTTTTCTTTTGCATCTGCAGCATCTGCAAGAGCAATACTCCAGTTTTATTTTATATAGTTGGGCCAAAAAAGGGGGCAGAAGGGGGAGACCAAAGAACTGGCCTACACGCATGATAATACCATGACGTGTGTGGCAAATCAAATCAGGCGATGATTAAACTCACAGAACCAACCCACCCCTTCCTCTTTGAGCTCAATTACCAACAAAATGTAAATGTCACATCATAACGCCTTGTATCTGGACCTCAGGACATTACTGCTGACATCTTTATATTTATCTCAGACCAACCTAACTAACCTAGTTCAAATATAGTGTCTTTTCCCTTTTCTCTGGCAGTTAATAAGGTACACAATGCTCCTTTTGGAATTTTTAGATCTTTCTCACAAGGGAGATATAGGATGCAGTTATTAATGATTGAGCAAACAAAAAGTTGAAGAGTCCCGATAGATCTTCTCAAATTGATAGCTTCAAGGTATGCTATTCAAGGTTCTGATGGCTTTTTTGTTTTTCCTAACCAGATTAATAAGAAATTGCTTAACAAGTTGACATAGGACTAAGCAGAATCGATCTTTAACACCCAAGGCTAATTTCTTCAGGATAAAAGTCTATCTAGTAGGATATTCTTCCTAGAACTTCTTAGTCGAGTGGAGCCAAGAGTGGATTGGTCAGTACCGTAGTAACCGATGGCGAAATTGAATAGTCACTCTTGGCAGGATATACAATTCTTTCATACAATTTCTCAAAAGAAATTCTCCCATATAACCTACAAAATATATAATCATAAATTGCTTCCAAAATATAAGCTTTGAATACCAACTAACAAAATACAGTAGCAGATTTGATGTACTATATATTAGAAAAACATTAACAAGTATTTGAGAGAAAATATTACAAAAAAGAAAGGGGCTTGGAGACTGTGAAAACTCCATTGAGAGTTGAGAAGTTCTTGGTGGGCTGGAGAAGATTACAGTAAATATTGAAAAAAATCAAACAGCAAGCAGGGAAAGCGGAATGTTGGAAATTAGAAGCGATTTGTTTTTATCCTTCACAAGGCAGGTCAATGGAACAGTCTGACATGTACAATAAATGGTAATGGCATAGGTGAATGTTCTTCAGTGTGTGCAAGGCACATAGCAGAGGCCTGTGAAGAGAGGGTTGGCAACTGTCACGTATCTGGGGACCCAAGTGGCAAGACATCAGTGGTTAGGAGCATCTCAGGTCCTCAACTAAAAAGCCACTGGGAATCAGAGGAGTGAATAAAATGCAAGGGAATAAGCTTCTTCTCCACTATCATAATGTCATATGTCATTTAAGCATTGATACTTTGCCAGATTGTTTAATGTGAGGCTATTACCTTATGCAGGTAAGTTGTAACCATTGTAACACATAGACAAGCAATGAAATACAAGTGTAAAACTAACCCCTTTCTTCTATACAAATTTTCCCTCTCAATCTTTAGTCGTTATGATTTATGAACTAGCAATTATTCTCTTAGTTTTTCAAGAATTCACTTTCTTTTCGGAATACCTTTGAGTTAAGCGAAAGCTTAGTCTCTGTAAATTTCCAAATTATAACACAATTTAGTTTCTACAGAAAGAGAAGAAGACAAAAACTCCACTATATACATGCTAGATTTAAGATGATGACAGTGGAAGCCGAGAAGCAAAAGAGATCAAAAAACTAAACATTTAATACCCTATACTATACATTTAACACCAATGTCATCATCAGAACTTTCTACAAACTTAATTAGCCCTTCTTCCTGCAAGTGAAGGCAGAAATCTACCATTCAAAAAGACCAACTTGACAACCATGGAGCCAATGATATACTATGGACTCTACTGCAGCAAATAACTCAAGACATGTCATAAAATGGAACAGGGTTTGCAAAAATAACTACAGTAGTACAGTTGGCAAGCCTAAACAAACAGCCATTCAGCCAAGCCTAACCTCAGAAGTCAGCTACCGCAATCAGTTTGCTACAAATAAACATATGACAGAACATAAATGTTTGGCACACCACAACCTTGTAAGACAAACAGCTCTGTGAGTAAACTTGAACACAATGAATGAATAAAACCATAACAGACTAACTTAAACCACTTACAAAAGCGCGGAGGGACTGAAGCCGGCCAACTCGGAAGCACAACTGGGATAGCCCACTTACAGCCAGACAAGTTAGCACCAGTACCCACCTTTCGAGTCTTAAAATTATACGGAATAACACATCCCCCCATCTCAATAAAGGCAACATCAACCTCGAAAGGATGGCCGAAACAAACCTTGGGCAGTGACTTCTCCAATCCACAAGCCAAAAAACAACTCTCAACATCCACATGACCCACATTGTACATCAAAGCCCATCCCTCTTCCGGTGACCCATAACCCTTCAACCTCCACACGTTAAGCACATGATCACCTTCCTCAAACACCTCCAAATACTGAATAAACCCTCCTCCCACATAAACAAACCGACTCTCTTGCAATCCAGGTTCATTCGACGGCCTCCTACATCCACTAGGGAGCGAAATAAACCGACACAAAGCCCTCTCCTTCTTACTCTCCATAAAACAAAAAGGATCCTCATCCCACACAATGATCCCAACACTCAAATCAAACCAAACCAACCTTCCACAAAACTCGAACACGCCTTCCCGTCTCCATAAATGCATTCCTAGCATATAATCAGACCGTTTTTGCACCCATTTCCCAGTATCAGAACAATAACACATCAAAAAAGCCATCACAGCAGAAAAATCACTAGAAAGCACAGTGTGATACTCCACTACCATAAACTTCTCCACTGCTCCATATGAATCAAGTCGGGTTATAAACCCAACTGCCGGAGCCATACTTATGGGCCGAGATGGTCTCGCCAGTCGGGCCCACTCCCGGGTTATCGGGTTACCCACAAATAAAGCATCTTCAGTTGTAGTAGCAGAGAAATAATCAGGGTTTTTCTCATGTTCTTTATGTGGGTCCCTCTTAATTAAGATGGAAAACAACATTAATCCATTGCTAGAGCATAGGATAACAGCATAACATTTTGGGTTAGTGATTGTATTAGTTGCTAGAGTATTAGGATTAACAGAGAGTGAGCTTATGTTAGGGGGATTAACATGGTTAAAACGAGTTACATGTTTTTCTGACTCAGTGTGAAACGAGATGACTCGGTTGAGGATGAACCATGAAACAGAAGAAGAATTGTGGGAAATGTAAAAAGAGATGAATTTTGGGTTGGAAATGATTGAATTCCATGTTTTTGAAACGCATTTGCAACGGCATACTGATTTGGCGGGTAATCTGGTTAAGATTTCGGATATTATTTCATCGGATATATTTTCAAGCGACATCTCAATCATTGTTTGCCGAAAATTTTGGGAACTTCTGTTAAATAAAACTGGGACTTTTACTTTCTATATTTGGAATTTAATATTAGGGTTTAAAGAGGAAGACGGTGGAAGAAGGAAGGTTTTATATGTGTTGAGGTAAATGGTTGTGAGTTTAGGTGAATGGGCTGAATTCAGTGGGTTAATTTGCAATTGTTTGCAATTGTAAGTCTAGTTTTTACTGCCACATAATTAAGCCTATGCATTTGGGTTATCGTGTCGGGTCAGGTCAAGTGTTTTTTAAAAGGCCTACTTTCGAGTGTGTATAGTTGATTTAGGTTATTTTCGAATAGGTTTAATTTTGACCCAATTGCACAACTCTACCCAAAAAAATAGAGAATATACCCTAATATTGATTTTTGAATTTTCCATCTTCTTAATCTATACCAACTTAAATTATCTTAATCTATTAGATTCTATATAAAGGGCAAAGCTCATTTTGGTGGTGTGTCTAGGACGATTGTGATATATTGGATTATCAGTAGTTTGATATTTGTATCTTGAGTTCTTGACATTGGTCATGTTAGAAATATAAGGTAAATTGTAACCATGATTATTATGAATAATTAGAGGGAAAAGAATGCTAATCTTTATTGGATCTATAATCCTAAAAAGTCGTGGTATGGTGGCCAATAACTTCAAAACGAATTTCGCCACCTCTAGTGCGGAATTTTTTGTGACGTTCATTCCCCGAGGTTAACATATTTCAGATAGAAGGTTGAAATCTGTCAATAATTGCTCTAATCTATAGAGGAAAGATAATAGGGTAGACGATGTGTTATGGCTAATAATAATGTAGATTATGTTGTCTTTTAGAATATAGGTTGATATATCATTATATCTATAAGATGGCTTCCAAATAAAACAAGAAAACGCAGAAGGTAATCTCCAAAAATGACCCCAAATACAACTAGGCCACTACACATCTAAATCTGGACGAGTACAAGGAAACCCGACAAGGTCAAAACACCTCCACAATTAATGAACTATTGCATCATATATATCCAACAAGGTAACAAGTCTACAAGTATTATAAATATTTGCTCTTAAGAATTTCTTTACGTTCTCTAGGTACGACTTATAGACATTTTAGCTGGGGTGAAACAACTTTACAATTTCTTTTTTCTTAAAACTTTTTAAAGTAAAAAAAACGAAAGGCTAAGAATGTTCCTGTAAATATTTCGATTTTAATTAGTTTAACCTAAGGTGATACTAAAACGAGCCAACTCGCCAGCTACTCGAGCTCAAATCAGTCAACACTTGACTCGGGTGAGCTCAATTCGAACTTGAGCTCGACCAATCAGCTCAGTAGAAGGAATTAGTGTAGGAAATAAATAGTAGGCATTCAAACAGCAATTGTATGCAGCTGAGACATCAGAGGTTTGCTCGAGAACTATAAACAATGCACAAAATGACACAATTGAAGTTTTACAAATATAGTGAAGTTCAACAACTATCTTAGCTGGTAAGTTTCAGCCATCTTTGTAGAAAAGAGATGAAAGTCATCAGATTATCACTAAATTAGTCAAAGTTTCAAAATAAACAAAGCTAGCTCATAGAAGAACTTTACGAAGTATCAGAGAGCATCTTATGGAGTCACTAAACCTGTAAACCATCTAGTCTCGAAAGAGGCATACAAACAGCCTACTTGCTAACGAAATGCCGCAAAAATCTCCACCTTTCACCAAAAAAATAGCCAGTGTAACGCTCATCCACCACATGCACATCTTAAGCTACATTTGTCCTGATTGCAGTCAATTCACGCCTGGCCAAGATTCAAAGACAGATAAAATAATACTTCATTAATTAGGAAAATAAGGTTCAAAACTCATATGTAATGAAGAAATTAATTCAGAAAGCCTTTGTGAAAAAGAGGATTCATCCCCTGCATAACCTAACATGAACTAAGAAACAAAAAAAGAAAGTAGTTCCCCATCTTCAACACTGCACAAAATGTGCATTACTGATTACCTTCACTAGGTCAAGCAGTAAGAAGAACGATGTAAAATACAGGAATACCTAGATGGAAGTATCTAAGACATAAGTATTCATTTTAGGAGCAACTTGGGATAAGAATGTAAAAACGTAGTTACCTTCTCAAGCACAAGCTTGAGTTCAGCATGTTGTTTCTTCATTTCTTGGTTCTTCGGCTCCAACTTCAAGGCATACTCTATATCCTCCATGGCACCTTTCAGGCTACCAAGTTCTTTTCTTGCTGAGGCTCTGCGTGCATATACTTTAACATACTCACCGTCCAACTTCAAGGCCTCGCAACAATCCTCCTCTGCCTTGCGGAATTTATTGAGCTTGAGATATGCCAATGCCCTGTTTGCATAAGCAAAAGCATTTGGCGAAAAAGAAATGCTTTCGGAGTAGCTTTTTACAGCTTCAACAAATTTCTTTTCTTTGAAGTACTCATTACCCTTTTCTTTTGCACGAGCTGAACCTATAAGTGCAACCAAGGGTTTATATAAATGTGTACTTCCGTAAAATAAATTGGACCGAACAAGAGACAAAGATGCAGGAGAACCCAAAAATGACTCAAGAGTGAAGACATGAAATGACACGAGGAAACTAAGGGATCGGATACTAAATTTTTCTGCTAAAGAATTATAACTACGCATGGCGTTGAGCCGAACGAAAAGGCCTAATTTAGAGAGCAGAAGCGATACAAAAAAAACAATACTCCATTTATCAAACTACAAATGTTTCGTTCAAGTTTTGGGGTCAGGCTTACAAATTATAGACAAAATTGGTGGTCTGAATTGCATTTTAGAAGAACCCATAGCAGAAGCTTTGACCTATACTAAAATTTATTGGGAGGAAGTGTTAGTAAAAGAGGAAACTTGGAAGTGCAAAAACCTTGCTAAGACAATCTTAGTGGGCAGGAGAAATTACACATTACAGTATAAACATGAAAGAGAATCAAGGAAGCAAACAACGTGAAATGAAGATAGAATATCAAAAGTACTAGCCTTCACGAGAAACAGCGCAAGACACAAACAAGGTGACAAAACAAAGCAAACAACAATTTCTAAAGAATATTCTAAAACCAATATGGTTGATTGAGGTTATAATAAAACAAGTCTAGATGTCATCAAAGATGTGATCATCAAGACACCTAATTTCAAGCCTTGGTAGTCCATATCTCCAATATTTACTCCTCCAATTTACTGTCAATATAAATTCGCAAACATCAACCATGAAACAAGCTAAACATTAGGAGGAAAAAAACTTCCACACGACATAAATTGAATACTATGGACTATAATGTACCAAGGTAAACAAGAGATCATGAAATGCAAGAAACACTAGTGAAAAATGCATGGTTTGCAAGCCTAAAAGTAGCACTCAATCTCATATACAGAATTTTCAGTAGAATGCAGTTCAGGTCCTACACCTATCACAAGGAAAAACATAATCCAAGGGACATGGCAAATTAAGGTCTTATTAAAATCATTTATCATTCCATATAAAGGAGGCCCGAAAACGCACAAGGAAGCTACGAAAGAGCTGCGCAAACAACTTACAGAAACGCGGAGGAAGTGAAGTTGGCCAACTTGGGATCACAAATGGAATAACATACTTATGGCCAGCCAAACTACCACACATCTTCAACTTCCTAGTCTGAAAATCAAAGCTTAAAGTACGATCAACCGTGTCAAAGAAGGCGGTATCAGCCTCAAAAGGGTGCATAAAACAAGCCTTAGGCATTGTATTCTTTTTCATCTTATAAGACAATAAGCACCTCTTAAAATCGACACGAGAAACATTATACATCAAACTCCACCCTTCTCCACATAATCCAAAATCTCTCAACCTCCAAACCTTAAAAATACAATCTCCTTCCTTCCACACCTCCATATACTGAATACACCCTCCACTACTCACATCAACGGACCGCTCGTCCTCCAATCCTACCGTGTTCGCCGGCTTCAAACACCCTTTCGGAAGCGTAATGTACCTCAACACAGCCTTATCATTCTTCTCTATACAATCAAAAGGGTCCTCATCCCATACAATCAATCCACAACTCAAATCATACCAAACAAAACGTCCAAAAAATCCGAAAACTCCATCACCTCTCCACAAGTGCCCTCCAAGCATATAATTAGCATCTTTTCCTACCCATTTTGCACTACTAGAATCAAAACACAGCATATTAGCAGAGTTACTCCAAATATAAGGTACATACTCAACAACTACAAATTTCTCAACAACACCGCATAAATCAACCTTAGCTAAAAACCCAACAGCAGGACGTCTACATATGAACTTAGGAGAAGGTTCTGGAAGTGGGACCCATTTATTAGTAACCGGGTTAGCAACAAACAAAGCATCCACATCTCGAATATAAGTAAAATTATCTGGGTTTTTTGCATATTCTTTATATGGGTCTTTCTTTAATATGCCATATAGTAATAACCCGTTACTTGACCCGAGTATGATAGCAGGGCAGTTTTTATGAGTCGGGTCAGTAATCGGGTCAGAAACTAAAGAGTGAGGTTTTACAGAGAGTGAACTCACTTTAGGGGGTTGAAGTAGGGTGAAGCGAGTTATGGGTTGGGTTGACCCGGTTTTGAGTTGGATGACCCGGTCGAGGAAAACCCATGATGGGTGAAAGTGAGAAATGTAAGAAGAGATGAATTTTGGGTTGGAGATGAGAGAATTCCATGTTTTTGAAACGCATTTGAAGCGGTGGATTGATTTTGTGGGTAATTTGGTGAGAATTTCGGATACTATTTCATTTGGGAAAATGCCTGAAGGATTATCAGTTGACAATGACATGGTTTGTTGTGATGTAAATTTGTGGGATTTTTTTTGGTTTTCAAAGTTATGGTTTCTGGTATTTTAAGGGGTTCTTGTTGCGTTTATGTACTGATGTTTGCTGAGAAGGATTGGGTAATAATAATACGTTTGCAGTCGTGTGGAGTACGCTAAACTGTGTGATTCGGTTACTACAAGAGGGCTTACAAACTTGCGAGAAACTGCCACTTTCTTGAACTGAACATTAGTGAGCCCACTCTTTTATTCTTTTGTCTGAGTGTGTAGGTTTGTAAATAGTTGCACCATTTTAATTTTATATACGGTTTACATTTTACACTTAGATTAACTTTGTGATTTATATTTTAGAAAGACCATAGTCATGTGACATCTTATTATATTCGTTTTAATGTATACTTCCTCCGTTTTATAATAAGTAAAACATAGGAATTGGGCACAAGATTTAATAAACATCACTTTTAAAAGCCAAAAAGTCATAAAATGCCATTTACATTATCAAAAGGAGAGAGAAAAGCAAACCACACAAGTTTGTGATGGGTACTCTTGTCATTTTGTCACTTTCTTTTTTCCATTTAAGGTATGTTTCACTTATTTTGAAACATTCTAAAATACTAAGTGTTTCACTTATTATGGAACGGAGGAAGTATTTATTTTAAAATTCACTTCTTGTAATTTTTGTTAATTGTAAATTAAAGATATTAAGTTAAAACCATATGCATCGGCAAGTGTGAAAGTTAGGAATGGTGTAACTATGTCTAAATAGCGGAAGTATTTTTTTAGATAGGTAAGTTGAAGTTCTTACAAGGAAGGGGGAAATTGGGGATACCTCTAGCAAGAGGTGAGAATGTGAGATACGATCTCAAAGGTATCGGAAATGATGTCAATACCACTAGGTTATCACCTACTGTGCAAGTGAAATTACAAATGTACAGGGTAGTATCAAGTTTTTTTACAAATCTAAAGGGTCAAATATTAAGGTAAAAGTCATAAAATGGTCAAATGATATAATTACATATAGTATGTTATTGTTATAGTTATTTTCATAGGTATTTAAAATAGAGATTGAATACTATGTTATTGTTCATCTAAATAAATGTATTTTCATAAGTAATGAATCTTATTTTGAACCATATTTCGAGCACTTCCAATAGTATACAAATTATAATATTTTGAATTATGTATCAATAGTTATATTCAGTTTACATAGAGTAATAATTTATGTTGTTTATTCAAAACCAAACTCTAATTCTTTTTATCCAAAAATCATATTTATATCAGTTTAGAACTCGATTTTTTTTAATTAAAAATCTGGCATTGACGGAAAATGGGGTTGTAACATATGAAATGTAACTCATGTGCCCTACATATGTTTGGTTTTAGTGAGTCATGTCCTCGTAAATTTTCTTTTTTCAGGTCTTCTTTTGGCAGATTTCTTTTAAAATGGTTGTTTTTCACAAAAACTTGTATCTTGAATGTTGTTTCCGACAAATTTTCCTAGTATTGGAATGTATGGATTACTGGAATCCACACTCACATTCTAAACCAAAACGCTTGTTCTGTGCTCTCAAGGCTATCGAACTCCATGACTTCTGTGGGTTTGAGAAGCAAGTAAGAATGGGAGAGTATTTCTTGTAAACTGCTGCAAGGTCGCGGGTGATGAAGATCTGCGCAGCGTGCCATCAAGGTGCAGGGGAAGAAATGAGGGTCTCTAGCCTGTGTGAATATACTATTTGTAGTTTGTACCCATGGCAATTCATCACCTTTCTAGTTTCCCTTACCTGTTTGATGTAGCTGGTGAATTGCTTCACCTTTGTTTCAGTTGGTTGGTTAGACATGATGCAATGACTTTTCAATCTCTTATTGGTTAATGCTTTTTCCTGTTTCTAACAAAGCATGCATTCTATTCTTGCAACGTAACTAGAATTAGCACTGCACTTGGGAGTAGTCGCAGTAAGTTAAGCATGTGCACATTGGTGATAGATCACTACTTAATTTGTCTTCTTGACTTGTGAATAAATCTTGCATACTCAAAACCTCCTCGAGCACTCCCTTCAAAAAAAAAAAATAAAAAAAAAAAAAAACCTCCTCGAGCATTTTGTTCCGAGATCTTGGCTTCTCTTTGAACCTCATCATTACGGCTGCCTGTGCAGCTGTGCTACTATTATGCCAAGACACTCTTAAAGTCAGGGATTATGTTTCTTGTCATTGTAGAAATTGACAAAATATACTCAATTAAGAAGGACATCTCTGTGTAATTAGGCTGTTTGAAGAAGCTTATGATAATTCAACAGAACTGCAAGGTTAGATTCTAAATTCAGACCACTCTAAAGTGTTAATTAAGGGAGTTTCCAGAGTGTTTAGTAAGGGCTCAAAGTATAAAGTCCAAAATGGACCAATATTTCTGTTGATTTTCCAAGGTTTGAAGAAATCAGACATGAAGTTAAGCCAACTACTAACATAATCATCATAGTAACACAATTGATTTTTTGTTAATTAAATCCAGATAGTACGACTATTATCAAGTTTCAAGCATACTAACGTAACAGTAGGATCAGGAAAATTAACTTCAGTTGATTATATAGCAGATGAAATCCCTACGAACTTCTGAAATGACAAATTTTAGCAAGCTGATTAATATTTATTATTTATATGGTCTAAAACTCCAGCTCCCAATGCTCAGTAAAATTTCGTCGTCGCCAAGCATGAATTCATCAGAATCCTCAAGTGCGGTATACTCTCAGCTTGACTGCGATCCCCCACACCTCCATAACAAAAATAAAAATGATATCATTCTCATAAGGTATTAAATTCCATAAGAGGAAAGAAAAATTATGGTACATAAAAGTCTTATTTTATTCAGAACATTCAGTGCAGGCAAAGTATCAGAATTGAAGACCCAAATACTGACATCATATATTCATATTTTTGAGTTATCAGAGTTCAGAGAGAGGCTCTAGTTCCAACTACATCATATATTGCCAGCATATTGATCACTCCAACATACCTGTAAATCAAGTGCCTGATCGGTCTGTGGTTCTGACCCATCAGGTTCTGACTCATCAGGTTCTGACAAATCAGGTTCTGACCAATCAAATTCACTGTCACTATCCTCGGACATGCAGGTATTATCTTTACCAACAATGATAATTTCACATTGATTTGAGGCTCTAGGGAGAGTTAACAACATCTTCAAGATCTCGTTCTCTGCCATAGCATCGAGCCAAGGGCGTGTATGGATCTTGAATTCATTGAGTAGTGCGCTGTTGCTTAAGAAATATCTTACTACTTCAAAACCTACTTCCACATCAAAGCCATGATATTCAATTTTTACAAGGGATAACCCATTTCTTTTGATCTTATTAATGTCAGGCCAATCATGCATCAACTGCAGAAAAGTGACAACAGAAGAGCTAAGTCAAAGAATAGTTTCAAAAGGCTCATTTAGAGAAAGAGTAAAAATGTAAACATGCCTAATCAAGTTTTAGTCTTTTAGGTGAAAAACATATGTACCTTGTGAATGATTAAACATTGAAGATGTGGAGCATGTCTGAGGATGTGTAGTACTATTGACCAGGAAGTATATCCTACTTCCAAGTGAATCAAATTCTGGAATACTGGCAGCTGATTATGGTAATTAGAACCCTGCATTACTCAATAATCCAAATTGTTAACACTTACCCTGAGCAATGAGCATACTACATATCATCTATACAAAAATCAAGTAATGAGAACATTATGGAGCAAATCAAATCTGGAAGAAGGTTTATTTAAGACATAGAACAACTACAAGATAAGAATGACGGCAGACACAGAAATAGGAGCACTTACATCCAGAATAATACTGTGTAGTACCAAAGTCTTGGTGTAACAAATTTTCTGAAGAAGCTTAATCCATCTTACGCTTGAAGTCCAAATGTCAAGTCTTGCTTCAACCAATGAACATAGCTCATTCACCACATATTGCCGGATCCGGCCAATCGATAGGTGAAGAACTTTCAGATTAGGTGTTTCGATCAGGATTGGTCCATATGATACAATTCTCAGTGTTTTGAGTGAAGAGGAACAAACTGAAATCCCTTTATGTCCCATACAACGATCAATATTCAGTTCTTTAAGGACTTTACTACTGGATAAGATGCTCGAGAAGGGATCATCCTTGTTTGAAAACACAACTTCACTAAGAGAAAGGATCTCAAGACATGGAAGATCAAATGAAGCTAGCATGTCGAGCTCAAATGGGCCTTCTAGTTTTAGGACAGTTAACTTTTGTTTATCAACTAAAAAGTGTGAGGGTATCTTGACAGAAAAATGCTTAGCTATAACACAAAGCTCAAGAACGCAACGCCTAGCTATAACGAGCATCCATTCATAGACATGTATAGGGGGAAACTCCTTGTAGGCCTCAAAATGGACGCGTTCTAGACAAGGGGATCCATTAAGGAGTAAAACCCTGTTAACATAGTTCTTAAATCTAACATACTGTACTTCATTGAAGTTGATGTCTGAGCTTGTCATAGAAGACGGAAGATCCATGAAATCAAGGACAGGAACGTCATTCCAAACATACATCCATCTCTTTGATAATATGCTTGTAGCAACAGCACATCTTGATGGGAGAAACGCAAGAATATGACAGAGAACTTTGTCAGGTAAAAATCATTGATCCGATTTGCAGTTACTGAGTTGAAAGGTCGTTTAAGATGCTTTGATTGAATCATTTCTCTGCATATGAGACTCCAATATATCAGCGAAATTATTAATCTAGCTAATGAGATACTCCCTCTATTTCCTATAGGTCCTCCCATTCAGTTAACAGGAGATTTTGTTGGGTTTGTGAGAATGTATATTTTTATAATCTTAATTTTAGTCAAATTAGTAGATTGGAGACCCGCGTAAAACACAAGTGGAAGATCTTTAGTAAACGGAGAGTATAACATTAGATATATCTTGACAATTTCTTTACCAAACTAGATTCATCTTAAGCAGTTATGATTCATTATTTAGCAGCAACTATAAGCAATGTAGACTATTCTTAAAAAAGGCAGTGTGGACTAAATCTTAGATAGATATAGCATCAATCTTAAATTCTTAAGTAGTTGAGCATTACTTATTAGCAAAGTTGTTTATATTCCAAGGGCCTTACTGCTTCGGCGTAAAACAACTTAACCGAACCGAATTGACCGAATTAAATTATAACTAATTAATAGTAATGATAATAATTTAGGAAGCGAACCGAACCGAATCGAAAATAGTTCGAAAACAGGCCTTAAGTATATGATAAAAATTTAATCTTATTTACTCGTATATTTCCAATGATGAACTTTAAGATTAACAGTTTAACACTACTGTATGAATTATACTACGCAACTAGCATGGAGTTCATGTTTTCACTACAAAGTCACAGCAATTTATCTCAACATAAACAGCGATTCATACTACGATAACAAAAGTCCACAATTAGCTACGAAAAAATTCACAGGTAACTCCAAATTAGACTATATCATTAATAAAATTACTCAACATACATTAAAACAAAATTTAATCAAAAAAATCAAGAAGCTAAACAGTATTCATACCTTAAAAAAAAACTTAGAATTGGAGGGCAAACTATAGAGTGTGAAATGAAGTACCTCTATTCTTTCTCCAATGCTCCAGTCTAATGCTTCTAAGAGTACATGTAAGTTGAAACAATGATGAAAGTCATTTATACTACTAATTACTAATGATGAAAAGTCGACCTTAATTCATTTAACCGGATATTACGTAGAGCATTGGAAAATCAAATATATTAATGAAAATTCTGTGTAACCATTCTTTAATTTCTCTAAAAAAAACTTTGTTTACTTGTGGGATTTAACTTAAAATAAAACTAACCCAATGTTTTCTATTAAATTAAATTGCTCCTTCTATCGTCAATTTGTAATTAATTAATGGATATCATTTTATTTGTTTGATGAGTAATGCATAAATAATTTACCTGGTGGATAAAATTTTATTTGTTAACAGATCCTGTATGTATCTTATACCTAATAAATGCTTATTTAGTCCAATGAAAGAGTTGGAAATGAAAACCATCAATTCCTAGTAAATGAAGTACATTGAACAAAAAAGGTTGATTTGGTGCACTCAACGCCATTGGCTTATACTGATTACAAGATTTTAAGAAGGATTGACTAAACTCCTGTTCAATTTACCAGTATTTGAATTTTGAATTCTTTGTTTGTAATTTAACAAAATATATATATATATATATATATATATATATAAATCCAAAAAAAAAAAAAAAAAATTCAACTTATATCAAAATTACCTTATCGTGAAAATTAAATCCCATGCAAATTCGAACAACCAATTTGCTTTATCTTTTTGCTTCTAAGTCGTCTTTAAAAATTACCAAAGGAAAATGTCATTCAAAACCATGCGTAGTGTTTGCTTTCTTTTTTCATACTAGTTGTTGTTCGACGCGATGCGCGCCCGAACCCGCGGTGGAAAATACCTGGGAATTAACTCACCGGTGTAACTATTTTAGTAAATTCATTATTATTATCATTAAGCAATCGTATTTGCAATATTCGACTTAAGCTTAAGCGTAATCAAATAAGGGAAAAAAAACGTACACGGCCTCCCAAGAAAGCGACAATTATTATGAATAGTTTTTTTTTGAAGCAATTATTATGAATAGTTCTATGGTAATATAAGCAAAAATAATTTAAGCCATTTTAAAGTATATGAACGCGTAGGTTGGATAATAAGGCTATTAAATTATATTACATATATGCTTTGGTAGTGCAAATCCTTCTTGAGGTACACAATTTGCCCAAGGTTTGGTGCCTTATCTATTCTCCCATATCTATTACAATCACTAATTAATGCCTAGGAGCAAAAGAGCTTAGTTTATATTAGGCAGTGTTATCCAAGGTAGCAACATTAATTGCGAACAACCAAACGTTTGATAAACAAAATTAATTGTGTAACTATTTGAACCAAATCGTTATGGTATAATCTAATTTAAGTGCATTTGTTATATTCAAATTAAGCTAAATATAATATGTATATTAAATGTGAAGCTATTGTGCTAAGATGTTTGATGCTTATACTCACCATATAAATATTGGTCTTATAGTTGTTGCAAGGTAGCAAAAGTGATTGCGGACAACTAAATATTAAGCATTAGCATAATTAAGTTGGGAGAAACAAAGACATCTAAACTTGGTAGATAAGAGCGCGGTCCCCCAAGATGGCAAAACAATTTAGAAAAATTAAATGCTAAGCGTTAGAACACGAGATGAAGGAAAACAAGGTATCTAAACTTGATGCATAATAACATACATTAAGTAAAAGACATAATGTATATACATATTGCATTGTTGGCTTATAAAATATGACAAAGATGGAACTATATGAGCAAACTATGTTCCTCTAAATACCCGCACATCACTTAGAGATATATTACAAGTGCCTAACGACGCCCTAACCGTAACGCATTAGAGCACAATTGACAACAAACTATTAAAACATACCGAGAATCTATATAGTAATACTAAACAAAGGCCGCTCATGCAGTAGTTTAATTGCTAGGCTCAACAAGAGCCTCAATTCTAGGCCCATGAGCACTTGAGCGATCGATTTGCGGGTTCAAGCAACACCTTTTTTCTTCAAGCCTAGCCTCTCCTCAAGCACGACTCTCTTAAGGATCCATTACGGGACATTGTTGCGGGTAAGAGTTATCTCCGGGCCTACTTAAATCGGGGAAAAGGGAGGTGCACAACAATTCCTAGTCAGCTTTGAAGCCTTCCCATGCTTGTTACTTCAGACAAAACATCGACATAACATCTTGATGCATTAATTTGTTTACTTAATATAATTAGTTGTTGTTTGATATCCAATCCCTTCCGGATGGCAGAGGTGAACCATTTTGTGTTTCACATGGAATGGCAACAATGTTTAATATCAGGTCTAAGAAAACCAACACATCATTTCTATTTTCGACAGTGGTTTAGTGAGATACTACATTAACTTTTAGCCTTCAATAAAACAACATTTGCAGATTGAAAGCCACTCACCGAAAAGATTGATAGAAGATATGTAAATATCTTGTGAATATTCTGTGATTTAGTATTATCTTTGTATATCTTGGATGTATATTATCTTTCCATAATTATAGCTTAGTCAGTTGACTCTAGGTTGTATATTATCTTTGGTAAAGGAATGAGAAGGTTTCACGTCAATGAATCTTAGTTGTCATAACAGGATATTAAGGATATTATCTTAGTCATGGTATAAGGAATGAGGAAAAGGAGTCTTATTAAGGAAACAGAAAGAAAAGCGAGGAAGAATTTCACAACAATTCGGGGTTAGATTGATACCTGAGTTTCTTTAAACTGTAACATGAATATATTTTTGATCTTTTCATGCCTCCATCTCCCCCGAAGTGAATCTTTAACCTACTAAATGCTTATGATTAGTGTTAGATTAGTTGCTTGAAACTGTAACATGAATACACCTTTAATCTTTTCATGCCTCCATCTCCCCCACTTTAAACATCTTGAACCCAGGATAACTCACCCGACGAATGAAGATCTTGCAATATTTTGTTTCTAGTTGGTATCCCATTCTGTTTACTCTAGTTGGTATATCCCCTTCTGTTTACTATTCTCGTAATGGGTAGTGAAGTTCGATCTACGAAATGTGAAGGAATGAGCGAGATATGCTATTAAGAAAAGAATTTTAGAGACCCCTCTCTCGGTGGACTTCCTTCCTAAGTTACAAGCCGGAAAAATAGTTGTTCAGTAAACTAAACTATGTCTTTTTTGTGATTGTTAATCTGTTATTAACAATTCTACACATTTATTTTTATTAAGTATTATGAACAGCATTTATAGGAAAGTCTCCTTCCTAATTTTCATTTTTCCAACAATATAGATGTTTTTCTTTTGTACACAATTGAGACCAGAATGAAAGCTAAGCCTTGCAGCTCACCTTTTCATAATTGTCACCATCTTATGTGTGGTCATTATCTTCAGTTGACATATTGTGAACATATGTAGAAAGGCAGGGCCGTCTTAACCATATCAGAGGCCCTGTTCTAATCTTGTTACAATCTTAAAATCGGGGCCCTAAGTCCCTAACACAAACAAACGTGCGATGATCAAAATTTTATTTTATTAAGATAAGCAAAATTGGTTCACATTCATCAAGATCATCGGCCTTTAGATTACACAAAATTGGTTCACTGCTATGATTAGAAAGCAAAAGAAAAAGTCATCCCATAAAGGCACAGTGAAAGAAATCAAAATACCCATTCACAGAGTTAAACACTAAAATCCAAAACTAACCCAGAGTGAAGAAATTACAAAATTATTAAAATTACCCATTTCATAAACAGTAGAATAAAACTTAAATCAATCAAGGAACTGAGTTAGAAGCATGAAAATTTTAGAATAGTATATCTAATCTCAATAAAATCTGCATGAAAATTTCAGGTTAGTATACTTAAAAATTATCCACTGTTTGATTTTTTTCTGGATGATAAAAGAATTCGATTTCTTGGAATGAGTTGAGAAGAGATGACAGCAAAAAATTTCTTCCAGTTTGAAAATCTTTGATTTTCTTAAGGAGAATTGGAAATATGGAAGGACTCACGAAATTGAAAGTTTTTTTGGCAAAATTTAAGATTAGATATGAGATGATTTCCTTGAATTGAGAGAGTAATTACTAAATTTATTATGGGAAGTTGAATAATATCATGATTTTTTTTGGGATTAGGTAAGAAGAGGAGAGAGAATTGTGGAAGGTAGAAGAAGAGTAGAAGAAGCAGTTTATTCATGGGAGATGGTTTCCTTTTACTTAATTTTTTTTCTTCTCCTTTTCTCCTTCCATTGCCAACCAAACTTGGGCCCCCAGATTTTTGGGGCCCTGTTCCAGTGAACCGGTTGGACATGTATCCAGCCGGGCCTGTAGAAAGGGGACAAAGAATATGAGATAGGAAGTTAGGCACTGATGTCTCTAGTATATCCAAACCTCTGGCAAGTAAGCAGATATGCCTTAAGAGTAAAAGCATAAGCAAAGCAGCTCAAACGAACTTGTTGCTATGGAGTTGGCAAAAAATTCAGAAACAAAAGTAACATCTAGCTATTGTACACTATCATAATGCCATAATAGATCAAACAAAAAACAGCATGCTAGAAGCTTTTTATAAAGTCCTGATTAATTTGATAGATTTATTAGTGCAGGTGACTCAAATCATGATCTCACAGATAAATGAAGGATAAGAACATGAATCTTTTTTTGTTACTTTGGGAACTGAGGGGGCCAGGCGGTGCACCTGCTTCACGTGTCCAACAAAAGTGGTTTTAAGAAGCTAAGTAATTAGTGACAATAGAAATTTGAAATAGAACAATCCAAACTACTTTATAACTTTATCTTGCTTGAAGGATGAGGGGGAACACAAAACATAATTCAGATTTACAATGCAGTTTGAGGAAGCATACTTTTGGGTGACATTAACTTGATTTGTTTTCTTAGCCTTTCAAAGGTTAAAAGCCTCCTCCATATGAAGTTGTTGAATTCCTTAGCAATCAAAAAAGATTTTCATAAAACTAAATTCTATTTTGTTTGATGTAATAACAATATCTTTACTAGTACGTCCCTACCCCTATCCATCCCTACCCCTCGACCTAGGGGTAGGGATGTGGGTTATATGTGACTGTGAGTGTTCATATTTTGTCTATATTAGATATCGTTAGGGACATAGGTTATATTGGCAAAAATATAAGAGTAAAGCGTCTTCATAAAACATGTTCATGGCCCCTCCACTCCCCCCTCCCCTCTCTCCAGTTCATAGAACATAAAGAAAATCATAAGATTAAGAATTCAAATCAAAGACCATTACATTACCTGTGTAGAACGATCCAGACTAAAATCTTTTCGTATGTAGTAGTAAGAAAGCCAGTCATCCAAACATATGCAGCAATGAACACACGTATAGCATTGTAGATCTCCGCGGCGGCAAAATTATGATACATCAGAAAAAAGAACCTGTCGACTCCAAAGGCATGTAATTAGTGAATAGCTGAAAACACTGAACACCAATAACATAGGTCTCTAGCAAGCATTGATTTAATAACAGTTAGGAATTTAATTTGCAAAATCACATTAAAGATAGGTATTCACATGTACAAGAAAGAAATATATGTAAGTTGCAAGTGAGGTGTCGTTTCTAAGATGTTTCCTGAAGTCGAGGAAGGGAGGGGGAAAACTAAGAATATCAAAATTTCTATTTTTTAAGGAAGGACAACCTAATACCACACAAAAGAGATGAAGGAAAACTAAAAGTAATACCTCGTACAAATTAGACGACTCTTGCAGATAAACCTGATTTAACATAAATCAGATGCACGTTGGCGCACATAGTGTGTGTGTGTGCGCGCACGCTCGTGCGTTATGCTAAGGCGAGCCTCCTGACCGAGGAAAAGTAAAAAGAGGAGAGAGACGAAGAAGATTGAGAAAGTGAGAGTGGAGTCCAAAAAACCCCCGGCGGCCCCCGGCACAGCCCCCCACCGCCCCATTAACCCCCTTCCCAAAGACCCCCACCCACCCCGCCCAACCAGCCCCCCCCCCCCGGCACGCCTCCCTCCATCCGACCCCCCGCACGCCCCCCCACTTCCCCCCTCCACAACCCCCCGCACACCTCCTCCCCCCCTTGCGCAAGACCCCTCACATCCCCCGCATAGTTCCCACCACCTCCTCCCATCCAAAGCCTCCCCGCACACCCCCCGCCGGCACACCCCCTGCTGGCCTCCTACACCTTGCGAGCACCCCTCACACCCCCTGCCACCCCCTTTAACCGTTATTTTTGAATATTCAAAGCACCTCCACGACCCCATCCCTTGCGAGCCCCCGCACGAGAAATCCATCCGGTCAACTTCCCTAACAGCCATTATCTCTTTCTTAATGACAAGTTTTAATAGTTTTGCAAGTTTAGCAAATGATTCATAAGTAGTGTTTTAATAATTAATAGTTTTGCAAGTTTTAGCAAATGATTCATAAGTAGAGTTTGTCTCTTTCTTAATTACACTTGAATTTAGTCTAAGTTATGACCATCTCTTCCTCTTATCTTCACTCTCGTGCCTTATTTAATTATATGACCATCTTTTGCTCTTATCCCAGTTTTTCATCTCCACCCACGCGTTCTCTTTCCTACTCCTCTCGTCCCTTATTTAATTATATGGCTTTGAAAATTTCAAAATTCTTGTCTTGCTTACTCTCTTCTCCTTTGCAACTAATATTTACCCCAATAACTGCAGACCAAACATTTAAGACAACGCCATATATTGTTATGACATAAGAAAGAGCAGTATCAGAATTATCCATATGTACAGCAATAGACATACTTGAGCAGATTCATTTGCAGCAGTCTTAGTTCACATGGCATTTCCTGCCTAGCCCTCACATTAACAACGGCTCCACATATCTCACCCCCATGATCAAATTGCTCCCCAATCATTGCCAAGAGCTAGAAATTACTCACCAAGTCAGAAATGCAGATGTACTCATAGCAAGATCTCAAAGCAAGACACCGCCAAAATAAATGGAAGAATATCAATGTCAACTAAGAATAGTGGACGTATACTCAGAATTCAACATAATCTAACAAACATAGTATAATTACCAAATTCCTCTCCCTAATTACCACTTGCCTGGACATTATAATCTGATTTAAAAATTAACCCACATATAAAGATAACACAATTAACCCAATTTCTAGCAATAAAAAATCATCCCTGAAATCACAGAAGAAGAAAATTACCCTTCTTTGACGATCTTGCCAGCAAGGTTTTGGAAGGTGCGCATGAATTTAGAGACAAATGGTAAGCATAGTTTACTCGAGCAAACAATAAACTTCAACAAATTCAGGCTATTAGCTCAAAATTACTGCTTTATACAGTATATACTCAAATATTAAAGCTACAGCACACCCATTATATTATAGTGCAGAAATCAGAATAGCCAAGATGAAACTCTTGAGACATCTTTTGCTTCAACGAAAGCCCATACAGAAACCATAAAAAATCTATTGAGCCAACCAATTAAAAGCTTATATAGACTATGACAGGGAAAAAATCAAAACATTTTTCAGTCTATCATGAAAGTATGCAAATATACTGGGTAATCAGAACAGCAACAGAAAATAGATGCAACAAATAAGATGTTTTCTACTGCAATACACAAGATTAATAAAGAGATACTTTGCCAAGTACAGTTTACCAAGCAAATAATTATCTTCAGCTTATCGCTCAAAAGTACTGCTTTATGGTGCAATATACTAAAAAAATTTCAAAAGCAAAGAATGAATGAGAGGAACCAAGCGAACGGGAGAAAAACAGAAATCCAGTCTCTAATAGCTGTATCTAATACGCCATTAAATCCAATAAAAAGGTGCGATTTATACAGTATAAGCATCAAGAGCGCAAGGAGCAAGAGAAGTGCACACGCATTCAATAGCAGAATCGCGATCCTCCGGAGTTCCTCTCCTCTATAACTCGATAACTTTCTTCCAATAAGACAAAATCAAAATCAAACAAAAAATCGAAAATAAACCTAAAAATTTCAGGTAATGTAAAAACATGTACTAATTTCCCACAAGAGAAAATGAAGGGGAATTTAATCAGCCAACCCAAAAAAAACAATTCTTGTAATCTCAATTTTCCCACTTTCAGAATAATTGAGTTAGCAACAGTATCAGAAGTAGAAGAAGAGAGTAAACGAGATACCTGGGAAAGAACTTTGATTTCTACAGAAT
The DNA here is from genome assembly GCA_947646795.1 of Beta lomatogona. Lineage (NCBI taxonomy): Eukaryota > Viridiplantae > Streptophyta > Magnoliopsida > Caryophyllales > Amaranthaceae > Beta > Beta lomatogona. The sequence goes on along the minus strand of CANSNZ010000033.1, from coordinate 748,051 downwards.
CGATCGTTCACAAAACACAAATACGCATAACAAAGCATACGAATTAATCGAGCCTTGATAAAAATCAACAAACATTATCGGAAACAAAACCCCGTATATAATCCCTTTTCTCCCTTTTCACTCCATTCATAGTCCATAGACATAAATTGGTAAAAATATTTGATAGGGGCTATAATAGTTTAAAATCACCTAAATCCAGCTATAAAATCGTTCTAATCCAGAGAGCATCCAATACAATCAACATGAAAAAGCTATAATCTTACCAGTTACAATCATAGGACATTTAGAATTCGCAGTATTTAATCATTGAGGTATCATAAACTACTCAAATTAGTTTGTACTATATGTAAACCTATAAAATTAAAGTAAATCATGTAATATAGACTATTATTCATCGCAAAATGAATTCAGAGAATGCTAATAATTAATCAAGGATGTTCTAAAATATAAATCAATAAGCTAGGTAATGAAGCGAAGTTCATGAGAAATTCAATTGGTTGCACAAATGAAAGGAATTCGAACAATAACAATCCATTAAAGTGGGGGAAAATACGGAGAGAGAAAGGAAGGCGACGAAACCTGGCGGAGTTAGCGCTGAATTTCCGACGCTAATTCTGTCGGAGATTAGAGAATCGAGGGACGGGGTTTGGCGCGAGAGTGGGAGTGACGAGTGAAGTGAGAGAGAAAGGTGATGTAGAAGAGATTCGAACCAGAGAATTATGGACGATCGATTATGTAGAAATCAAGGGCGAAAACCTAGGAACCGATACTGATAATGTGACCTCAAAAGTGGAAAATTCGAACAAAGTTACAGAGGAGAGAGAAAACGCAAGCAATAGTGATGAAATTGATGCCGAGAAAACCCTAGAAAAGGGAGAGAGACTTTGTTCGAATCCATGGCAACTCATGGATAGAATGAAGTTGTGGAATCCATGGATAAGCTGAGAGAGAGACTGCAAAGATAATCGAAAAAGAAGAGAGAAAAAATGGTGAGAAACAGAAAAAAGAGGAGAGAGACGAAGAAGATTGAGAATGGAAGGGAGAGTTCAGAGTAGGGCGGCAAGAGGATGGTCGAAGATGAGGATGGATAAAATGAATGGAGGAGGATAAAAAATGAAGATGGAGGGTGCAGAGGAAAATCGGGAGGAAAGAGAAATAGAAGGAGGGTGAAGGGCAGAGCAGTGAATGTGAAAGTTGGCGAGGGCAAATTTCATCACTATTGACAGCAAGAGAAGTAGAATTATCACCAAAAGGAGCAGCAACAGGAAAGGACAGTCGATTTGAAGCAAAGCACTGAGCCACTGATTAACTGACTCATGCCAATACATGGCTACAAGATAATAACCAGAAAAGACAGAAGGACAAAAGAAAAAGTCCCGAAAGTTGCGGGAACAATGATTCACATAAACTATAACCAGAAAGCAATGGGTTAATTCTACGGAACCAACCAATGAATACTTAAAAGCATTTATGTAGAGAAAAAGAGCATTTTTAGCCACGAATCACAACATTCAAACATCAATTTATCATCATATTAGCAGCCATAAAGTTCAAGATGCTTGCCAATGCCACCATATCAATAGTGAAATCAGAAAGAGAACGAGAAAAAACAAGGAAAATACCCCAAACAAGCATCTTCTCTTCAACCTTTTTTAGTTTCTCGTTTCTTCCTTTTATCTGTTTTGTTTGGGAACAAACTTCTCCCCTGAAAAAAGAGTATAAAAGCACATCAAATCATATACTCCCCGAGCATCTTAATTAGCAACCACCGACGGGTGTTGCCACATGGACATCACATGTCAAAGAGAAAACAACCAACAACCCCATTATCTAATAACCGCGTATTAATGCTCATATATACCTTTCTCGCTCAAACTTAGTCGGGGTCACAGTCATAGGTATCTTCCCTCTAAGTCGAAAAGGTGCCCCATCTAAAATTTGCGTTGCTAAGGCTACTGATGGCTCCTAATCAATGTTGAAAATATGAGAGCAATAGTTGAAATTATGAAAGATTGGAATAGAATCATTGCATATTAATTTTAGTATCAACAAAGATAAAACTTTAAATACCTTTAGATATGTAACAAGTGCATCACCCTTCTTTTTTCCGGTCTCCTTGTCAAAGTATAGTTTCACACGCGGGTTTTTTACTCTCAGGATCCTGCAGTGTATTAAATTACGTAAACAATGTTATCATGTAAAGCAAGCAATGAGAATTCCATAGCAAAATCAAAATTAAAGTTGTCGACATCTCTCATATCTCAATCGAAAAGCCGATGTCATTATCTCATACCACTAACCCACATTTCAAGCACATAATATCAGAGTAAGATAGCAGAAGCAAATGCCACAAACCAAGTATTCTAATTTATAAGTGATGCGGAAGGAAAGAAGCAAATAAAGATCTCCACTTTGTTAAACATGCGATCAGTTCCACGATGTAAATTCAGTTGAAACCGAGGCCACTCTAAGTGTATAGATTATATAAACCTGAATCATAGTTACAGCATATAGGTTGTCCATTAAGTCAACAAAGTAATGCAAGCTAGTCATACAATATTTACAAGGTTTCACGAGTTTACTTCTAAGCAAATGCTGCATGTGAGGACTGAGGATTAGATTGCCTTGGCAGTAGGATAACATCATGACAGTATGGGATTTTTATATGATCAGCGCTTGTCATGACACAGACCAAAGGAAGCCCTTAAACCTCGAATCAACAAAATTACTTACAGTGAATTTGGGACAAATTCATAGTGATTCGAAGCTCGAAAAATTTCTAGAATGATTCGCCTAAAACACAAAGTATTAATTATCTTAAACACCGACTAAATTCAGTATATCCAAATATTTGAAGCAAATAAAAAGGCCAAAGAAAAGTTAACTACACAGATCAAATAATATAGAGTAGAATGAATCTTTAATTTACAGGAGAGAGAAAATTTAAGCTCATCTTACCTTGAAATTGAAGGCGAAGAATGAGGAAAAGCAAAAAATCATACTACAAAACCTGAAAATTTCATACTCCTGAAGCTAAATCTACCAAACTGATACAAAATAGACGATGCCGACACCCTAATTCAACCCTAATTCGATAAAAAAAAAATCCGCTGCATAAAAAAATCCCAAAATGCATAACCCTAGCCTGTAAATGGAATTGAAATCCTAAGAATTAAACCTTGAATCAACAAAATCAACCCCTCAACACCCAGTTAAATCACCGACATAAACAATCAAACAAACCCCCAAAAAAGAGGCGAATTTTTCCACCAAAAATTCGAAAACAGAAATTGAGATTTGGAAGTAAGTAACGCTAAAAAAAAGTTGACAACGAAGAACTCACAAGTTGATGTCGTTTTTGTCTCTGATGTTGTTGTTGCTGCTATTGTTGTTGTCTCTGATGTTGTTGTACTAAATTCATCAGAATTTGAACCTGATGTTCAAGCCAAAGTGAGAAATGAAGTTGTGGAATCCATGGATAAGCTGAGAGAGAGGCTGTAAAGATAATCGAAAAAGGAGAGAGAGAAAAAATGGTGAGAAACAGAAAAAAGAGGAGAGAGACGAAGAAGATTGAAAATGGAAGGGAGAGGATGGTCGAAGATGAGGATGAATAAAATGAATGGAGGAGGATGAAAAATGAAGATGGAGGGTGCAGAGGCAAACACGGGAGGAAGGAAGGGCACGGAAGTAGTTCTGTAAAGCTCGGAGGGCAATTGCGTCAAGGCACTATTGATAAGAATAGTAACTTGAACTCCTTGCTTTTTAATGGGTATTGAATAATAATGACCAGTCCCGCCCCAAACAATCTTGAGAATAGGCCCTATAAATATGTCTTACGGGTTTCTAAATTGTTTCAAAAAAATTCAAAGGCACAATTTTTTCAAAAAAATAAGAACGCAGAATGACACTTATAAAATCTAGGAAAAATGGATCAGAATACCCCCAACTTTGAGCGGTCCGCTTTTAATACCCCCAATTTTGGATTATTTTTAAATACCCACAACTTTGGGGGTGGTCCGCCAAAAATACCCCACTTTAACTTGTGACCTGCTGTTTCGGTAAAAAAAACCCTTTTTCCTCCAATTGCTCCACCCACCCCCATTAAACCCCATTATTGCGATTTTTTTCGATAATCAGTCTTCATCTCTCTCTCATATGCGTTTTAATGTACACTCCCTTCATCTTCTCAACCAAGTTTGGGGATTTATCATCAAGACACAAGTTTTGATCTTAATTTGGGGGAAAATTCTGCAACCTAATTCTGCGTGAGAGGTAAATTATCATCTTTGTTGCTGAATTTTGGATTTTTCCTTTCCGTGTTTAATTTCTTAAATTTGGTGTAAATTGGTGATTCTGTTTGTGTTGTTGTTGTTTATTGGACATTTGTTGATAATATGTCCTTGCATTACATTAGGTACCATGAAATAAACAGTTATTGATGACTCTATTATTGTTACTGTAATTATTTGGCATGGTGGGACTTTTACTAAGAACAGATTAGGAGTAATGCAGTATGTTGGGGGTGAAGCAAGAACATTCCCTGTAGATGCAGATGAGTTGTGTTGGTTTTATTTGGAGAAATTAGCACAGAAGTGTGGAAAGTACTCAAAGGTGGATGAAATATACTACCTTGTACCTGGTAGTAGTACTTTTGAGGAAGGTTTGAAAAGGGTTAAATTTGATGATGAAGTGAGGGTGATGATTGAACTTGTACTGAGAAGTAGATGTATTGACTGCTATGTGGTTCATATAGTTGATGTTCCTGAAGTTGTTATGTTGTTAGAGGGTGGATCACAACCAAGTGGGATGACCTCTAATAGTAGTGTTGGACCACAATCTAGCCCCATAACAACCCAAACTATTAGGCCCACTAAATTGACTCCTAGGAGGCCTAAATCTGGCCCACATAAATGTACTGGAAAGACTGACCCAAAAAAGGTGGGAAGCATCAACAAAGGCAAAAGTTCAGCTGCACATCTATCCACCTCACAACAATTACAACCTCCACCAGTTAATGAATATTCAGCTAACAGCCTAAAATCTGCACCCACTGATCCTCCTTCATATATTCCTTTGAACACTCCATCATTTACCCCTTTGACTACACTTTCCTTACTTTCTCAACCCATCTCCCTGGACAACAACCACCTCCAACTACACACCAACCTGAACCTAGTACACAAACTTAACTTGGTGCACAACCTGAACCAACTACAGAACCCTCTGATTACCATGTATGGTATGATGACAGACCTGACAGCCCATTGAACTGGAGTCAGTTGTTAGATGGCTATGAGACAGATGATGTGTAACAACCCGCTCCAAATAGCAGCTTAATTAAGGCCTAATCCTACTAATTACGAAGTTAAGCTGCTAATTAGAGAGACTGTTAGGGTGGACTACCACACCTTCCTTCCCCTAGGAAAGGTAGGAGTCTATTAGTATCCAAGCATAATACGAAAATAAGTTATACTACCTCCGTCCCAGAATAGTCTGAACACTTTCCTTTTATGTTTGTCCCAAATTAGTTTGAACACTTCCATTCCTGGCATGGTCCCACCATTAATATATTATTTCTTTTACACATCTTTGGCCCACACTCTACCTTTTATCAATAAAAAGTTACCCAACTTTCTATCTCCTCTAATAAAAAATACCCCACCAACTCCTATCACATCTACTTTTTAAATAAAATAATATTTGATAACCACACCACAACTTATCACCTTAAACTACGTGTCCCAACAAGTGTTCAGATCTTTTTGGGACGGAGGGAGTAATAGAATAGTTATTACAATATGTTTTGAGTACTTAGATTACATATCAAACTTGCAAAATCATTATATAATACGATTCATCTCATAGCAGCGGATTAAACACATTGACCAACACTTCACATTGCACGCAAGAGCTAACTCGAACATTCCCTCTAATCCGGCAAAATAGTTGAATCTGCCCCCACCAGGACAGGTTCAAAGAACAAAACAGGTCAGCTTACGCTGGTACACAAGTCCCACCAATTACAAAATATTAAGGTGGCTGAAACTATTCAATTATTTCTTATACTCAAAACATAAACTTATAACAATAATAGCTTCATTTTCTTTTTGCTCAGAAATTCATTAATGCATTGAGATGGTTTTTGTTCTTATTTAGAAATACGTTTATACTTGCTCATAAATACGTTGATTCTTTCTTTTAACTTCCATAAAAATTACATTGCATATGCAGGAGAAATTCTTCAAGAATTATCTCAAAATATCACATATCATTCTCAATACTTAGAACAACAATACTCTTAAAACTTATCACAAAACATAACATATCTCCAGGGAAGGAACATGAATGGAGGCTAAGCCACCACTCCACACATTTGAGGGACGTCTCCCCACCTTTCTTATTTCTGCTTGCAAGACTTCTAGGTCATGACCCTTCATAACGGAGCAATACCCGCTCCGTAGCAATACCCCCTCCAAATACTTAAAAAGCAAACCCACTCTGCACATATTGTTCACTTCCCCCTTATAAAACAACTTACCATCATACAAATTTAGTTATACTTAACACTTGTGCTTAAATACTTATACTTAAATACTTATGCTGAAATACTTATACCTTTATAATTATACTCAAATAACTTACTTAAAAACTTATGCATAATCATTATTTCAACCATCATAACAAATTTTAACTTATCAAAATCGGTTTCAGAAAAACAAGCTTGCTATGTCAAGTTCCACCATCCCGGAAGGGTGACTTATTAACAAAACTTCGGAAAATAAACATTATGGTTAACTAGAGTGGTTAATAAGGTGATCAACATGATATGGCAGCATGATTAGGTTTCAAAAGAGGTTCTTAAAGATATGAAAAAAAACGACGCCACACAAGTACTCAAATAATCTATTTCATGGTTTTGGTGTTGGTAGCAAACTTTTATGTTCCGCTAAGGGTTTGGATAGGTCAATAAATAAATAGTTACATGCAGAAGGTATTCAACCTTTAAAGGTACTCAATGAACCCAAGAAGCATGGGTTAATCGACTTGGAAAGTAACTAAGAGAAATCGGGTTTTCAGTATTCTTTTACACAACGAAGTATGGTCATGTGTGGCGTTTAATGAAGGGAATGAAGCAATGGTTTATCTTACAATCAAGACATGTATATTCCAGGGATACATCAGGCAAGTTCAACCAAAAACAAGATCAGTAATCAAGATGCCATCGAGATAATAGCAAGGTCTGATGAATTTTTCAGGAAACTTGTTATACATATAACAACTTCCGGACAGCATAACTTTTCATGTACAACTCCAAATGGAGTGATTTTTGGGTCTAAATTCAATAAATTTTCAAGATCTACCACTTCCAAGAGATATCAAGGCAAAAAACACAGTGGAAAAGAAAGATATTTGGGAGAGAAAGTCACGGCAACATAGCTCAAGAGAATGGATAATCACTTTCCTACTCGGTTATTTAGAGAGTCCTAGGGAACTTGACATGCAAGAGATTTTTAACACAATATCTTCCATAAGCAAATCATTTTTTATACACATTCAAACATAATCCAAGTATTCAAAATTCCACAAACAAATTCCATGATCAAAGCTAGAAACAAAGTTTAGGTGGTGGAGCTTGTGTACCTTATTTCGGGTGTTTAGGAATCAAATCTCCTTTAAGAACTTTTAGCTCTCTTCTAGAAACCTTCTAAGATCTTAATTACAACATCCATAACTTAAATTCAGCAATTAACCCAAGGTAATCTAATTTACAATCTACTAAATCTCATAAGTGCTACGGTTTAGCCACATCATACCTTTCTTAGTTTTCTTTGATGCTATGGATGTGATACCTCAAAAATAACACTTGCCCAGTATGAAGAACAACTTGAGGAGTCTAGGACAACAATTGCATGCAAGATCCAGAGCTAAAATCAAAAGGAACAAAGCTGCCAACAACAGCCATCAACACGCCAGAACTGGCGAAGAAGAAGAGGGGTGAATGTTGTGTAGTTGTTGTTGTGTTTTGTGAATGAAATCTCATGACATGAATTAGGGACCTTGGTCATATATAAATAGAGAATGAGTAATGGCAAGCTCGTGATTTTAGTTTAGTAATGAGGGCAAAATCGTCTTTTCACAGCTTAGGAGCATTCCAGAATTTTATGGTTTTTACTTAATCCTTAACCTTATGTAATTAAGCTCCAATCCTTCAATATACTTAAACTAAACCCTCAAATTATGCTTTGTAACTTAATTAAGATATTTTGGCTCATTTGTCCCTTAAATCATAATTACAAAGTATCTCAAACACAATATCGATAATAGTTCGAAGTCTCGAAATTTCAGAACAATGCTCAACGTTCTTAACGTAATTCGTAAATATCTTATCTTAACTCATAATTTGCATTCATAATCACATGATAAACATATAATATTCAGATTCACCTACAGACTTCACATAGGAACTATTCACAATTTCCTTATTCCTCAAAGATGCAATTGATTAAGTACTGATTAGTATGCTAACGTATCTCGTTTATCTTAATGATATTGTCTTAAAAATTGAGTCTATTACATGATGAGTGCACCAAAGATCCACAATATTATGCCACAGACTTTGATGAAAGTGATACTGAACTTGAAGAAGGTGAATTAGAGGAGGAGCATATTGAACTTAATGAAGATGGTGAGGCAGCAATAGATGACTTTGAGATTCCTGAGTGCCTTATGGAGCAACTTGATGGATTTGGGAATGACACCAGTGATGATGAGTATTGGGAGTCAAGAAAGAGAGTAACTGGGTGGAATGCAAAAATCATTGGCCTAGCAAATCAGCTACAGAGGGATGTTGTTGTACGGAGTTTATCTACTCAGGGGGAAGGACAACAAACTGATCCAACATGTGATGCTGACAAGGAGTTTTTGAGTGAGTATGAAGCTTCTGAGGATGAAAATCACACCCCAGATGAAGATGGAGAAGATGACATCCTATTTAGGAAGAGGAGGGTGAGGGGTCCAGTTGTTGATGAGAGCACAAATTTCAATAAACTAGTATGGAAGGTGGGGATCAAGTTTGAAAATAGGGAGAAATTTAGGGATGCTCTTGTGAGGTTTGCTATTGCATAGGGTAAAAACTTAAAGATCTGTGTCAGTCACAAGAGTATGCAGCAGAGGTTGGGTGTTAAATGTGTTAATAAATGCTTTTTTAGGTTGTATGCTAGCTGGGACAGTAGGAGGGCTTGCTTTGTCATTAAAACAGTTGTTGGGGAACATACTTGTAACAGGATCATGGAGCTTAATAGACAGTTGAAAGCTTATTGGGTTGCAACCCAGTTCTTAGAGGTTTTCAAAACAAGACCTCATTGGCCTGCAAAGGAGATTGTGGAAACAATCAGGAGGGCCTACAAAGTGCTTGTTGAGAGGGATTATGCCTACAAAGTTAAGGTTCATGCTCATAGGAAGCTCCATGGCAGCATGAAGGAGCATTATGCTAAATTAGGTATTATTTAGAGGCTCTTTGTCAAGCAAATCCACAGAGCATCTTCAAGATAACTCTACGATCCAAGCAAGCATGTGTTTCCTCTAGTTTTCTAGAGGTTTTTTGTCTGTTTTGATGGAATCATACAAGGTTGGTTGGTTGGTGGAAGGAATATTTTATGTGTTGATGGTTGTTTCATCCAAACATTTTTAGGAGGGATGCTCCTTTTAGCAGTGGGTAGGGACTCTAATGATCAGATGTACCCATTGGCATGGGCAGTGGTTGAAGGTGAGAACACTGCCAGTTGGGAGTGGTTTTTTTTATGAGCTGAAGAAATTACTCGGTGGTGGAGATGGGTCAGATTTGACTATGATTTCAGATGAGGCTCAGTTATGTTTTCATATTTTGTCCAGTTCATCTATATTAAATAGTAGTATAGTAGTTCATCTAAGACTAACATGTATCTTACTTATTTAGCAGACTATATTAGGAGGTGTTGCTAAAATATTCCCACAAGCAGAGCACATACATTGTTCTAGGCATGTGTATGCCCACTGGCATAAGACATACAAGGGTGATGAAATGAAGCAGCTATTTTAGAAAGCAGCAAAGTCCTACAATGAGGCTGATTTGGGGGATGCTCTGGTAGAGATGGAGAAGGTAAACCCTGAATCTGTTGTTACATTCAAGAAATATAACCCTAAGGTGTTTTGTAGAGCACATGTTAAGACACATACAAAATGTGATGTCATTGTCAACAACATGGCTAGACCTTTCAATGGGTATATTATCCATGCTAGAGCAAAACACATAATTTTCATGCTTGAGGATATTAGGACTGCTTTAATGCAAAGGATGGTTATTAAAAGGCAAGAGATGGAGAAAAGTAAAGCTAAGATTTGTCCTAGGATACAAAGTAGGCTAGAAAAGGAGAAAGATGAAGCAGCAAATTGCATCCCATTGCCATCTAGTTCTACTTTATTCCAAGTAGCTCAGAAAATGGACACCTTAACTGTGGATTTAGAAAAAAGAACTTGTACTTGCAGAAGATGGGATTTAAGTGGGGTGCCCTGCTGTCATGGGGTTGCTTGGATTTTCTTCCTCCATCATGAAGCTGAAGACTATGTGGATGACTGCTATAAAAGAGAAGCTTATTTGAAGATGTACTGTGGGGTAATTAGTCTATTGACTGGAGAGAGGCATTGGCCTAAAGTGGATATGCCTTTGGACCCTCCTCCCATTAAGATTGGTCCAGGCAGACCAAGGAAGAACAGGACCAAAGATCCTCATGAAGACCCTAAAAATCTGGCAAATTGAGTAAGCATGGAGTGGAGATGTCTTGTAGTGTGTGCAAAAACAAGGGCCACAACAAAAGAACATGCCCTGACAAGGGTAAGGCAGTGGAACCAACACCTAAAAAGCCATGTGGCAGACCCAGGAAAGACAACACTCAGCCAACTCAGCCAATAAACACTGCCACTTCTGCCCCTCCTCCTTCACACCATGAAACAACTGCACAACCATCAAGGATTGGTAAAAATGGCAGGGTGGTTGGCAAAGGAAGAAAGAAAAACATTGGTTCTTCAAAAAAAAGGGTGAGTGACTCAATTAGGTCTTTGTCTTAAATAAACCTACATTAATCCTTTCTAACTCTATTTGTGTTTGTGCAGATGCCACAGGGATTTGGTGTCCTAATTGATGGCCATGGCAACACTCTCATCAATGTGAGTTTTTTGCAACTGATTTCATTTTCAGTATATTTTGATATTAGGCCAACTTAACTAACCATAACTGAACTCTAAGTCAGGCTCCTAGACAGAGAGGTGGACCAAGAGTGGTGTCCCAGATGGCAACATCTCTTCAAGCACCACATCACTCTAGAATTTAGGAAGTTAAATTGTCCTGTACCCCATGTTTTTACTTCTGTTTTTGGGTTTAACCTGACATTAAACAAGTTGTGGTCTGGTTTTATTTTGTTTTGGTTGTATATTCAACTTATGTTCTATTAATGGCAGATTTGTTTTGTTTTGGTATGCTTGGTTTTGGTTATTTGTGTTTCCTTTAACACTGTTAATTAGCAAAAACACATCCATAAACAATTGACATAAAAGATTCCAAGATAATTGATAATTCAATTAGATTCCAAGATCATTCAAAACCATTAAATCATTGTCTTAATTAGCTGCAGATTACACAATAATGGGCCAAAAGAGCAGCATCTAATGAACTGTCATCAACTACAATCTTAAACTTCCTACCCCAAGCAAATTCCTACCCCAAGCAAAATCCTACCCAAGCCTTCTCCTACAACTTCACATACATTACTTCAACAAAAACACAATTGCAAAAAAACCCAAGACATGAACAAAGCAAACAACAACTTCTTCTCAGTGGTGTTGGACTTCAACTCATACAGAGTTTCAGTTGTGGCCAAACCCATTTCCTCAACTTCATCAACCAACTTCTCCTTCTTCACTTTCACCTTTTTTATTTTCTCTCTCAGCAAAATATTATGCCTTTCAAGTTCAGAAATAAACCCATCCCTTACAAAGATCCCATGTTGGACTTCACGCACATCATCCACCTCGTCTGCCCATTTGAAGAACCCACAAGTTTGCTGCAAAATTAAACAAAAAATTAAGATTTTGCAAACCTAATTAAATACAAAAGCCACAAAATTCAGACACTTACAGGCCAAAAAGAACATCCATAAAGCGTTTGGCTTTTATTGGCCCTTCAGCCCTAACAACCCTCATCGGTGCAATTTCTTGATGGTAACACACCATGTTACCACCACTGTTGGACCTTGTGGACCTAGACCTGTAATAAGAAGAACCAGTTGTGGTGTTCGACGCCATTGAAGAACGAAGAAAGAGACGAGGAGAGTTGAGGAGAGATGTGAGCAGAGAGATGTGAGCAGGGGGGTTTTAATTGCAAATGTCAACGGTAAAAAATTTAATATGGGCAGTTGGGTTGATTAACGAGGCAATCAACATCACAAGTAAGGCACGTGCCATTGTTTAACAGTTCGTCCAGTGGTAATAGGTAAGTGGGGTATTTTTGGCGGACCACCCCCATAGGGGTATTTAACAATAATCCAAAGTTGGGGGTATTAAAAGCGGACCGCCCAAAGTTGGGGGTATTCAGATCCAATTTTCCTATCTTACGAGTTTCTAAATTTTCCAAAAATCATGTCTCATAAAACCATTACATTTTCATTCAGTTTACACCAACAAAGCACCCATATCATAAAATCAAGATACATTTTCTCCAACAAACTTCTCCAACATAACAGAAACCCATATTCAATCAGACAAAGCCCATATATAAATCACTAAAAATATAAAAAAAAATCTCAAACTCAACAAAAATAAGAAGAACCCACATTCTTCAAACACACAAAACCAAGATAGAATTCACTAAGAATCTTCAATGAGATTATCCAAATTAAGAAGAAAAAAATCAGCTTCACATAAATAAAACCCATATAAGAATTCACTAGAAATACCACATCCAACTTCATTCCATTTATAAAAAAGATGAAATTTAACAGAGATTGAACATAAAAAAAGAGAACTTATCAGAATAGAGTCCTACGGTAGTCTTTCATATACTCCTTCCTGTAATTAAACAGAATTAAGATCAAAACCTACAATGCGAAAAATAAATAGGAAGAAAAGAAATGGAAAAAAAAAGTTACATCCTCACTTGCACAGTGCACTCCTTTCTATTTTTTTTTGTTGATAATTTGACGATTTCAAGTACAGCGGGGGCCCTTGCTTAGTTACATCAACATAAATAGGAAGTACAGTACTTGATTGGAGTAAGAAGAGAGAGTTGTAGACTTGCATTAAGGAGATAGAGTAGAACAATAATTAAGGAGAGAGAAAAGTAATTTTTTTCCAAAATTTGGGCCCCACTTTAAATGTGAGGCCCTGTGTTGAGTCCCGTTTTGGACCGGCACAGAGCCGGGCCTGATCGCACGGGTGTTATACTAGTATTATATATAATTAAATTTGATCACACATCAAGTAATGTATCTATACGAAAATCATGACACTACGTTTCATAATAGTATCAACTTATAAGGTACTCCCTCTGTATTTTTTTTATCATTCTCACTTTCCTATGCACGTCTCCTAATGCACCTCTTTGAACTTAAATATCTTTCATTATATATTAGTAAAAATTATAACGATTGAATATTAATAATGTACTAATTGAGATGAATCAAACAAGACCCCACATGACTATATTTTATCTTATAAATTGAAAAAAATTGAGAAGATTCTCTCTAAGTATGAATAGTGTTAAGATTCCAAGTGAGAAAGATAAAAAAAAAAACAGAGGGAGTACTAATTAATAATATGACCAACCAAGGACCCTTGGGTCCAATGGTATGGCTTCCTATCTCCCACATGGGAGACCAAAGTTTAAATTTTGGTGGAAATAAAATTTCAATATTTTTTTTGGGGAGGGGGGTTTTGGGGCTTGTTGGGCCTCTGGGTGAGTGGCCCTGTGCGAGGGCAGCCCAGAGGAAATTCATCTTACCACGGGTTCCCGAAAGGGGGCCTAAAAAAATAATAATATGACCACGCATGGACTTAAGTTAAGATCAATTATAATGCTTGTGCATGAATAGAATTTGGAACTTCTAGTCCAAAAATGATGGAAAGGAGTATGCAATTTTAGTTTATTAGCTTGCAAGTAATTGGTACTTTGGTAGTACACTACTTGCCTTACCTATTTAGTAGAAAATCATGTGTACCTCGATTACAAACTATACTTCCGTCAATCAACTCCTTTCACGTCTAGTTAAGAAAATACAGGGAGTGTTCTCTAATCTATCTTTACGCAAATACTATCATAAGCTGAGGTCAACAATTATTGTTAAGGTTTTTTTGTCTTTCGTTGTGCCGTGTATTAGTATTTCTTTCAATTGCATGTTGGTAGAAATGGGAACAAGGTTGCTCACAAACTTGCCTATTCCTAATTCTTACACGGATGAGACTGAGAACAAGATATGGTGCAAGGAAAAAAAAAACAGAAGAAGTACAAAGCCAACTACTATAGTTGCTACATAATCGATTATTAAGATACTAGTCCTTCTATACAGTTCTACAATGTATACGATAATGATCGACTACAACATTATGCAATATGTATGCCTTTTTCTCTCAAACAAAACCAATCGATCTAATAACAACCAATCGATCTAATAACGCCATGTTTTTTATTAAAGTTATATGCATAGTATTGTATCCAAAACAAATTCTACTAGTAAGTTGTAGATAACAAGTATCTACAGGTATTAACATGTTGTGGAATTAAAGAGAAGAGAGGGGAAAATCAACTGAGGGGATAATCATGTTTCTTATTTATACGATGTAGGGGTATATATATACATACAATAGGTATGATTTTCTTGGAGCACAGTAAACCCTAATATACATAATTCTAGAAAGATACAAGGGTATGATGGTCATCCACATAATTTTTTATGCGAATGAGCCACAAGGGCGTAACATATTATGAATTGGGGATAGGAGATTCAAACCTGTAACCTATTATACATGGGCCCTCAGTCTTTACCATTAGGCCAAAACCTCATCGGTCTGGTTATCCACATAATATTAATAACAATATGCACTCTTATTATGAGCCTTAATTAATTAATTAACTCAAAAAGTTTTTAGAGAGAGGGGCTCTCCCTTCTCTCTAAAAACCTAGCCCTTCCTTACAAATCTCTTTCAGCCGCCCCCCATTGTAACAGCCGGTAAATAATAAGGTTTTAACCTGTGATTAAGTAACCTAAGTCATGGAAATTAAAATCTAATTGTGATGGTACGTAGACAATACGTATGATGAGTGTATGTGAAAATAAGATGTGGATAATTTGTGCTTATGTGTAATTGTTGTTTAGAAGAGAAAAGAAATAATAAATATATCATTAGTTAAATAAGAATATGAATAATATTTTTGTGGGTACTAGGATCGACATCTTATTATATAAGAATTCGCAATTATGGGAGTTGGGAAAGGTTGCAAGATAGGAAATTAAGAATCGACCGTTAAGCACGTTAATGGGTACGCTTAATAGAATGGATTTTTGGAGTTTCTTTTAATGAATAGGGTTTAGGTAAATGAAGGAGACCTATGTTAAGGGTATTTGGATTAGAATAATCACCTTGTGGGGCTTTAGACCACTAACCTAAGGTATATTACTAAATTGGGAGTCATAGTAATAGAAAATGAAGAACTGAAAAATTCTGGAATGCACCTAGTGGAGGAAAGACCTCCTTAATGACCCTAAGGTGGACGACCAAGGCTGAAGGGATACACCCACACCTTCTTTATATAAACCTCCTCATTCCACATAATTTTCATCACCAAAATCAGACAAAATTACTCTGCCCAAAACCTTTCTCTTCTTCCCTCCTCTGTTCGCCATTTCTGGCGGTTCTGCCAGGCTTCTTCTTGCTTGTTTTTTTTTAATTTTTCCTTCATAACTTTTGCATGCAAGGCTTGATTCTCACTCTCTATATATAGGAGCATATTGGACAGTAAAGAAATCACCACTTCGAGGCCAAGAAGTTCAAGAACTAGAGCCATCTTCTTCAACTAATAAAACAGTAAGTATGTTGAATGTTTTGGGTAAATTGAGATACTTCCTTTAGGTATTTTCTTATGATTTTTCTTGTGGATGTAAACATGTATTTAAGGATTCCATAGAAGTCAGAACCTCATCCTAAGGAGAAGGAGAAGTCGAATTGCACCAATTGCAAGTTAAAGTATGCAAATTCAATCCCTTTGGAGAACAAGTATTGTAGGAATTATTAAAAGTATTTTTGAGAACGAATTTGAGGATGAATTTTTTGGTTTGAATGACTATTAGCTACTGCATATTGATGTTAATTAAGTATAAACCTTTGCATGTTGAAAAGCAAATGAATTTGGGTTCCTTTCTTACACTAGAAACGGTTAAGTGTGCGTGGAATCTGTTTTTCGAAAGGATTTGTGTTTACTTGTATTTTGGATGATATTGGTGTGATTAGGCAGTAGGTTAGATGATAATCAATATGTTACATGTATGTATGTCAATGGTTAAAAAGAACCTCTTGTGTTAGTGGTGGAATTATTACACTAAAGATGGTGTTAGAAGCCTTTTTACTATGTGATTTTTACAAGGAATGCACTTTGAATTGTAGGAAGGATGTAATGGAATTTTTGCAATGAAATTTTGATAATTAAATACTGTGTTTCAATAGTGTATATTGATAAGAGTTGTTACCTCAATTCATATTACCATAGATGCGGAGAAAACTACTTAAAACATGTTTTTAAGAGCGAATTAAGCTCGGTTTCTTAGAATGTTTTCGAGGAAAGATTTTTTTTTGCCATAATTCGAGATTTGCAGTAGGTTGAAGGTGAATTTACCTACATTAACCAAATTTAATTTCAAAATAAGAATTTGTTTAAAAGAAATCTTCCTTTACATACTCAAAACCTCCTTTTTACTTGCCTTAATTCGGATTTCACTAAAATAGTTGAGTGGCATGGTTTGTGTGATTTTCTAAGGTTGTTTTGCATCTCATTTATCATATAGCTACTGTCCTAAGTCCACCAATCCATCCTTACCAAACTTCTTGGGAAGGTTTTACAACTTTATATTGGGAACGGAACATTTACGAACTGTTTTAGTAAATTGTGTTTGTTATTAGTAATTCTGAATTTGTTTTGCGTAGCGAAGAGGAGTGTGTGTATTATGTGAGAGGACATGTCCTATAAAAGCTTGCAAGCGAGTAAATAGTAGGAGCTTAGCTCCGAATTGTGTGGAGGTCTGCACCTTGGTGCACCTCAATGTGTAATCTCTTCTTCCTGCGCACTAATGTAATCAGTTAAACTTGATTTCATATTTAAAACGTTTGCCAATGAGCATGTTGAACACTTGATATTTGTAATCTTGTGACAAAGGCACTTTGCCAAAATAATGATTTGCATATGAAATGTTGGAGTATGTCCACTCTTTATTTCCAGCCACCATAATTAGTTTTGGATTGATTTGCATACCAGCGTAAGCTGATTTTGTTCTATGAACCTAACCTGGTGGGGGCAGATTCTTATGCAGGATTTAGCAAGCTAAGGTAGGCAGATGGAAAGCTCTAGAAAAGTGATATGTCAGCAATCATAGTGTACCAAAGCTTGAACATGATCATCTTTTGGAACTTAACTTTTCTTTTGTGAAGAATGCTTGAATGTACATAGTGATATTACTATGGGCCTGTAATAACTAAACTCTATTTGGTATAATGTATATTTTCCTAACATCGCTCGTAGAGTCAACTCAGCCATATTAATGGGTTTGACTCAAGCAGGTGACAGCCGCCGTACCATTTTACTATGATTTGCTTCCGCTAATGCTATTAAGTATAACTTTAGTTGGATTTAAAGAAAGTTAAGTCGGTGGGCTGTTACATGTGGTATCCGAGCCAAAGTTTTTAGTTTTTTTTAAATAAAATAATAATGACGGTTTAATTACTTATCACCATATAGGTAGTTCAGTTTGTTTTAAACGTGGGTGTTTCTAAAGTGCTTGATGGATCATGTTCAAGGAAGCTAGGAAATGCTATGACTGTGAGGAGTAATATGCCTAATAAGGGCAAAGTGCATGTGTGTAAAATTTGTATGTGTTATCTAAATATGTGTAGTATGGATGTGTGTATTAGATGTCTTCCAGTGGTAACGGTAGCAGTAGTGGGTCAAGAGTCATTTGAAGGGGTAGTGTTTACTGGGCAGTCAGTTGTTGTAACACTCCGTCCTTTTTATAAACATAAAATAAACAAAATAGAGCATTCTATTAAAGGAATGACGATAGCGGAAATATCGTCTGACGGAAATGTCACTCTAAATAAGGGTTAAATATAAACTAAAGAAAATAAAACCCAAATGAATTATCTTAAAATATCGTCTGACGGAAATGTCACTCTAAATAAGGGTTAAATATAAACTAAAGAAAATAAAACCCAAATGAATTATCTTAAAATAACCATAAAGAGGTCGAACAACCTCAAAATCCCGAAATAGAAAACCTAGAACAATAAAAGATAAGATTGCTTCAAAATCCTAGATAAAATCTCTCCCATTGCCCAAAACGAAAATAATAAAGCCTCAAAAGTACCTGCAAAATAATCAACAAACATCCACAATCAGTGGGGAGTAACTAACAGCTCTCTCAGCTCAATTAGGATCCACATAGGAGTTATCAAGCATTAATAAATAAGTCTCAATCAACATAAAATATCAAACTGAACCAAATAACAGCCAAACAACAACTATCATTTTGACATGCTTAAATAAAGTAAATCAACAATAATGAACTTAAGATAAGCATACAAGATCCATAGCATAAGCCTCCAAAATGAATAAACAAAATAATATAATAGCTTTTGAGAAAGAGCAGAACGCCAGTGGATTGCAACCCACTTCCTAAGGTTTGTCAGATCGAAATCTCCAGACAGCCTATGGGCTTACGTTCCCTACTGCCTATGTCTAAGAATGGCCAAACTCCCGATGCAGGATAGTACCCAGCTCAGTACTTCCCAACCTCTCGGACGACAACAATTAACCCAGGTAAGACCCCTAAATCGCAACCTAGGTGGTTGGCATGTTCTTCACCGGGGACTACGTCTATCCCACCGGATATCTTAATCTCAATAAAAATAGTACTACAATTTAATACTATAGTTTATTCATCCATTAATCCTCAAATATAAATAATAAGGATGCCCTTAAGGCCTTACATCCAAAATCAGCTGAAACATAGGATCGCAATCTAGAAGTCTCATTTCAACGATATATATTCTTCTCAAAGTAATAGTAATAATAATAAGAATAATAATCATAATAAAAATTAATTTTTCCCACTAAAGAAACATAAACCTCACTTGAAACATAATTATACACCAACACAATATAATCAAATACTCCAACTACTACACTCTCGTTGTCTGAGTTTGGGTACAAGGTTAATTACAACGTTAGTTATAATACTCCCGGTACATAACTCTTGGCGAAAGAGTACTAAAGACAGTATTATTCTCCCTCGAGTACTGTAACGTCGACAACTTAGATATTGATTTAGAAACTACAACATTATCATACTCCGAACTTGATACAAACAAAACAAGCCATCGTAAAATAATTAAAGCACTCATATATACATAGTCATAACAAATAATACCACCTCACCTATAAACCATCTAATACATACTAAGAAAAAAAAAAAAGCAAAGAAGAAAATGAAAATAGTAGCACCAGACCCACGTACATACTAAGCAAGCTATGATGAAACACTTACAACATGAAATCTTAAACCTTAGCAATACACGCCCACAATTGATAATACCATATCATGACTTAAAGAAATTACTACAAAAATACCATACTAATCACATGAACTACAAGTTGCTGTCATGAGTGCTTACAAGCTGCTATTGTAGCTATAATATAGGAGTATAGTTGACTAGCCTTCTCTAATATAAGGCTGAACTATTATGATATAGGCCAAATAACGTAAAGTAAGGTTACTATATTCTACTATTAAGTCTACAACTCAAAAACATACAAGCAAAGCCACTGTAAAACTGAGAATGTAGTCTTATGCAAGCATAAGGCAAGAGAGGAAAAAAAAAACAAAAAAACAAACTGACGACGTTGCGCATCTCCAAAACAGTGAACTAATGAAGAAGTAAAGAACCACCAGCATACAGTAGCAGGGGTGATAGTTTTATGGACAACAACCCACCTCTAATTTACAAATTCATCTAAGTTGACACTACAAATGCATCATGCGTCATTCTTCAAGGGAGAAAAGAAAAAAAAACAACATACTATAGTACTAATAACTCAAGTTTCATATTACAAAGACAACCATCACAATGCACATCATACATGAATCAAAGAACATGAATTTACTATATAGAGAATAACAACTATAACTTATAACTCACGTTTATACATATAGATTAACATATTTATCAAACTCTAAAACCCAAAATATTTATATATTCATATAATTCAAAATATATCATCGAGAAAAAAAAATATATAACATGAAATATTCCCACCCAAAATCTTAAAAGAATAATAACCCAAACCTAAGTATTAAAACTAGATAAATCCTAAACGGATTCTAATCGTACTAGGATCGCCGTTAGTTACCTTTGAAGACCTCCAAGTGCTTGCATTCTCCTTCTTGAACATCATAAATTCCTCTATATGCTGCTCTGCTCTGATCCCGATTCCCGACAATTAAAAGCTTTGATTCAAAATCGCTCCGGTCACAATGAAGGTCCAGATGTCCTCAACATGTTGTCCAAATTTTTGAACGATCTAACGGTTAGATATCTGGTGATAGCCATCTTCGTGAAGGTGTGACAGGGAAATCCGGGATGAACTTTTATATTCTTTTTCTCTCTTCAAATGGTTGACTGGATTGCGGAGGAAATGTGGCTGAATTTTGCTGTTACAAACAGCTCCAAAGGTGATTGAAAAGAGGAGTAAAAAAGGAGGTTACACTAGCTAGTAATAAGAGATTTAATTGACATTTAAAAGGGGGTTTACAAAAGGGGGTTACAAGAGGACCAAAAGTCACCTCACATACTTTAAAAGTCTGAATTTTTGGGACAAGGGGTATAAGTTCCACGATTTAAAAATTGTTACGACGGTCCAAGCGCGCTAGAAAGATAAAATAAAAATACTAACTCAAACGTGTAATTTAAATACTAGAAAAAAAATATATAATTCCTATTTAAATAAATTATATAAATATAACATTTTAAAAGTTGAAAAACAAATAATATAATATATAATATTTTTTTTAAGAAGTAAAATATTATAATTTTAACAGAAAATAATAATTAAGGGAAAATAACTCGAATAAAATATTAGCGAAAAACCGTGGTGTTACAAACACTCCCCCTTAAGAAAGTTTCGTCCTCGAAAGTTGAAACGATACGAAGATACGCTATACAACGACTACATATATACAACTTTGTTTCGGCCATCTAATTAACGTCTTGGAGGTACTCTGCAAAAAACGAAAATATTAGTCCCAGCTAGACCTCACTAACTAACACATAAGAAAAACATATAGCATATCTGTTAACAAAAATAACTCCCAAGGCTTTCTTCCTACCCAAGTAACTCTCACTAAGTACTTTTCTTAAAGCCTAAGATACTAATAATCCTAGATGCAACAACTACACATTTCCCATGGAATATGTAGCAACTCAATGAGAGTCTTTGGATCATTTGCTCTGATACCAACTGTAACACTCCGTCCTTTTTATAAACATAAAATAAACAAAATAGAGCATTCTATTAAAGTAATGACGATAGCGGAAATATCGTCTGACGGAAATGTCACTCTAAATAAGGGTTCAATATAAACTAAAGAAAATAAAACCCAAATGAATTATCTTAAAATAACCATAAAGAGGTCGAACAACCTCAAATTCCCGAAATAGAAAACCTAGAACAATAAAAGATAAGATTGCTTCAAAATCCTAGATAAAATCTCTCCCATTGCCCAAAACGAAAATAATAAAGCCTCAAAAGTACCTGCAAAATAATCAACAAACATCCACAATCAGTGGGGAGTAACTAACAGCTCTCCCAGCTCAATTAGGATCCACATAGGAGTTATCAAGCATTAATAGATAAGTCTCAATCAACATAATATATCAAACTGAACCAAATAACAGCCAAACAACAACTATCATTTTGACATGCTTAAATAAAGTAAATCAACAATAATGAACTTAAGATAAGCATACAAGATCCATAGCATAAGCCTCCAAAATAAATAGATAATATAATATAATAGCTTTTGAGAAAGAGCAGAACGCCAGTGGATCGCAACCCACTTCCTAAGGTTTGTCAGATCGAAATCTCCAGACAGCCTATGGGCTTACGTTCCCTACTGCCTGTGTCTAAGAATGGCCAAACTCCCGATGCAGGATAGTACCCAGCTCAGTACTTCCCAACCTCTCGGACGACAACAATTAACCCAGGTAAGACCCCTAAATCGCAACCTAGGTGGTTGGCATGTTCTTCACCGGGGACTACGTCTATCCCACCGGATATCTTAATCTCAATAAAAATAGTACTACAAATAAATACTATAGTTTATTCATCCATTAATCCTCAAATATAAATAATAAGGATACCCTTAAGGCCTTACATCCAAAATCAGCTGAAACATAGGATCGCAATCCATAAGTCTCATTTCAACGATATATATTCTTCTCAAAGTAATAGTAACAATAATAAGAATAATAATCATAATAAAATTAATTTTTCCCACTAAAGAAACATAAACCTCACTTGAAACATAATTATACACCAACACAATATAATCAAATACTCCAACTACTACACTCTCGTTGTCTGAGTTTGGGTACAAGGTTAATTACAACGTTAGTTATAATACTCCCGGTACATAACTCTTGGCGAAACGGTACTAAAGACAATATTATTCTCCCTCGAGTACTGTAACGTCGACAACTTAGACATTGATTTAGAAACTACAACATTATCATACTCCAAACTTGATACAAACAAAACAAGCCATCGTAAAATAATTAAAACACTCATATATACATAGTCATAACAAATAATACCACCTCACCTATAAACCATCTAATACATACTAAGCAAAAAAAAAAAAAGCAAAGAAGAAAATGAAAATAGCAGCACCAGACCCACGTACATACTAAGCAAGCTATGATGAAACACTTACAACATGAAATCTTAAACCTTAGCAATACACGCCCACAATTGATAATACCATATCATGACTTAAAGAAATTACTACAAAAATACCATACTAATCACATGAACTACAAGCTGCTGTCATGAGTGCTTACAAGCTGCTATTGTAGCTATAATATAGGAGTATAGTTGACTAGCCTTCTCTAATATAAGGCTGAACTATTATGATATAGGCCAAATAACGTAAAGTAAGGTTACTATATTCTACTATTAAGTCTACAACTCAAAAACATACAAGCAAAGCCACTGTAAAACTGAGAATGTAGTCTTATGCAAGCATAAGGCAAGAGAGGAAAAAAAAAACAAAAAAACAAACTGACGACGTTGCGCATCTCCAAAACAGTGAACTAATGAAGAAGTAAAGAACCACCAGCATACAGTAGCAGGGGGGATAGTTTTATGGACAACAACCCACCTCTAATTTACAAATTCATCTAAGTTGACACTACAAATGCATCATGCGTCATTCTTCAAGGGAGAAAAGAAAAAAAAACATCATACTATAATACTAATAACTCAAGTTTCATATTACAAAGACAACCATCACAATGCACATCATACATGAATCAAAGAACATGAATTTACTATATAGAGAATAACAACTATAACTTATAACTCACGTTTATACATATAGATTAACATATTTATCAAACTCTAAAACCAAAAATAATCATATATAATTCATAAAATCTCATCGAGAAAAAAAAAATATATAACATGAAATATTCCCACCCAAAATCTTAAAAGAATAATAACCCAAACCTAAGTATTAAAACTAGATAAATCCTAAACGGATTCTAATCGTACTAGGATCGCCGTTAGTTACCTTTGAAGACCTCCAAGTGCTTGCATTCTCCTTCTTGAACATCATAAATTCCTTTATGTGCTGCTCTACTCTAATCACGATTCCCAACAATTGAAATCTTTGATTCAAAATCGCTCTGGTTACAATGAAGGTCAAGATGTCCTCAACATGCTGTCCAAATTTTAGAACGATCCAACGGTTAGATCTCTTATGATAGCCATCTTCGTGATGGTGTGACAGGGAAATCCGGGATGAACTTTTCTATTCTTTTTCTCTCTTCAAATAGTCGACTGGATTGCGGAGGAAATGTGACTGAATTTTGCTGTTACAAACAGCTCCAAAGGTGATTGAAAAGAGGAGTAAAAAGGGAGGTTACACTAACTAGTAATAAGGGATTTAATTGACATTAAAAAGGGGGGTTACAAAAGGGGGTTACAAGAGGACCAAAAGTCACCTCACATACTTTAAAAGTCTGAATTTTTGGGACAAGGGGTATAAGTTCCACGATTTAAAAATTGTTACGACGGTCCAAGCGCGCTAGAACGATAAAATAAAAATACTAACTCAAACGCGTAATTTAAATACTAGAAAAAAAATATATAATTCCTATTTAAATAAATTATATAAATATAACATTTTAAAAGTTGAAAAACAAATAATATAAAATATAATTTTTTTTAAGAAGTAAAATATTATAATTTTAACAGAAAATAATAATTAAGGGAAAATAACTCGAATAAAATATTAGCGAAAAACCGTGGTGTTACAGTTGTGATGGTACCCGTAGGTACCAAGCGGAGCCGGATATGGACATAAATGAAGGAGAAGATCCTTTTGGGTTTGCAAGAGCAAAACTAAATGAAATACAAAGTTACAATTAGTTGTACGGGGTTGGGGATCACAATCCCTACACCCGCCCGGCTATTCAAGCATATACTATTATCAAAACCTTACCACGGTTCGAGCCATGGGTGACTTTTCGCTTTACTTACTGGAAATTGTTAAGCTTGCACGTGGCAACATCATCCTTGTTGGATGACGATACTACCATGGAGACAGTTGACAAGAATCTGATAAGATGGGAAGGAACACCGGATGAGGTGTTAAACGAGATGGAACGGGATAGACAGGCAGCGGGTACGCAAAGCATGAGTCGGGCAGCTGATTATTGGAGGGACATGTTTAACCAGATAGCTGTGCATGAGTATCAATGGACAAGAGCGGGAAGAAGGTCTACTCCTACCCCCCTAACTCTGCTGCTAGCATGGCACCACCTCGACCACAAAGATCGGGAGACTCCGCCACCAGCATGGCTCCTCCCCAGTCGCGTGGTTCTAGGGGATCATGCGGAGGTTCGGTAGTGCCCGGGGTTGTATTCCAGGGAAGTAATTCCCAAGTTAGTGACCCAGACTACATTCCAGAAACCCCTTCGACCAGTAGTGATGACAGTGGGTATGCGTATGATCCCTATAACATTCGCTAGGTTGAGGAGGTATAGCGGAGTTGATGGAGTGGGTGGTAGTTGGTTCAGTTGTTGCTTTTATGTTTAAGGAAATTGCTATGTTTAGTTGATTTGGGCCTTGGGCCGTAGAATTAATGTACCTTTGTAATTTAAATTAAGGGTTGCAAGTGTACACTGTAGCCATGAATCATGTTATGTGTATGAATATGTGCACTTATGTGTTAAGTGGGGAAATCGTATTTTCTTTGGGAACATGTGTTTAGTTGTATATATATAGTTATTTGGACATTATTGGGACTACTAAGAATATACAAAATTATCTTATAGGTTATGGCAACCATCGAAGTGAATAATGAAATCCGGCAAAATGTGGAAGCATCTGAGCAAGCAGGGCAGCCGGATAACTCGCGAGATGAGCAGATGCGCCAGTTAAGGGAGATGAATACCCGATTACTGGCAATTCTGGAAAAACAAGAACAAAACAAGGATAATGAGGAGGGAAAATTTTATAAGAGACTCGCGGCTCATAAGCCACGAGGATACGATGGTGAAGCAGACCCAGTGAAATTCGAAGACTGGGTAGCCTATATGGAAAAGCTACTAGAAGTAGTTAATTGTCCCGAGAATCTGAAGGTAAAATTTGCATCTTTCTACTTGGAGGGACCCGCTGACATGTGGTGGGGTACGATAAAGAAAACCTCTACCCAGGCTATTTCAACCTGGGAAATGTTCGTCGATAAGCTGAGAAATAAGTTTTTCCCTCCAGCCCTGAGGAGGAAGAAAGAGAATGAGTTCCTATTCTTGAGACAAGGATAAATGTCGGTAGTAGAGTACGCTGCCAAATTCGTAGAACTCTCGAGATTTGCTACCGATTTCACCAATAATGAGAGGGTGAAGTCCATGCGATTCTTTGAAGGGTTAAACTTGAAGTATCAGAAGAGAATTGGGGTTTACAGCAGTTTTGAGGACTTGTACGAGCGGGCTTTTGAGCACGAACGCATTGAGCAAAAGGATGAAAGTTCGAAAAGGAAGAAGAAGGGAAATGAAAGGTCTAAGGAAGGGGGTAATAAGAAATTCAGGGCAGATACAGCTGGGACGTCTATGGCGTTAGTCCCTGCAAAGACTGTAGAAGGGAAGAATAAGGAGTGGAAATGTCGCCCCTGCGGAAAGGAACATTATGGGAAAAATTGTGAAGGCCAGAACATTTGTTTTAAATGTATGAGGACGGGGCATAGGATCAAGGAATGTCCCGTTTTGAACCAGTCTGGGAATGCTCGTGGTAACCAAGGACCTGGAGAAGTACTACTTCTCAAAGCAGCAAATGAGTCAAGCTCGGGTCGCAACATTAAGGGAGGACAGAAGGCAACCGGCAGGGCATTCGCCTTAAAATCTGAACCATCTGAGGAGCCGGAGATGATGGAGCAAAGAGGTAATGTGATTACTGGGACTTTCGATGTGTGTGATTTGCCTGCTTTTGTATTATTTGATTCTGGAGCATCCCACTCTTTTGTCTCAAATATGTTTGCCTCCCGCATAGAGCATAAACCCAAAGTAACTTTATGTAATTTAAATGTAACTCTGCCTGATAAAACCACTTTCCGATGTAAATATATGTTGAAAGAATGTGACATTAAAATTGCGGAGGTGGATTTTGAAGGCGGATTTGATAATGTTTGATTTGGGAGTGTATGATGTCATTTTGGGAATGGATTGGCTATGTAAAAACAGAGCCGTAAGAGAGTGTTATGCTCGAGTGGTGAAACTTCGGCCATACCTGAAAGGGACCAATACCCATAAAGGTAGAGGCTAAGAAGGTATTATAGAAGGTCATATTTGTCAGGTAGTGGAGCTAAGTGAGGTTTAATCGAAGTTGGCAAATACACCAGTAATTCGGGAATTTCCTGATGTGTTTCCGGAGGATTTACCGGGATTGCCTCCGCATCGAATAATGGATTTCCACATAGATCTGATTCCGGGTGCTACCCCGATCTCAAGAGCTTCGTATAGGATGGCACCTGCGGAAATGGTAGAGTTGAAAAAGCAACTAGAGGAGTTATTGCAGAAAGGGTACATTAGACCCAGCGTGTCTCCTTGGGGAGCAGCGGTACTTTTTGTCAAGAAAAAGGATGGTTCCATGAGGTTATGCATAGACTATCGAGAGATTAATAAAATTACGGTACGGAATAGGTACCCTTTGCCGAGGATAGATGATTTATTTGATCAGCTGAAGGGTGCAGGGGTGTTCTCAAAGATTGATCTGAGATCAGGATATCACCAGATGCGGATTGTGGAGGAAGACATTCCAAAAACGGCTTTCCGCACTCGATATGGACATTATGAGTTTCTGGTCATGCCGTTCGGACTGACTAATGCGCCTGCGACTTTCATGGATTTGATGCAACGATATTTTAAGCCGTTCTTGGATCAATTCGTGGTTATTTTTATAGATGATATCTTGATATACTCAAAGAATCGTGAGGAGCATGAAGGCCATCTAAGAACAGTGTTAGCGACACTCCGGAGGGAGAAATTGTATGCCAAACTTAGTAAATGTGAATTTTGGTTGGAAGAAGTAAAATTCCTAGGTCATGTGGTGTCAAAAGAGGGTGCTTCAGTGGATCCGGACAAGATAAAGGCAGTAGAAGAGTGGCCAGCACTGAAGAATGTGTCGGAGGTCAGAAGTTTACTGGGCTTAGCAGGTTATTATCGACGGTTTGTGAAGAATTTCTCTAGAATAGCCTTACCCATTACCAATTTAATCAGAAAAAGCACTCGTTTCCAGTGGAATGAAAATTGTGAAGCCGCCTTCCTAGAGTTAAAGCGGAGATTGACTAGTGCTCCTATTCTGACCCTTCCTTCAGGCACTGATGGGTTCGAAATCAATAGTGATGCCTCTCAGGAGGGTCTGGATGTGTATTAATGCAGCACGGTAAGGTGATCGCTTATGCATCTCGACAGTTGCGTCCGCATGAGAAAATTATCCAGTGCATGATCTGGAGTTAGCCGCGGTTGTCTTTGCTCTGAAACTGTGGCGACATTACTTGTATGGGGTTTCTTGTAAAGTGTTCACAGATCATAAAAGTTTGAAATATATTTTCACTCAAAAAGATATGAACATGAGACAACGAAGGTGGTTAGAACTGCTCAAGGATTACGACATCGACATTCAGTATCATCCCAGAAAAGCAAACAAGGTGGCGGATGCACTTAGTAGAAGGCCAAGGAGTGAATTAAGTCTCTTATCAGTAATACCAGACGAATTGGGTAAAGAGATAGAGCTATTTGAGCTCGCTTTGATTCGTCCGGGGGACGTTGGGGAAACAGTAAATGCTTTAACTGTTCAGCCTGATTTATACACGGAAATTCGAGAAAAGCAAGGTAAGGACGCATTCCTGCAGGGTATCAAAGAGAAGATGGAAAATGGTGAAGCTCAGGATTTCGCCGAACACGAAGATGGAAGTATTAGAATCAAAGGACGGTGGTGTGTTCCTGAGGACCAGGACTTGAGGCAGAAAATTTTGAAAGAAGCTCATAGTAGCCCATACTCAGTGCACCCTGGTAGGGACAAAATGGTTCGAGACCTTAAGAAATACTTCTGGTGGAGGGGTCTCAAGGGTGATGTAGCTAGATATGTGGCAAAATGCTTAACATGTCAGAAAGTGAAGTTCGATCGTCAGAAGTCACCAGGTTTATTGCAGCCATTACCTGTTCCGGAATGGAAATGGGATTCTGTCTCTATGGATTTCGTATCGGGTCTACCAAAGTCTAGGAAAGGAAATGACTCGATTTGGGTGATAGTGGATCGTCTCACCAAAACGGCGCGATTCCTTGCAATGAAAGGGACTTGGAATCAGTCACAGATGGTTGACGCCTATATCCGAAATGTCGTGCGGCTGCATGGGGTGCTAGTAACCATCATCTCCCATAAGGACCCTCGATTCCTGGCACACTTTTGGGAAAAACTTCAGGAAGCTTTTGGAACAACATTAAAGTTTAGTACTGCGTTCCACCCTGCCACTGATGGTCAAACCGAGCGCACAATTCAAGTGCTGGAAGATATGTTACGAGCTTGCGCTTTGGAGTTCGAAGGATCTTGGGAGGATCATTTAGCCTTGATAGAATTCTCCTACAATAACAGTCATCAAGCCACGATTGGGATGGCTCCATACAGTGGCGGATCCAGGATTTTCAAATCAGGGGTACTGTGATTAATCAATAAACTTGTTCTCAATATTATAAAAATATCCTACACGAAAAATATTACAACCTAAAACATTGTTAAACATTTAATGTCATAAATCTCAAAATACAAAAACACATAAAAAAAATACATAAATAAACATTGTTTCCTTTTGATCTAGGTGTCATTTTCTATATCCATTACACAAATAAACTAATTACAATCTACTAAATAGTAAATACTCCATATGAAATCAAATCAATAACCAACAATCAATCCATCTTATAAATCAATTAATTCAGGCTAATTCATACACACATTAAAGTTGACCCAATTCCTATATACTAGTACTAATTACTATGATATTACGGTTCAAAAACCCAATTCTAAATTAAAAGTAAATTAGTCTTGGAAGTAACATTAGGACGAGGGTATGTTCATCATTTAATTGTACAAAAACGACATATTTATGTGTCGTACATATAGTTCTTGTTAGTCGCTTCCACAATCCATTACTCGTAACTCGAATTCTTCTCCCTTCTCCCTAGTGAAACAAACACCCCCTAAAATCTATTGTTTTCCAAATTTTATTTTTGAAAAAAATCGAAAGTTGAATAAGTGGGCTGTACTATGCAATGTAGTTAAATCTTACATCCCCAAAAAATAAAGAAGACCATAAATTCTACATAATACCCAAAGTTAGATATCGGATTGCTTTTTTATAAAAGGGACACGTATAGAACCCTTCCACAAACAAGTTAATGATTTCTCTTGGGGTTTCTTGATACTTCGCAAATGCTCTCACTAGTCGAGGAAACCAAAAAAATGGGTAATCCCTAAAACATCCTCTCTCTTTCTCTTCGATTATATTCAGAATCAACCCACATGATTTCATTTGTTTTTTTTGCTTCGGGGGTACTGCAGTACCCCCAAAGACCCAGCTAAATACGCCACTGGCTCCATATGAGGCTTTATACGGACGAAAATGCCGAACACCGATTTGTTGGGAAGATTTGAGAAATGGGATACCGATAGGGCCAGAGTTGATTCAAGAAACCATGGAACAGATCCGAATAATTCAGGAGAAAATGAAAATCGCCCAGGATCGTCAAAAGAAATACGCAGACACAAGGAGGAGGAAACTGGAATTTGAGGTAGGTGATAAAGTTTTTCTTGAAGTTTCCCCTACTAAGGGCGTAAAAAGATCCGGTATCCGAGGCAAGCTTAGTCCGAAGTTCATCGGACCATATGAGATTCTGAAAAGAGTCGGTGAGGTAGCTTACAAGATTGCGTTACCGACAGAACTATCTTGCATCCACAACGTTTTCCATGTATCCCAACTTCGGAAATATGTGCATGACCCCTCTCATGTGTTATCTTATGAACCTTTGCAACTCAACGAGACCCTCAGTTATGAGGAGAGGCCGATCCGGATATTGGACCGACGGGATAAGGTTTTACGGAATCAGATCATTCCGCTAGTTAAAGTGTTATGGTCAAGCCATGGTTCAGAGGAGGCTACATGGGAAAAAGAAGTTGATATGAGGAACCGCTATCCGAAACTTTTCTGAGGTTCGACTTAAAGTTTCGGGACGAAACTTCTTGAGGAGGGGAAACGTGTAACAGCCAATAAATAATGAGGATTTAACCTGTGATTAAGTAACCTAAGTCATGGAAATTAGAATCTAATTGTGATTGTACGTAGACAATACGTATGATGAGTGTATGTGAAAATAAGATGTGGATAATTTGTGCTTATGTGTAATTGTTGTCTAGAAGAGAAAAGAAATAATAAATATATCATTAGTTAAATAAGAATATGAATAATATTTTTGTGGGTACTAGGATCGACATCTTATTATATAAGGATTCGCAATTATGGGAGTTGGGAAAGGTTGCAAGATAGGAAATTAAGAATCGACCGTTAAGCACGTTAATGGGTACGCTTAATAGAATGGATTTTTGGAGTTTCTTTTAATGAATAGGGTTTAGGTAAATGAAGGAAACCTATGTTAAGGGTATTTGGATTAGAATAATCACCTTGTGGGGCTTTAGACCACTAACCTAAGGTATATTACTAAATTGGGAGTCATAGTAATAGAAAATGAAGAACTGAAAAATTCTAGAATGCACCTAGTGGAGGAAAGACCTCCTTAATGACCCTAAGGTGGACGATCAAGGCTGAAGGGATACACCCACACCTTCCTTATATAAACCTCCCCATTCCACATAATTTTCATCACCAAAATCAGACAAAATTACTCTGCCCAAAACCTTTCTCTTCTGCCCTCCTCTGCTCGCCATTTCTGGCGGTTCTACTTGGCTTCTTCTTGCTTGTTTTTTTTCGAATTTTTCCTTCATAAGTTCTGCATGCAAGGCTTGATTCTCACTCTCTATATATAGGAGCATATTGGGCAGCAAAGAAATCACCACTTCGAGGCCAAGAAGTTCAAGAACTAGAGCCATCTTCTTCAACTAAGAAAACAGTAAGTATGTTGAATGTTTTGGGTAAATTGAGATACTTCCTTTAGGTATTTTCTTATGATTTTTCTTGTGGATGTAAATATGTATTTAAGGATTCCAAAGAAGTCAGAACCTCATCCTAAGGAGAAGGAGAAGTCGAATTGCACCAATTGCAAGTTAAGGTATGCAAATTCAATCCCTTTGGAGAACAAGTATTGTGGGAATTATTAAAAGTATTTTTGAGAACGAATTTGAGGATGAATTTTTTGGTTTGAATGACTATTAGCTACTGCATATTGATGTTAATTAAGTATAAACCTTTGCATGTTGAAAAGCAAATGAATTTGGGTTCCTTTCTTACACTAGAAACGGTTAAGTGTGCGTGGAATCTGTTTTTCGGAAGGATTTGTGTTTACTTGTATTTTGGATGGTATTGGTGTGATTAGGCAGTAGGTTAGATGATGATCAAGATGTTATATGTTTGTATGTCAATGGTTAAAAAGAACCTCTTGTGTTAGTGGTGGAATTATTACACTAAAGAAGGTGTTAGAAGCCTTTTTACTATGTGATTTTTACAAGGAATGCACTTTGAATTGTAGAAGGATGTAATGGAATTTTTGCAATGAAATTATGATAATGAAATACTGTGGTTCAATAGTGTATGTTGATAAGAGTTGTTACCTCAATTCATATTACAATAGATGCGGAGACAACTACTTAAAACATATTTTTAAGAGCGAATTAAGCTCGGTTTCTTAGAATGTTTTCGAGGAAAGAATTTTTTTTTGCCATAATTCGAGATTTGCAGTAGGTTGAAGGTGAATTTACCTACATTAACCAAAGTTAATTTCAAAATAAGAATTTGTTTAAAAGAAATTTTCCTTTACATAATCAAAACCTCCTTTTTACTTGCCTTAATTCGGATTTCACTAAAATAGTTGAGTGGCATGGTTTGTGTGATTTCCTAAGGTTGTTTTGCATCTCATTTATCATATAGCTACTGTCCTAAGTCCACCAATCCATCCTTACCAAACTTCTTGGGAAGGTTTTACAACATTATATTGGAAACGGAACATTTATGAACTGTTTGAGTAAATTGTGTTTGTTATTAGTAATTCTGAATTTGTTTTGCGTAGCGAAGAGGAGTGTGTGTATTATGTGAGAGGACATGTCCTATAAAAGCTTGCAAACGAGTAAATAGTAAGAGCCTAGCTCCGAATTGTGTGGAGGTCTGCACCTTGGTGCACCTCAATGTGTAATCTCTTCTTCCTGCGCACTAATGTAATCAGTTAAACTTGTGTTCATCTTTAAAACGTTTGCCAATGAACATGTTGAACACTTGATATTTGTAATCTTGTGACAAAGGCACTTTGCCAAAATAATGATTTGCAAATGACATGTTGGAGTATGTCCACTCCTTATTTCCAGCCATCATAATTAGTTATGGATTGATTTGCATACCAGCGTAAGCTGATTTTGTTCTATGAACCTGTCCTGGTGGGGGCAGATTCTTGTGCAGGATTTAGCAAGCTAAGGTAGGCAGATGGAAAGCTCTAGAGAAGTGATATGTTAGCAATCATAGTGTACCAAAGCTTGAACATGATCATCTTTTGGAACTTAACTTTTCTTTTGTGAAGAATGCTTGAATGTACATTGTGATATTACTATGGGCCTGTAATAACTAAACTCTATTTGATATAATGTATGTTTTCCTAACATCGTTCGTAGAGTCATCTCAGACATATTAATGGGTTTGACTCAAGCAGGTGACAGCCTCCGTACCATTTTACTATGATTTGCTTCCGCTAATGCTATTAAGTATAACTTTAGTTGGATTTAAAGAAAGTTAAGTCGGTGGGCTGTGACACCCATCCCCCTCCCCTTCGCCTCCTTCTTGTAGATCTGCCATGCAACTAGCTCTCTAGTTCGATCCACTCCTAGCTTTTTTCCTTGTCCTCAGCTGGACACTTTCTCGGTACCTCAGTCGGCCTCCCCGAGAACTTTACTTATTGTTTTTTATTCTTAGTCCTTAGTTATTGGACCACCGTTTGGCTACCTTTAATGGCGGTCAAGGGGTAATCAGCGAATCTACCTTCTTCATTGCTGGCGGTTTACTGGTGGTGGCGGAATCTGCCGCTAGATCTCATCTATCCCTCTGTTCAGTGGTCTCATAACTGTTGTCGCCGGCTTATGGGAAGTGGTCGGTGGTGTTATTTGTTCGCTCAGTGCCTTGATTGTTTGGGGCGGGGATCGGCTTCGGAGTTGGGCTAGGGAACATCGGGCCTGTTTTGGTTTGTCTTTCAGCGATGAAGATGGGTCCGTTCGGTGTCCGTGCTTATTTGGTGGCGCGGTGGTGGAGCTAGTGTCGCGAGACTCGGGTCATGTCAGTTCTGTTCTACTAGGTGATCGAGTTTCAGACCATATTTTATCGGCTTGGGTTCTCGCTGGTGTCCTGTGGTGATGGGCCTGTCCTTAGTGGTTGGCTTTCTTTCCCTCTATCTAATAGCTCCAATGGGTCTCCTGCATCGGGTCGGCGCTTCCTCAACTGGTGGTTTTTGGTATTCTTTATCATTGGGCCGAGTTCGGGTTTCGGGGTTTATCGATTGAGTCTAAGAAGAGCTAGGAGCTTATCATTATTGGTGTTTGTCTTGCTCCCCGTGAAGGGTTAAGAGAAGGTGCCTTCGTTTGGGCCAAGGGTGATGACATGTGGCCGCGGCGGAATTACTACTTGCTTTCATTTGTGCTCCTTTTTTCTTCTTTTATGTACTTTGTTTGTTACTTGTTTACATCCGTATATGGATGTTTTAGGTGGTGTTTCTAGGACATCACCTAGTTTCCTTTCCTACTTCAAAAAAATATACACACTTAAGAACCGGTTGGATCGATGGACCGGAATTCAGAAAATTTATGGACCGGAATTTTTGCAGTCCGGTCCGGCTTTGGATCGATACAAAACTCTTTTTTAAAAAAAGTGAAATTCTGATCCATCGGTCCGGACAGGAAAATTCTACGTTTGGACGGGACCGAAAATCCGTAATCATAATTTTACGGACCGGAATTTGGCGGTCGGGTTCGGTCCATTACTTTCTGAATCCTGGTCCCGGTCCAAAACTGCACACCCCTACTCACGAGGGGTACACCTAATGAGCAAAAAGTAGGCCTAACACTATACTTGGATAGAAGGATTTGGAAGGAAATGAAGAGAAGAAAAAGGGAAATGTTTTTTCTTGTTTGGGTAAAAGATTAGGATAGGGACGAGAGGGAGAGTGAGGGATCCATTTTCCCTCCTCCTTTAATAAACACCATCCCTCCAAAATTGGAGAGATTTAAAGGGAAAGGGAAAATGGACCACACATCTCCCCTCCATTTCTCCCCCCCTCCTCTTTCCCTCCTCATTTGCTATCCAAACAAAGCATAAATGTCATCGTCCGTCTATTTATATACCCATATGATGGTGGTGACAATTTATAAAATTATTGAATTTTGAATTACTTTTGTACTAAAGTTGATCAAAGGGAAAAATGCGAAATTATAATGTGAATAAGTAGGAGTAGATGGACCGTCATATGTGAACATCCTTCTTATAATGGGTTTTTTCTTCTTGTTTTATTACCTTATATCATTATCTCCAAAAACTCAGTCAGAGCAATTTCTAACCATTGAAAAGGAAAGCAAGTAAAAAACCATCTCACTCTGAAAAAAAAAGAAGAAGATGAAGGTTAAAAATTTGTGGAAGGTGGTAAGGAAGACGAGGAAGAAAGCGTATGGTGGTATGAAGGGATATTATGGTTCAATTCTGATACCGTCTGATATGAAAGTTTATACTTACGATGATATGAGTTTGATTTACAAAGGATTTCAGCGAAGATAATCTTCTGGGTACCTCCTCTTCTGCCAAGTTCTACAAGGGATCTTGGGCCGGCGAAACCCGAACTCTAACCATCAAAATCTGGAACTTCGATGCTACTGATTGGGCTGCCAGAATTGCCTGCATTACCACTCTCATGGTAATTACTTCATTTAGGGTTTCATAATTTATTACTAGAATTTCCTCGTTTGTTATGCTTTGAGTATTGAACTCGTGTATAAATATTTTTAATTCAACTCTTTTGTTGTTGTTGTTGCAGGATGAGATTATCTTTCTTAGTAGCTCATAGGGAAGTCGTGCATGCTTAACTAAGATGATAGGATGTTGATGGGATTACAATGCCCTTGCAGCAGTCTACGATATTACTACTCTTGGTACCCTGCATAAATTAATCTCATCGGGTGAGTCGGTGTTAATCTTTGTTTTTATTTCTGTAATAAATGCAAACCCAATTGTGTAAATATATACTCATTATGTTGCAGTTGGATTCATTCCACTATCGAGTCTTGTGAAAATATATTATTACTTTATTTATGGTTGCCTTCCTTCTAGAGGTGATCATGGGTCGGGCTTTAGCCAAAAAAATGGGCCGTTGCGGGTCAAAGCCTTGGGCCGAAAATTCCGCGCCATAACCCGCTAATTCGGGCCGGGCCATGTGGACTTTTCGGTCCATTTTCGTGTGGGGCCAAAAAATAGCCTAAATTTTCATATTCAAGTTACCCGTGGCCCGGAATTTTTGCCCAAAAAATTGAGTCGGACCGGTCCGATCTCGGACCGAAATATCGTGCTCAAAACCCGCCCATTTTCGAGTCGGGCCGGGCCGATGTTGATCACCAATACTTCATTCACTATATGATCATACCTAATTAACTAGTATGGGTACATACTAATTGGGTTCCTACATACACCTTTTATTACTTGCTACATTACCTTTCATTGAGTATACAACATTACATTTTTAACAAACAAGATGTTGCTATAACTCGTATATTATACTTGTCGAATTTTTTTCTTCTTAATATAGATTGTTTCGATTGGTCCAATCGAGTGCATATTGCATTCAATTGTGCCCTTCTACTATAGTATTTACATGGTCATGAGCCATGTCTTTTGGCCCATGATCTTTTCGCCAAGCATATAGTTCTTGATCATGTTGGACCAATCATTTGGTGTCTTATTGCTAGCCCTTTTGAGTACAAAGGATTGTGAAAGCAACAATTGAGAAAAGTGTAGCTTTGATGAAAAGACATGGCAGCAGATCTATAAAAACAAAGCCAGGATGTATTTATGTTTTTGTGAATCTGTTGCGCTAGTGGACTTAAAATTCAAAGGTCGTTATCGCCATAATTCATATCACACACATAGGTTGTCGAAGCTGGATGTAAGGTGTCTTAGTGAGTGTGAGTGTGCTTCCAACAAAGGAGACAGTCGTTGAAAGCATTCGAGCCCTCTTTTTGGTTTCAGATTAATGAACGGGGGTGCTTCCATTGAAGGATTCTTGTTTAGGAGAGTTGACTTTTCAGAAGCGGTCAACTAAAACTGATAATTTCAATACTGAGAATTTGATTAGGGAGACTCTATATGGTAGTCTATATGGAGGGAAGGTTGTGGAGGGATGGAAGATTGCAAGGCTCAACAAGTTACTGTTAAGATATGGGAGAAAAAGAAGACGAGGCGTGTTACCTACAAAGATTTAGTCTATATATTAAAGGTATAATTGTCCTTATCAAGCTAAGGGACCTACTGAATCTACCACTAAAATTGAGGCAGTACCTAAATTTCAGGAAATTCATCACTGTAATCACACATACTATAAAACGCAATCAATCAATCATATTGAAAGTCCTACATATAACACTCAATGTTATAGACCCCATCGTATATTTCAATAGTTAATCTACTTTTTGAAGAGTTTTATATTTCACTAATTAGCCCTCCATATATCTCTTTAGAGAGCAAACCTTAGCACAATAGACAAGCTTTATTCTTTTATTCTTTCAACTTTCCCTTCCTACAGTAATGCTTACGGAGTACAAACACTATTAATCCATTCTTTGAATCGCAGCTTTTGGCAACAAGAACATCTATATGTTAAGTAACTATGATCGAATGCTAATTAACACAATCTTTTAGTGCCAAAATTTTTTATTAGTAATATCTTTAATAAGAACCAATTATTGTTTGGTAGGATGAGATGTCATTTCTCAGGCATCAAAGATCCCTTAGCCATCCTTGCTTTCCCCGATTGATCGGCTTTTGCTCTGAGAACCAGCAATTAGGGTTGTGTACAAGCTTAATGCAGTTGGCACATTGAAATATTTCCTTTCAAGGTGATTTTACTATTTTATCTTAGCTAACTTTTTTTTGCTTTTATAAGTATTATTTGGAAGCATGTGATTTTTTTATATTTAGTTTTTAGGTTTAGGTATCTGTTGTTGTGTATTGTGCTTTTAATAGGCAATATTTACCTCTTTTTAGAGTATTTGTTTACTAATGATTTTGGTTAATGCCTTTTTGCAGGTACCTTTGAGTGGGCCCACATAATTAAAATGATCAATCAGTTGTCATCACTTGTTCACTTCTTACATACATTTGACCCGCCTTAGTAGGCAATTTATCAACTTGTCATAGGTTGATCGTCGAGGTTAGGCTTAAATATTACCATAGTATTTTTTTAGCATTTCAAACAATTTTTGAGTATATATGATGATGATAAAGTTTTGTCTCTTCTTTCTTGTTTCTTTTAAGGACATGCGTCCAATTTTGATCGACTTTGGGATGATGACATGCGGGATGATGAGTAATAAAAAAGAAGAAAAGCACCTCTACAATCTCAGCTCAACCAGCCTCGTTTATGAGATTTTAAGGGCCTTGGGGCCCTAATTAGTTTCAAGTTTTTTGAATTTTCAAATTTTTGGTCCGGACCAAAAAAAAATAAACTGTTGTTTGGCCTAAAGGTTTTTAAGTTTCTATTTTTGGTCCGGACAAGCTGGACAAATTTTTTTTTGGCTTTTACGTAACTTTTATATCATAATATATCATATTATAAGGCCAAATTTTACTATATTTTCTTATGTACTTTTTAGGGATAATTTATCGAAAAATCATAATTATATCATAAATATCTATGTTTTTCAAATATTTAATAAATATGATTGTAAACTAAAAATTCGATTAGTTTTTTCAAGTGAAAAATGAAAAAAGATAGTAAAAATCGGTCTAAACGACTCAAATCAAGGTCAGACCAACATTTTCTAATCCTTATAATGTTTTAAAAATTTCTAGTTTTTTGGTCATCGATCATTTCCTTCAATTCAAATTTTTTGAAAGCTAAATAAACTTGTGCCGAATTTAGGGAGAAAAAGAGATGAACTAGCGAAAAACATTTTTGATAATGGGAAAGATGCGTAGCATATTTTTTGGCATTATCCATATACTATATTTTGATCATTATTGGTGATTTATAGCTTAGGAAAATATAATCACGTAAGTAATCCAATTAAATTTTCCTAACCCTAACTCTTAATTAACCCTAATTCACCTTTCCTCCATAACCATCCTACCAACCACCCAATCTCTATCCACCAAATTCACCACCACTACCACCTTCATCTTCTTCCACCAAAATGATCCCACCACCCAACATAGAAACCACCCCACCACTCTTCACTTGTTCTATATGTTTACACCAACCCAGCCGCCGTACCACCACCATGAAAAGCTACACTAAGTAATTTCGGCGCATACCTCCGGTAAACTCGTTGGAGCTTCTTCATCTTCAACGTATACTTTCAACGTATAATTTCCCCATATTCCGTCTCAACTTTTCATAATACCCCTCAGTACGAATATATGATGCCCACACCCTTTACGGGTTCTTTTTTACCTTATTGCTTTAATTTTATTTCCTGCAAAAAACTATTTTACCCCTCTTGTAACTAATTTTAAAGAATATTTTCTCTAGCCCATTCCACTATAAAATACTCCCTCCGGTATTTATTAGTTTACTCATTTTTTTTGCACAGAGTTTTAGGAGAAACAATGTTGTGGGACATAGAAAGAGAAACTAATATTTTATATTAAAGTTGAATGTATGTGTGATGGAAAGTTAGTGGTCCCATTCCAAAAATAGAAACAAAAGAAAGGGGTAAACTAATAAGAGACATCCCAAAAAGGAATACGGGTAAACTAATAAAGACCAGATGGAGTGGGTTATTAAGGCGGGACACTTAGGTTGATTTTTTACATTATTGGCATCCTGGCTCTAGGTAGATGATATCTGTTTTGTAAACCAAGCTCTTGATTATATGTATCTTATACTGAAATTTTGAGTCCTGAACATTATGATCCTTGCATGGACTTGATTTTATTATATACTCCATCCGGTTTTTATTAGTTTACCCGTTTATTTTGCACAGAGTTTTAGGAGAAATAGTGTTGTGGGACATAGAAAGTTTCTTTTACATTAAAAAAAAAAGATTAATTTATATTAAAGTTGAATGTGTATGTCATGGAAAGTTAGTGGGTCCATTCAAAAAATAGAAACAAAAGGAATTGGTAAACTAATAATCGACATCCCAAAAAGGAATATGGATAAAGTAATAAAAATCGGAGGGAGTACTCCTTAATGATTGCTGTTTTACTATTTAAAATAGGGTTCCGATAACTACAGCCCTAAGGGTTGTGCTTAAAAAATAGCAAATTCCTATATTTAATGTTTATTTAGTCTTTCAAAAGAATCTAAGTAAAGCCAACTTGAACATGCTTATTAAATGAGTAGACTCAACTACTAGACTACTCAAGTACGTAATTAACAAATTAATCTCTATAAAAAAAAAAAAATACCTTAGCAATAAAATTTTAAAAAATAAAGAATACCATAAAAAAACTTTGAAATTTAAAAAATCAATCAAAAATGAATCAAATAATATAAACAAAATAAGGAAACAAATATATCATATCAAGGCCTAATCAAATAAAATTGTAACAAATCAATACAAATCATAAATTACGTTCAAAACAAATAAATTTACCATAAATTAACAAAGACACATTAAAAAATTTAGGATAATACATTAGATAAAATTTATTAAAAATACAAACTTAAGCTTTCCCACTAGATCTAAAAAATTATTGTTTATATATATACTTATTTTAAGTTGTTGGATACAAGTTCGTGATTTTTATGAGAATTTAAAACTGAAATACTAAGAGTTATAAAACATTTTTTGCCTATTGATTTGTCAATTACTATGTATTTAAATAGTAATGTTAGTACATCAATTATTTTTATTAAATCAAAAAAACCCTTAAACCATCAACTAATTTTTAACGCTTGAATATCAATATTATTACTAAAATATTGCCACACGCATAGCGTCACATTAGCTAATCTCTATTTTATTCTATTTTATAAGGGAAGGAGGGAGCTTTAGTGTCCCCCTAGGAAATTATTTTACTACCCTCATGAATAAATTAACTACTTTCAAAAAAAAAAAGAAATCAAACTCAAATATAGCATAAAAAGTAAAAAATATTGAACACAATTATATCTCTATTATATAAAGGAGGGGGAGCAGTTCCCCAGGACATTATTCACTATCCTCATGAATAAATTAACACTTGCCCAAAAAAAAAAAAAAACAAACAAATATAGCATAAAAAAGTTAACAAAAATGTTGAAAACAATATATAATAAGAGCCACCATAAATGATTACAATTGTCACAAGTATTAATACATCATACAACAAAGTAAATATGAAAATTATATTAGCCAAATATTTTATCAATGAGTACACAATTAAGTACTCCGTATTACATTAAAACTATAAAATTCAATCAATTAACAAAGTGAAATAGTTTCATTAACAAATATTATATAAATAGAAACAGACATATTATGTAAATGCAACATACAAACATTTTCAAACAAACATTCAAATAAAAAAACACAACACCCAATGACTTGAAATCAAAGTATCCACTTCTTTACAATCTATGAAGTAGTGTACTTAATTCAAAAATCAATTAAAGAATTATAATATTAGAAATCATAAATAAATTCAATAAAATTTCTTTTGTTTATAGAATTTAACTTTGTAAAGTTAAAAAAAAAGAGAGGCTAAGTGACATGGACTAAACCAATCAAATTTTGCAACTAAAAAGATTATACTTTGTATGTCTAATGTTCAAATTTTACTCATGCAAAAAATAAATGAGTTTTGTCTCGAAAAAACAAGCACGCACGCGAAAAAATCTAGTACAATATAGTGCAATTAGATAGTATTAAATGCTTAAAGGCCTAGAATTCCAAAGATTATTTAATGTAACTTTCTTTTTACTGTTGAGATTCTACCTTATATTAAAAATACAAGGATATATAAGGAGTTATTAATGCTTAAATACAGCCCTAAGGGTCGTATTTAGCATTTGCCTTTAAAATATTAGAGTAACTAGCTTTTAATCCGTGCAAAAATGCACGGGAAGTTTTATATAGATATGATTTGGACCCATGCATAATGCACTGGAATTCTTTTGTTAATTAATTAGTTGTTTTTGTTTCAAATTTATTGAATCCATAATTATTAGAATTCGTGCCTTTAAGGTGGAAATAATGTAAAATGTAAAATTATATTTCATGATATATAAAAATCCTTTGTTACAACATTTTCAACTT
The DNA here is from genome assembly GCA_947646795.1 of Beta lomatogona. Classification (NCBI taxonomy): domain Eukaryota; kingdom Viridiplantae; phylum Streptophyta; class Magnoliopsida; order Caryophyllales; family Amaranthaceae; genus Beta; species Beta lomatogona. Next base: position 705,285 of record CANSNZ010000033.1, on the reverse strand, counting down.
TAAAAATCTTGTAATCGTAATATATACATATATAAATACATAGATGAAACAAAATACACATTAAAGTGCGCGGGAATATTTTGTTTTATAAATTTAGGATTTTAGGATGTTTCTCCTAAAATCATGGTTTGAATATTAGCTCGTGATTTAAAGTTTTTATAATCATAATAAAAAAATATTTTAAAACCTTCTTATGACCCGCGCGTTCAATGACTGATGTAGCTAATGTCATGATAAAATACACGGGAGATTTTTTGTTGATTAAATATACTAAAAAATATTGATGACTATTTTATTTATACAAATTCTTTAGTAACACTGATATACAATAAATTAATGTGGGATGGGGGTAACTTTTTGCCTTAAATACATAAATTTTATTAATCTAGAAGTGACCCATTTAAAATTAAAAGTTACACTTTGCTTAAAAGGTACTCCCTCTGTTTTTTTTATCTTTCTTACTTGGAATCTTGGCACTATTCATACTTAGAGAGAATCTTCTTAATTTTTTTCAATTTATAAGAAAAAATATAGTACCTCTTTTAACTTGTAAAATGACCCATTTGATTTTTTTTTTAATTATATTTTTGAAGATTATTTGCAGAATAAAATTATTTTCCCCTTTTCTAGATTCTTTGTTATTCTTTGATTATCTTACTATTAGATATATCCATTAAAAGGCTACTACACTTCGATACCACTATTTTGTTTGTGATGATAATTGACAATGGTATATCAAATCTTCTTGAGCTACATTTATCTATAATAAATGGTTGTTGTATAATAATTAATAAGGTAATTCATTTTGCATGAATTTTTTCAATCTTCGTCATCCATAGCCCGACTGGTTTGTAGATACTCCAAACACTTTTGTAGTGTTGAAATCTTAGAAATGATTTGTATGCAACAACAATTATGAAGCATGAAGGTTTTATCAAGCAAAAGCGGTGTGGATAGCAACTCAACAATTATTTTGAAGGAAAATTAAAGAATTTGATGAAGGGTCTTTGAAATGGAGTGCAAAAAAAACTCAAAAAGGAGTTAATTTGTTAGACATTTGAATATGTATAGTGGTAAGTTCTATCTTTTTGTGCAAAAAAATGAAATTGGAAGCTAGTAAAATAGTAAAAATAACTTCTCTGACAATTTCATGTTTGCATGTGGAATCAATTGGTTTTCTATATTTTTTTAACTTTTTAAGTGCCTAACTAATATGAGAGAATTAATATAATTTTTTAAGGGATATGATATTATGGAAACTGGGTTGGGGAAATAAAATTGGAAGAATTCAGTAAAAATGGCTTTGGGAAATGAAAGTTTTGTCAAAGAAATTTCACATTAGTATTTCTCGCACATATGGGTGTCATAATTTTGTAAGAATTATAAATACGAATTATTAATTTCCACCTAATTATAATAAATCAAACTGTTTGTAAGAATTTTTCTTTGTAACAATTTTATGACAAACGGCTTGAGTAAATTAAACTATTATCAAACTAATTTCACATAAATAAGTTTTAATGTGATTCATCAACCGATATGGTTTTTTTGTAATAAACTTGAAAAGTATTATAATGGATAATAAATATAATATGGTAAGTATTACAACCATTGTATTCATTCATCAATTATATATAATAACTTGGAATATTTATATTACCTTCTCCTTGTATTTGGTTAACGGATTTTGAACGCTTTTCTGCCATTAGTCTTTTTCTTCTTTCACGTACATTCCTCATAAGTTCATCATTCATCTTTTAAGTTAATGTGCTAAACCGTTCAAACTATTTAGTACTAGCTTTTTATGCACGCGATGCGTGCGATGACATTTTTAGGCATAACTATTACTAAGTAGTAAATAAACAAAAAATGAGAGTTAGTATCTAAGTTCACCTCCATTTTGTGAATAAGATTCTTTGAAATACTTACAAATAGTATTTAAAAACACTTTAATAAATAAGTATAAGTAATGAAATTGCATTTCTAACTACTTTTTTTGTTGACTTAACTAATCTTCTTGAAAATCCACGCACACTCATCAGCCCAGACAACTTCAAATATGTAATCAACAGTGTGGTACTGATTAAGCTCCATGGTCTTACTTGGTGGACGTAAAAACCATGAGTATTCTTTGAAACCGAAAACTTTCATAACTTTGTTGAAAATTGTTGCTCTTCCATTAGGCTGCAATTGATAGAGATATTAGTTTTTAGTTGCAAAACGATATGAAATTAAAAAAATGTTTGGAACACTTGACAAACCTGTTGAAGTAGTGATTTGATTTCAGTCGGAGTACACCGCAACATGTGCTGAGTTAGGTCATTCATCAATGTTACTCCCATTCCACCACTCTTGTCAGAAATAATGAGTCGAAGCATTAATCTGAAAATGGGAAAACACAATCAATAACATTTGTGAATATTTGTAATATATTTAGATAATCTTGTAAAGTTTATACCTTGGAATAGTTGCAGCATTTGTTAGATTGCACCGTACACATCTATGGACCGTTTGAGTGATGATGATTTTTGTTAGACAACGGTTACATGCTTCGTAAATAATGTCATCAGGTTGTGACTCAATACGCCTCACATGAGCGACTAATCGACAATAATGAATCTATCATAGAAAACAACAAATATACGTTATTTTTTTTATAAGTCCACTAATAAACAAATTGAAAAGGCTTGTAGTTATTTACACTCTTTATAGTAGGTAATTTAGATATCCGAGTGCGAATGGCATTATAAACTGCAATTGATGAATGCATTGCAAATGGACATGAGCGGAAAGCCGTAACCCGTTTTTGTGCCAGCTTCTCCGTGTCATACCTAAATCAGCAATATGTGAGAATCAGTTTGCTATACATATTAATGGTGCATAGAATTTTTTTTTTGTTTAGCTGATTGGTGTGAAATTGAATGTTGCATACCATGCAGATAATAAAGTGGTACAATTATTCTCTGTATTTAAGTATATTCTGCTGTAATAGCCTGTTGTAAGATATACCCCTGTTGACATAAATGATTCCAAAAATTAATCTTGTTCAGCCATATACGTACACAAAATTTAAAAGCAATATCGTCTTTGTTGTATGAAAGGGGATGTTATTCGTACCGTGGTAATTTTTCACATGAAGCCCACATGCGACAACAATTGAATGTTGTTTACCATAATCAAATGGTCCATCTCCGAAGACATGAACATAATCATTCCAAACCGTTAATTTGATAATGATCCACCTGGAAAGAATAAAGTTATGTAATCGTTAAAAAAAACAATGCACCATAATATTCAATTGTGACATTAAATAAAGAACATGCACATACGTGTTGTCCATTATTGCAACATCTCTTTTAAAAGAGTTGTTTCCAACCGGCTGAATCGGTGATACATCAAGGAGTATTCCAATGACATTTGAGAAACGTTCACCATACATTAAATATGTGTTTTGGTAGTGACAACATGTATATGGTTGGAAATAAGTAGACTTTACCGAATAATCATTCTGCTATCGACATGACACCATATATGAGATAAGGGCACTCTCTTGTAAAAAAGATGGGCATTCCAGGGTCATCTTGATCTTGAAGAATGACATATGATGCATCCGTCAACAACATCTGTTTGTAATCGTGAACAATGTCATTTGTGTAATCAGCAGGCACTATCTGTACAGATTGGAGCACATAGATGTAGCCTGCTTGAAATCTCCCAAGAAATCTCTCAATATGAGGGGAGAATACAGTGCATTGTATGCCATCACCCTATAAAGGCAATAAAGATAATAAAATATTATGGGTGTAATAATGAGAAGCAATTTGACATTATCATAAGAGTAATTTAAAAGATTTACCTCACTATCCACAAAAAGCATTTTCCAAATTTGTTTGCAAGATCCACGATGTGTGAAGGTGAAAATGTCGAAATTATGAACCAATCGTGCCCGCACATCATATTTCCGTACTCCGCAAGGAAAAGAGATGGGCAAAGGGTGTACATTGATATTCCATCCTAACAATTATAATAATTACATGCAAATATATACAAAACATCACTGTCAATTGATATTATAAAATCTAAAAATTTGCATACTTTATTAACCATGTATAAACTACATACTATCACAAAGTATAATTCATAACATTTATTGAATTTCATGAAAATATAATATTAAGAAATGTTTAAATAAGATACACTATGTAGAAAGTAACAAAACTTCCTTATAGACAATATTTTTTGTGAACAATCCTTCCTTTCCTCTAATCTTTCCATTGTCGATTGCAATCTTTGTCGTGTTCTCGAGATATTCCACGCGAAAGTGCAACATACAACTGCCCGTGGCTAAATACATGATCGGGAAGATACATCCCAACATGTGGGATGGTTTGACCTTGAGACTTGTTTATAGTTAAACCAAAATTCAACTTTATAGGGAATTGCTTTCGACCATCTCAAAAGGTAACCTAATATCTTCAGCGGTTTTCAACGGAATTCTTGGCAAAAAGACCCTGTTTCCCCTTGCATGTCCAGTTAAAATCTCAAAGCATCGATGAAATGATCCTTTAGTGAATGACAAAGTAGTCGCGTTCCATTACAAAGACCATTTTTAGGATCGATATTCTCGAGTAGCATTAGAGGAACACCGGGTTTCGGTTTGAGCACATGTGGAGCCAATCCCGACGCGACAATTAAATTTAGGAACTCTTGCCGATACATGTTTCTTGTATCATCGAGCACTGAATCAAATGAGTAGTATGTTCGTCCTTCTCCGAGAAATCGTTCGATAACCTTGTCATTGATTATATCGACATCTTCGTTTAATGGAGTGATGATTGCCCTTTCTACCATAAAATTTCCATCACCGATGTGTTCATTTAGATTGGGGAAAATTTGATCAATCAACCCATCAATCGAGGTATCAGCAACAGTAGGTATGACCATTTGACTCGGCAATTTGATCATATCATCTGAGATGGTAGGTTCATCACCATTTCCAATAGAGAGTAAGAAATTAGAGAATCCATTGTCATGTCTAGATCTCATGTTTTCTCTCAATTGCAGAACGGAAATATGATTCCATAGTGGAGACCTTATTAAGGATGCGTCAATCATTTGAGCTCTTGTTCCATTTCTCACAACAGGTAGAACTTGCCTGAAATCCCCACCAAACACAATTATTTTCCCCCCAAATGGCAAGTAATTTCCCATTAAATCCTTAAGTGAACGATCAACTGCTTCAAACTGATACCTATGTGTCATTGGTGCCTCATCCCATATAATAACTGAAGAATGTTTTAGAAGAATGCCGGTTTTTGAACCCTTTGTAAAGGTGCATGACGATAAGCTATCTGGTTTTAATGGTAGCTGAAAAGTTGAGTGTGAAGTTCTCCCTTGGTGCAACAATGTGGCAGCAATTCCAGAAGTTGCTGTTGGGATAACTATCTCACCTCTACCTTTTACAGTAGCTAATATAGCTCGATACAAATATGTTTTTCCAGTACCACCGGGACCATCAACGAAGAAAGCACCACCATTTTTCAAAGTGATAGCATTCATCACTGTGTCATATGCACGTTGTTGATCGGCATTCAACTTGCCTATGCACTCGATATCCTCAGTAGGAACTGGCACTGAGAAATACTCCTCCATTATTTCAGATAGCTCATCAATGTTTTCAACGGATTCTGGTAAATTTGGCAATTCATTGTAGTCTGAAATTGTTTTCCTTAGCGGTCGTAATAAGCGATCCAAGTCTTTAAGAAGCTTGTAAGTTAGAATTTCATTGTTGTTTGTCGTGCTTGAAGACGGGTAATCCTCAACCAAGTGTGGGAAGAACTCATCCCACAATGCACGTAACCCAGATGGTTGACAATATATTAAGATAGTTGCAAACAAACGTCTCAGTGCCGAAGGCATTCTTACCTGACATGCTTCTGTAAGACATTGGCGTATGCTTTCATCATTCTCAATAAGACCTAAGGACTCAGCTGCAGCTCTAAACGTAGGGTGGGGCATCCCATTGACAGTCCTTAAATGCTCATATGATTGTGGCCCTTTGACATGGTTTAGTAACATTCTTAGGTAAAACCTTTCCGCATCCAGAGGCGAAGCTACATACAATCGACCAATTACTCTCTGCATGGTTTTCCTTCGGCGCCACTCACGTGTGGAATTAATCCATCTATATTTTTCTGGGAATTCTCGATATAGGTAACCTCTAGCTTCAGGATCTACTGAATTCATCTTGAAAAACTCAGTCAACATTGTTTTGGAGCTCCTTGGGTCAGCCAAAACACTTTCGATAGGCTGGTTTCCTTCTAATCTAACTTGGTGCATGTTCGGCAAATGAACTTGCAGGCGGTCTACAGACGGGTTCATCCGAGTCATTGGAAATTTGTAAAATTTCCACATAGCTTCAGGTGCACAAATCCATTTTGCATCAACGAACTGTGCAATCTCATCCCCTTTATGAACTTCCATGGAAACTCTATCTGAACCCTTATGGATGTATTTGTATAAATATTTGACACACTTAATGCTGCTACATATCTCTACATTAATGTGACAATCATACTTATTTAACAACCATGGGTTATATGGAACTACCCACCGATTATCTACAGTTACTCGCGAATTCTCACGTAATGGTACAGGTGGAGCATCTTGACGCCGGCGGTAGATGGGATATGAGTCATTTCCTTGCTTTGTACAATTAGAGAATGACTTAGGAAACCCCTTCTTACAACTCCCTTGTTTCATGCAAGGTGAACGTGAATTCTGGACACCACATGGGTTGTGAATCATGTGTTTAAGAATCCTTTTGCGGAGCTCTGGCTCTTGTTGTTGGCCAGGAATTTCTGCTCTCACTATTTTATCGTAATCATCAGGAGTGGTAAGCTTGTCACTTTGGTCAAGAATTAGTAACATATGAACATGTGGAAGACCTCGTTTTTGGAATTCAATCACATATACATAAGCAATTACCTTCCCGAGAACGTTCCTTTCCAACACATCCTTTTTTAACTCCTCAAGTCTGGCATGAAATACCCTTGTTAGCAAGTCTGGACGATCATGAGGTTGTTGGCCAGGTAGTAATTCTGCTACTATTTCGGCCACGATGGATTGCACGTCATAGTAAGGAATATGTCCGGGCTTGCCAAATTTTTGCACCAAGGCCATTGCATCTTGGTATCGGCCGATGCATATCTCGCGGACTTCCAACAAATGACGATGGAAGTATAGTTCTTCGTCCAACATTTTCTACATGTAGGTAATAAAGTGCACAAAAAAAGCTTTAAATAATAGAGATGTGTATATATTTGTAGACCATTACTGGTATTATGTGAAATCTATCATACCTGTATTATGTTCTCCAGCATTGTATGAATCCTCTAGTCCCTTGTACAAATCTGCACGAATTGTGTCTTGGTTGAGTGCAATCCATCTCAAATTGGATGCTTGCATCTTTACACAGTTGTCCACAGCAAATTGTTGAGTTAAGCGGCCAACTCTTAAGATAATAGAATCATAACATTCTCTCATCTATTTCAAGTATAAGTTGGTGAAGAAGTTAGAGTAATCATAATGATTAACATGGAGGATGGAGAATGTTTGTCATGTTGTATGTACCTGAAACATATACGAATAGAATTCTCGACATGTTATCTTCTTGCCAGTCATAGATCTAGTGTTTAAATCCCAACCGTAAGAGCCGTAAGGAAATAATAGAGGATATCGTAGTGGATCGTAGTAGCCTGCAGTCTCTTTGATAAACATGAGTCGTCCAGTGACCGACTCTACCATGACATCCCTTTCTTTTAGGTTGGCAATATCATCACCCCCGACAACAACTACTGCAACTTGAGAGGCTGAAGGAATTGAATAATTATGTTGGTTAGGAGGTTGCTCTTTTATGACAAACTTGCATTCTTGTATGTCATCTCGTTGAGCAAGATGTCGGAGAGTACGGACAAAAGGATTGTGCTCGTTCAAAATACTTTTTATCCTATCAATGATATCCACTCTTAACGTTGCATTTTCTGCCATTCGATGCTCATTTTCATGCTCAGTATCATATATGTACATTTGAAGGAATCGAGGACGATCATTTGAGTTCAAAGGTAACAAACCACCAATACGATGATAAATTGATCCATGAGCACGATATGTGTACACACCTTGACGTGCATCGGCTAATTCGTCATCTATAACGACTCCCATTGAAGTGAATGCAAAAACATGATTATACTTCCGAATGTTCGATCCCGAAATGTTCCCCATCCTCTCCTTGATCGAATATAGGCCTAGTAGAGCAGATGACAAAGGGAATTCAGGTAATCTGATCTTCCCGCTCAAACAACATAATTCTGATGATTCACAACAGAAAAGTCGTGTTTGACAGTGTGGACATGTTGTCATTGGAGGTAAAGTGAATATGGGAACCCCCTTACTCTCTTGGTAATCCCTTGCACAATTGTGATATCCACGTCGCCCAACCTTCCAAATCCTTATTCCAGAAGTTGCAGCTCCTGGCGTATTATTGACATTGGAAGTGCTACTTTCACCAACACAGAAGTGTCGAGTCGGCATGTTACTTTCAGTTACAATCCCATAATAATTGTTGGCATTAATGTCAAACAATAGTTGCACTGCATAAGAACTCGTATAAATTAATTGAGTTATGAAATTTTAGGCAAATGTTTATGTTTAGTTTAGATACATATGGTTATGTCTTCCATGATCATGTGTGACATGACTTTGGTGATTAGTGATGTCCACCATAGGCATCCTTATATTTGAAGAGGTAGACACATCACGTTGATTCACAGGCTGACGTTGTCTTTCAGTGGTGGGCGAGTCAAATTGAATATGCAGAGGTGTTACAGTATCATCTTCTCGTCTACCTCGTCTTCTTGCATTTTCATAATCTCTTTGTTCAGGGGTCATTGAATTTCTTCGTTGCCTTTTATTTTCCTTCCATCTAGTCCTACGTTCTTGAGTAATTTGCAATTCGAAGTCGTCCATTTTAAAACCTATATCGTATCAGATGTAATATTCTTAGTTTGGTCTGTATAATTAAAATAGGTTATAGTTTAAATATGTTGTACTTTAAGTCTTGAATGATCTCTATTAAAGTTTAAATTGTTCAGTTTCCACAAACAATTAAATTGTTCAGTTTCGACAGTATAGTTATATTAGACAAATACATTATACCTTAAACATTTTTTGGATTTGCTTGGTATATGCACGTGATTTACAACAAATTTTTATTTTTTTATTTGAGATGATGTTTCTTTACTACTAAGTTGGGCATATTCTACATTTGTACTACTCTACTTATCAACATCAGTGGGTATAATGTCTAACTATTCATCATCTCTCTCCTCTCACTCTATAATTCCACAAAAGACTCTAACTATTTATTCTCTCTGTTATTCATTATCTCTCTCCTCTCACTCTATAATTCCACAAAAGACTCTAACTATTCATTCTCTCTCTCCTCTCACTACAAATCTACAACCCATATTTTGAAGGAATCTAGTTCATCAAACTAATATATGCAGTATAATTTGCGAACAACATCAAAGGCAAACATGCAGCAGTAGATTTTCAAGTTAACATCAAAGAACAGCATCAAAAAATCAGGCATTTCAGATTGGGTCGATTTTCAAATGTAGAAAGGTAATTTGTTAAAGTATAAACCAATTTCAGTTTTTTTCCCTTGTCTAACTTCTAAATTTTGATTTCACAAATTGATTTTTTTAATTTTCATCGTTTTAAATTTTCATCGTTTTTTTAAATGTAGAAAGGCAACTTTTTTTGTTCTGAAAATGGTTTTCGCAAAATGTAATTTTTTTTTGTGAAAATGGATTACAACGTCATTGTAAGTCTATGAGGCTTGTGAACTAAGGGATAGAGATTCATTTAAAACTTAACTAACTTCCTCCAATAAATCATCCGATCTTGCACGGATCTTTGCGTCAAATTCAAAACATGCACTTTGAAATATAAGGAGATAAACATATAGTATACCATATTCATGAATTCATCTATAAGTCTCTCAAATCTCATGACTAATACAATGATACAAAGTCGCTAACATGGTTCACACATTTCATTATTTAAAGAACGAAATGTAAATTTCTCTATGATCCCAAATTTCAGTTTTTTCCCCTTGTAAATTCTGATTTCACAAACTCTTTTTACGGGCTGAAAATTTTCTCATATTTAAAATTTTCTCCTTTTCTAAATTTTAACACTTTCAATTTCAATTATATTTGAAATGAAATTTTTAATTTTTCATACACAATTTGAATTTCAATTATAGTGTTATTTTAAATTTACTGGAATATGGTACATATTCTATAGATTTACTCAATATAAAACAGTATACATACTCTTATTTTCAACTTTCAATCTGCGTACCTGATTAACGGTGAATTTGAGACTGCCTTGAAGCTCCAAGTAATGAAGAAAACTGATTTTTTTTTTTTTGGAGTTTGTGTTTGTAATTGATTTTGGGTTGAGTTTGTGTTTGTAATTGTTTGGAATACCGTGAATATGATTTTGAGTTGTATGTAATGAGAATGTCCTGCTTTTTTGTTATTTTAATGTGGTATTAATTTGGGTAATTTTTTTGATTATGAATCTTTTTTATTTGCAATTGTATCAATTGATTGGGTTTTTAGAGATTTGATTGAAATTATTTGGCAAGTTTATGCGTGATTTACTGTTGATTAGTGTTGATGGCGGGAGCTGTGATTTAGCAAGTTTATGCGTAGTTTATGCGTGATTTTTTTTTTGGTATGAGATTCCTTCTGTAATTGAGAAAGGGAAGGGGGCAAAATAGTCAGTTCAAAAGAGGACACCGTTGCTCACCCTTCCCTTATGTAATAGAGATATATATAGATAGATATAGATTTGATTGATATATGCAATGCCTAGTTCAATGGACACCAAAGATTGACGTGTACGCGTTTGGCGTAATGTTGATTGAGTTGGTGTCCAAGAAGCATGTGTTGGATTCCAAGGAGGACTGTGCTTCAATTGTTAGTAAATTTCAAGCTGATTTTATCGACTATGTGGAAGAGAAGAACCTTTCAGAATTCAGATTATGTTGTTGATCCAACTTTGAAGAAGCAAGATGGATACAAGGGGGGGGTAATGCTCATGACATCCTTAAAAGTTAAAATGGCTCTTTATAGCTTATGTATCCATCCACCAGCCCGTCCAAGCTTTTATTTAGAGGAGAAATTTAGCACTAACTAATCGCTAATATCCTCGACGGGGGGGGGGGGGGTTTTGGGATAAGGAAAAAACCCACGAGGGAGGGGCCACATTTTAAAGGCCCAAATTTAAGCAATTGGAAAAATAATCTAATATTTTGTCAAACAATAAACGCCTCCTCTATTTTCAAAAAAAAAAAAACCCCAATTTCTTTTTTTTTTTCCGCAAGGGAAAGAAAAATCTCAAATTATTTTTACTTTCTTGTTTTTTTACTTTTTATTGATGGTTGTAGAAGATGATTGATGACATTGTGTGTGGATTGCTAAGAAGGTTAAGTAGGTTTAAACTTTGAAGGCATTGAGCAACTGTGTATAAACTTAATTTCCTGAAAAATATTTTACTGCTAAGTTTATTGGGTTGTGTGTTTCGATCTTCTACTTTCGACGCTTGTTTAAGAGTACGAAGGATTATTTTGCATTACTTTTATCCGGAAATTCTTTTCCCCACCGAAACTTGTTAAAAAAACTTTCCTCCACTATGATTAAATATGCATTAATTTGTGTCTAATTGGAAGGTTTGATTATGATGATCAATATAGTAGTTTCTACCAAAGTATTGGAGAATTTCAATAATAAATTCTGTTTTTTGAAGGTTGTGCTTATCTTACAATAGGGGCCTCATTTTGTTATAAGAACGGGGCCACAATAATCTAAAAAACGGCCCTGATCGACGCGTGAACTTTTTTCGTGATTCATTAGAAATTTTATTTGAAAATACTATTCATGAAAAAACAAAGTGCAGATGTATTCATTTACACAACTATTATGCTCACATATTGAAGTGAAATACATAACATATATCTCACTCTCTCTTTATCCATTCTTCGCCAATTTAATAAACCAAATCGAGAGAACTTATATATGTCAAGTTTTACCTCTTCAATATAGATGATACGAGTATATACTTTTGAGGCATTCGTATTTAGGAAATTGATATTGCAAATAATCTATAATTAATTCTTCATACTCATTTTTATAAAGATTTTGTGGAATAAAAAAGAATAAAGATTTATTAACCATGTATAGCATGGGTGTAATAATTAAATTCAATCACACGTCAAGTAATGTATCTATACTAAAATCATGACACTATGTTTCATAATAGTATCAACTTATAAGGTACTAATAATATGACCATGCGTGGACTTAACTTAAGTTAAGATCAATTATAATGCTTGTGATTTTAACCTAACCCTAATACCCCTTGTAGCTATTGTTGACTCCCTACAAGATAGGACGTGCTTCCTTCCTGTTAACTACTTCCTTATTTCTAGAGGTGATCATGAGCCGCGCCGGGCCGGGCTTTGGCCCAAAAAAGTGGCCAGTTTCGAGCCAAGCCTCAGGCCGAAATTCCCGTGCAAAACCCGTTAATTATGGGAGGGCCATGCGGGCTTTTCGGACCGGGCAAAAAACTAGCCTAATTTTCCATAATTATGTCTCCGTGGCCCGGATTTTTTGCCCGACCGTGCCCGAAAATTCGTGTCCAAAATCCGTCCATTTTCCGACTGGGTCGAACCAGCGGGCTGGGCCCATGTTGATCACCTCTACTTATTCCTAGTTCATGTTGTGAGTGGGCACATATTCCACGCTCCTCTCATAAACCTGATAACCACCTTTGCTTATCCTTTGTAATTAATTTCCAAAAAAAAAAAAGTCCTTTGTAATTCAAAAATTCTTCTTGCCGCCAACTTGTAATTGTAGGATAAACTATTGCTATTAATTATTTTTATTTGCATCATCTTTTCATTGATAAAAGACAAAGCTTAAGAAACAAGTTTTCTCTCGGTAATACATATATGTATACCATTTGTTTGTGTGAAATGACATTTATAGACATTTTAGTATATATGTTTAGTATTATTATTAGAGGCAAAAATGTCATTGAACATATTTTTACCTAATCCTCTAAAAGAAAAAGCTCCTATAAGGAGCTTTTTCATTTTGAGAGTTTTTATTCCAAAACTCTTTCTAAAACTCTCTTTTACCAAACACTCCTTTTAGAGTTTTTTATTAGTCAAAACTCTAAAAGTGATCCAAAACTCTTTTTTGCTCCAAAATACTAATTGCAAACACCCCCTATAGCAAATTCTATCCCCATATGTACTCTTGTAGATTTTTCGTGTGCATCTAAACAATTTGACAAGGTATAAATCTCAAAAAATAAAAATAAAAACAAAAGAAAAATGGCTTGAACAAACATAAATGATAGTTTTGGAAAAAAAAAAACGAAGATTTGACTTGAAAAACACACGACCTTCGTCCATTTCATTCAACCAAAATCTTAAGTCACCATATCAAGGCTATGTTTGGGAATATAAGTTGAAATATAGCTGAAATTGATAAGGTAGCTAAAAGGAGTTGAACTGATAAGGTAGCTGAAAATTTCAGCACCTTAGATTGAGATGCTATATTTGATAGCAACTCAATTTCAGTCAATTTTTGAGCTTAAATTTTATTTAAACTCTTACCCCCAAACACGACTATTTATTTAAGGTGACGTAAACTTTTATCACCTACTCATTTAAAGTGACTTAAATGTGTTGCCAAACAGAGCCCAAGAGTATCATAAACATAAATAATTAAATCATGAGGTTAGTAGCTATTGATACCACACAAACTCAAACTCATTTTTTTATATAAGCCTAAGATATATATTAAGAATGGATAATTAGAGTTTTTGATAATTAAAGATGTAGTTTGATTCTCAATAATATACAAGGGATCATTATATTATATAAATTGACCATAACTTCAATTATACAATTTAGAAAATTATGTTGTCTATACTATTGGATTCAGCTGGAAATGTACTTTAAAATAAGACCCATATTTGTGACGAGTAGTTGATAAACCGAGTTCCCGACCCATCATCTGATCCTATGAATAATTTAGGTACCCGCAAATCGGTTAGGCTATGTTTGCCAACACTAGCTGAGATGAGGTGAAACTGATAAGGTGGCTGAAACTGATTAGATAGCAACTGAAACTGGTAAGGTGCTGAAACTGATAAGCTAGCTGATTGCATAACCTGTTTGGTAAAATTATTTATGATTATAGCTGAAATTTTAAATCAATATCATTACATTTTGCATAAATAAAATTATTATTAATTTAAAATTTATATTCTACTTTATTGTATGTGATATATATGCAGCAGCAACACTGATTCAACTAATAAGAAGCATCAAAATCACAAGGATTGACATGTTAAGTACAATATACTAGATCAAAAATCACAAGGATTGACATGTTAAGTACAATATACTAGATCAAAAATCACAACTCTATCCATAATATATAACAAATCAATAACACACCTCGAAAACTTGAAGTTTGAATTTTTTGAGATCTCCAATATTATTAGAATGACGAGAAATCGGCTATTGAGGAGAAAAGGTTATTTTAAAAGATAATTTTAAGGTTGAATTACGGTTACTAAACTTTTAAGAAAATATTTTTTTATACTACTATAACTATTGGACCATTAATGACAACCCAATAATGACGGGCCAAAAATCCCATCGCAAAAGCCTTTTGCGACGGGGCTAATAGCCAAAATAAAGGCGGAAACAACCGTCACAAAGGTCTTTTACGACGGGGTTAACGACAGATTTTCCATTAATGCAACCCCTTTTAATGGCGGGTTCACGACGGAAATCCCGTCTCTATTGGCCTTCAGAGACGGGCGGGATTTCCCGTCGTTAATGGAATAATTTCTTGTAGTGAATTATCCTTAGGCTTAAAAAGATTAAAAGAAAATATAAAAAAAATTCGACACCCAATCTTAGACGCGATATTTTACTCCAATCCAATTTCAGTCAAATTTTGGACTTAAATTTTCTTTAAGCCCATCCCCCAAACACCACTAACCATATAATGTGACTTAAAATTCTAGCACTTTATCATTTAAGTCACCTGAAATGCTTCCCCCAACACAGAGCCTTAGTGGATTTTACTGACAGGAGTGATAGAGTACTCAAAAAAAAGTTAACATTGTAAATTAATATATATTCCATTCGTTTTTTGTTAGTTTACCCTTCTTTGGGCACAAAGTCTTAGGATAAATTGGTATGTGGGTCATAAAAAGAAAGATAAATTATTAATTTATTGTTTATCATATTATATTAATGTTGTGGGCCAGAAGAAGTAGAGTGAGAAAAAATTTATTATAAAGATAATATTATAGAATTGGTAGGTCCGTTTTAAAAACAAAAAAAAAGTGGATAAACTAATACTCCATCTGTCTTTTTTCACTAGCTATAGTGGATTGGAAGTGCCACATACGATCACCATGTCACAATATATATTTAATATTATAATTTTAGAATAATAAGAATGTATAATCATATACTTTGAGCCGAATTCAATGTTATAAAAATTATAATATTTGAATTGTATAGTTAAAGTTATTATAAGTTTAAATAACATTATAATATTTTGTGGTTTATTGAGAACCAAACTCCTTATTTCTATTCCTCAAAAACTCTAAATATCCATTTTCATTACGGTTTTTTCACCATATACCCCCGACAAATTGGAAAATTCACCATATACCATCAATGTTTCAAATATGCACCATATACTCCTGAGTTTTCGAAAACGTTCACCATGTACCCTTTTTCTAACTTCCGTTAACTCATCGTTAGCTTTATTTACCATTTTGCCATTATTAACCTTAAACCCTAATTCTAATCCAACCCTAACCCTAATCTAACTCTAACCTTAATCCTAATCTAACCCTAATCTAACCCCTAACCCACTCTCCTCTCCCATCCACACCATCTCAGGCCCCCACCCTCCTCCCTCCACCAAGCCGCCCGGCCCGGCCCCCTACTCCACCGCCGCGGCTTCCCTCCCCCTCCCCTTCCCCAGTCGCCGCTTCCCTCCCCTCCCCTCCGCCGCACTCTCCCCGACACCTCTCGCCGGGAAAAGGCACAAAAATGGTTCGAAAATTTCGAACCTCCAAACCTTACAAAACCGCACAAAAGTGTGCAAAAACCACACAAACTTTGCAACCAAGTGTAAATAAAGACTCCCTAGCCCGGATTTGAAAGAATTTTCAAGTTTCAAGCCAAAATCGGAGCTCAAAATATTCAAAAATGGAGGTTTGAGGTTAGAGAGAAAGAATTCGAGTCGGGGAGAGAGAAATCGCGGGGAGGGGGTGGGGAGAGAGAGAAAATCGCGAGGAGGGGGTGGGGGCCGGGAAATCGCGGGGAGGGTCAGGGGCGGCGAAATCGCGTGGGAGGGGGGGGAAATCGCGGGGGGGGGGGGGGGGCGGCGGGGAGGGGGTGGGGGAAATCACGACTGTCGAGGGGAGGGGGTGGGAGTGGGGGGTGGGGCGGCGGGGTGGGGTGGGGTGGGCTGCGGTGGTGGAGGGGCGGTGGAGGGGGGGGGGGAGGCGGTGGGGGGGAGGGGGAGGGGGGGGGGGGTTAGGGTTTAGATTAGATGTTAGGGTTTAGATTAAGGTTTACATTTTAGGGTTAGGGCTTAATGATGGCAAAATCGTAAATAAAGCTAACGGTGAGTTAACGACAGTTAGAAAAAGGGCATATGATGAACGTTTTCGAAAACTCAGGGGTATATGGTGCATATCTGAAACATTGAGGGTATATGGTGAATTTTCCAATTTGTCGGGGTATATGGTGAAAAAACCGTTTTCATTATTATGAAAATTACAATTTTTAAAATATAATATGACATGATAATCCTACGCGACGCTCTAAATACTTTCATAATATTAACTTTTTGTAATTATTTGATACTATGTATTATGCAAATGTTACATCCTCACTAATGAAATTTATATTAGATCTCTGTCATTTAACTTCAAATAAAGATACAAATAAGTTACGTTTAGCTAACAGCTAACCTCAAATGGATCAACAACAACGATATTAATGATAATCCACCCCTCCAATTTACAACTTGGCCCACGTAACCATTTACACAGTGCAACAACACGAAGTCGGGAAACTGCGGAGGAGAGAGATAGAGAGTGTCTGTGTAAGTGCGTGTGGATAAGGCCATTTCAGAAGCGCACAAAGCCTACGCTACAATGGCTACTGTTGCAGGCAATGTCTTTACTCCGCCATTGTTATCCCGTCTCAAGCTCAAACCTCCACCTACACCTCTTCTTTCTCTCTCCTCTTATCAATCTAATCTGTTTGGCCTTCGCCTCTGCATTACTTCCTTCAAATTTCATTCTTTCCCTCTTTCTCTCTCCTCTTCTCACCGTCTTTCGGTATCCGCTCGATTTACGCCGAATAATTCCGACGATGATACAATTCTCGGCTTATCTTCCGTTAGGTTAGCTTTTAATTGCTGTTTTTTTTTTAGTTTTGCGGTTGAATTTTGTTCGTTGATTATTTTGCTGAATTGTTGAATTTTTGAAATAGGTCAGATAAAGTTAGGTTAATTGACGAGCAGCAAAATATGGTTAGTTGTTGGACTCTAATTATGATTTTTTTTCTTTTTTGGTTTGGGTGGTGATTTATATGAAATTGATTTGAATTAGGTTGGAGTTTTATCGAAAAGTGAAGCTATTCGAAGAGCTGAGGATTTAGAGCTTGATCTGGTATGTTTTGATTGTTGTATATGTTGATTCAGCATAGTTTTCTGCAATGTTTGGCTCAACTAATGCAAGTTACACGAAAAAAGATTGTTGGTTAGGATGTTTTGTTGGTGAAATGCTTAAAATGCATGCACTACATGTTATTAACTGTTGAGAATCCCCACTCCCTGCTGGTGCTGGGCTTATAGTATGTTTTGTGAATGTATATTATCTGCTTCCGAATGAAGGTGCATTGCGCGCAGCCCCGGCCCAAACAATATTGAAGCCCTGTGCTGATGCCGAAAGATAGGCCCCTATAAAATCTATCTTACGCTTTTCTAAATTGTTTCAAAAAAAACCGAAGGCACAATTTCTTCAAAAAAAATTAGAACACACACAAACTTCCCATATTCAATCAGACAAAGCTCAGATTTAAATCACTAAAAACATATGAATAAAATCTCAAACTCAACAAAATTAAGAAGAAGCCACATTCTTCGAACATACATAACCCAGATAGAAATCACTAAGAATCTTCAACGAGATTATCCAAATTAAGAAAAAACCCATATTCTCATAAAGAAAACCAGGATAAGAATTCACTAAAATTGTCAGTTTAAGTCTAAAAAAACAATAATATAACTAGTTTCACCGAAATTAGTGATGTGATTTTAGTAGCTTCATAAAAGTATTTCATGATATAGCTTGTAAGGAGAGAGAGAAAAAGAGAAAGAGGTAAGGAGAGAGAGATGGAATCATGGAAAGCTCACAGGGAAAACCTAGATGAGAAATTGAAACAGCTAGTACGAAGCATAAAAGATTGGGTTTTTAGTGGAAAATTATGGATTGTTGATGAAATCTAGTGAAAAGGTTGAAGGAAAAATGGAGGTGTGTGGTTTTTGAGGAGAGAGAGAGAGAGACATAGTGAGTGACAAAGATGAGTGAAAATGGTGATGGGAGTGTGGGAGGGAAAGCGGGTAAAACAGAGATTCAAGTTCAGAGCCAGGTTTAGGGGAAAAAAGTAAGGAGAGAGAGAGAAGTACAGACTTACAGTAGTACTGTTGTGACTTGTATAGCGTGATTTCAGCTCAAAGATTTTTTTTCCAAAATTTGGGGGGCCTTTATATGTGGAGGCCTTGTTATGAGTCCCATTTTGGACCGGTACAGGGCCGGGCCTGATAGCGCGTGTCCGTGTATGTACTCCCTTCCTCCCAAAGTGTGTGTGTCAGCCAGTTTCGCGAACATGAAATTTGTACATGGTTCTTTTTGGGCTAATTAGACAGTAGTAGATAGTCAATTGTGCTCAGGTACCCAATCGTTTACCGCAAATTAGGTAATACTGGTCTAAGCTGATTCACAATCGTAGCTAGTGACTAGGATTGAGCCATTATGTGGTAGTAGAGCAAGAAGCTAAGAACAGAGAAAGTTGATTGGCTGAATATACATTTTTCGATCGAATAGTGTAAAAAAATGGGACAAATCAAAAGAGAAAGATAGACAAGCACTTATGAATTAAAGGAACACTGAGTACAGTGTGTCTACAAGCCATGCGTGACGCTAAGTCGTTACGTTACTAGGTGGCAGTTTTTGAGTGAAAACCACATCGATGTATTTATAATTCCTCTGTTTTTTTTAAGACCTACCATTTCACTTTGCTCATTTGCCAATGCAAACTTTGAGCATGAATATCTTTGATTATTGATAAGTAAAAATTATAAAAAGTTGAATTTGAAAATGTATATTGGAGTGTATCTAACAAGACTTCACATGCCTTTGTATTTCCTTACGTAAAATAGTACAATATTGCCAAAGCAGAGTAGGTGAAGAGTGGAAAAAGGATAAACGATAGATCTAATTAAAAATCAGGGGATGGATGTTTCTAGTAGATTTTACTTTATATATATATTATAAACATTATTGTAGAATTATACTATCTTCTCTTCTCCATCCTGTGCTTACTACTTTTATTCCTAAATGAAAAACTGCCGTATTATAATTTTTATTTGTTATTTTAGTTTTTTTTTTAGATATTAGACCATATTATAGATTTAATAAGTTAGAAACATTATGCTGCTTCCAAGCAAAGTCCCTAACTAAGAATTCCAAAAACAAACAACTTGTGGGTCTGTGGCATGGCAGAGACGTAAATTTGAAAAGTGAAGTAGGGTTACAATATATTAACTCAATTCTTTAGAAATGACCCTTAATTTAGTGACCTCTTATCTTGAATTATTTCGAGATTCAAGGAATACTACCTAATTATTACTCATATGTACCTAAGAATTTAAATTGGACCCAAGGCTTAACCATATAATAGGCTATCCCAACCACGAGGTTAGTATACATTGGATTTGAAGCCCTAAATCTACATGAATATTGAGTCATAAGTATAGAGGCTTTTGTTTAACTTTGGTTTCAATAGGATAAAAAAGCTTTGTTGTTCATATACTTTAGAACTGCTGGAATCATAGACTTATTAGAAGTATTAGACAAGACACATCTTACTTTTTATTTTTTAAAATTTCTACCCAAGCACTCTTATCCATTGGAGGTGTCAAGCATGTGTGCAACATTGGGAGGCAAGGTCCTTAGGAAATTCAGCGTAACAAAGGGGCAATGCTAAACCCTTATTAATGGTCTAGAAATTATCTCAATTGGTACTTTTCGGACCATAAATATGTGCCCTGTAATTGATTGTGTAGTTATTGTTGGGACGATTTTCCTAAATCCGATCGTTACTTTTGACCTATTCCTCCTTGGAACAATGTCCATACTGCCTGTTTGGTAGGCCACTAATGGTAATGAATTTATATGCAATTTTGTAAACAAAGTCACTTGCCAATGTCCAGGGCAATGGAATTTTTTCCGTAACCACTTTAGAACATGGATTCTATGAAGAAAATGATATGTTTTGGGATAAACAAGTGTTAACATGGAAATTGGTATGAGATTCCATACAGATTACATATAATTTTGATTGCCATTTTCACCATTTGTTACCATCCACCAAACCGTTGTAATAATGGGACTTTACTTTGAAGCATTTTGATTTTTTTGAGTCAATATAAGACACTAGTGTGAAAATTGTTGTGGAGGGTGGGTTTGTCATGTTATCTGTAGTGTTCTGTGGCCTGTGACAATAAATTTCTTACCCAATTACCCTAGAAGTCTATTGAATATGGTTGCATATAATTGACCCGCCTTAGAGATGGACGATTTATAAGGCTAAGCTGGGGATTTCACCTTTGAAATTTATCAAATATGGTGTATCTCTTAACCTTTTTCTTAAAACATCATATATCGGTACAATAAGGACCATTAGGAATGGCTGTGATGTGTAATTGTGACTATCTGTTGGCTTGCAGTTGCTGCACGCATTCAGAGCTTTTAGACTGCACAGTGCATGTTTCTTATTTAAGACCAGTGATATGCTACAATTGGAAACTGAATGTGCAAGGGAGTGGGATTTCTCTTTTTCTTTGGAATTCATGCTGATACTGATAGTGATTAATGCTTTACAATTACTCAAAAGGTGAAAGGGATGGAGTGTAGGATTGAAGGCATTGAGAAAAAGGGAGGGGTGAAGGGTAAAATTGGTAGACAAAGTGATTGATATTGGGAGGGAAAGTGGAACTGCGGTAGAGATGCTACCATTGTTTTGCATGCTGCACACAACCCTCATTTTCGGTTGTTACCCATTCAGTTATGGGTTTATGTTTTTTGGGTGTAAAGTCATGTTGTCTTAGTTTGTGGTATTAGAAGGCTCAAGAGCACAAGTGCTTGGTACAACAAAGTATCAGACTAAAGAAATATAATCTTACATAGTTATAGTGATCTGAACCTTTGCTTTGTTTCCAATTGAAACCCCCCTTGTTCAAAATAGGGTGGTGTACGAGTTCACTATTTCCTAGACTTTGGACTTCTTGCTTGTGTTCACCCTCTCAGAGTAATTTGGAATTTGCTATAAATGATCCAAACAGTTTATTTTCCTTGTTGGAAATTGATTTAGTTGTGTTACTTCTGCAGGTTCAGCTTAATTATTTTTTGAGATTGACTGCTACAGTGATTGAGTGGTTAACAGTAATTACATTTGTGTAGGTGGTGGTTTCACCTGATGCAGATCCTCCTGTTGTCAGAATAATGAACTATGAGTATGTTGCCATATCCATCTTCCCTGAACATAGAATTTTATTGCTCCATGTAAATCCACTAGCATTATTTCTTTTATATTGTTTTTTTTACCTAGACAGTTCAAGGGCTTTGTGGTGACTGGCTTTGTGATTTGCAATTTTGCAAATTTTATTTGAGCAGTTGCAATATTTTTCGAGTTTCTTTTTCTTATACCGTGCCATTTTCCTTTTAATCAGCAAATATAGATATGAACAGCAGAAAAAGAAAAGGGAGCAGCAGAAGAAAAGTGCTGGTAAACGGCTTCTCTATTTAGCATTTCCAGTTGTCTGATTCATGTGTGTAGCCATGTCAAAGATGCTAACTCAATTATGCTTTTGATTTTTAGCTAGTCGTATGGACTTGAAAGAACTCAAGATGGGGTAAGAGCAACCTATCTTAAATACCTATTTTTCCAGACTTTCTTTTCTTATAATTGGAAAAGCTATTAGGCGAGCAAAATCTTCCTTACCTAACTGGACTTATTCTGTACCTTCTTTTAGGTACAACATTGATGTCCATGATTATTCTGTGCGCCTTAGAGCTGCACAGAAGTTCCTAAAAGATGGTGACAAGGTTACTGAGCACTCCTCCTATTGACTACCATGTATGCTCAGTTTTCATCATTCTAAAATTGTCGCTCACTACATTGTGCATTTCGGTTTGTGTTTACAGGTGAAGGTTATAGTAAATTTGAAAGGACGTGGGAATGCCTTTTTAGAGAAAGCTGTTCAGCTCATCAGAAAGTTCCAAACCGAGCTTGGTGAGGTAATCACTCTAATCTATGCCAAATGGATGATATAACGTGGTTGCAAGTTCATTATTTTGATTCTTCCCGTGTTGTATATGGAATGGAGAGTGATCGGATGACACATGAAAGTTGGCAACTCTCGTGAAATAGATAGAGAGAAAGCACAATGAATGTTATAATTTTATGGCATTTTTTCTCTCTAAAATATACTTCCTCCGTTTCTTTATACTTGCAACCAAGAGGTTTGCACGGTATTTAAGAACAAGAGAGAGTATTGAAAATGACATTTGGCCCATTTAATCAACAAATCTAATCTATCAAATACAATAATTAACAAAACTAATTATCCCCTCCCATCAACCTTTCCTCTTCCCTGTAATACTACCATCACCACCTCCCAGCCGTACCACCACCAACAATGCCCAGCCACATCACCACCACCGCCACTCCGTCACGACCAGCACCGTCACATGCCATTCCAGCGTCACCACCATCACGAGCCAACTAGCCGCACCACCGTCACGAGATCACTAGCCGCACCACCAACCCAACCCAACCAGTCGAAATTTTTCTCTTTCTTCACAACACCACAACTATCACAAGTCACAACCTCTATTTTCGCAATCTAGGGCCGTGAAATGACCGAATTCGACCATTCACGTTCCAGATCTGGAAATTTCATGGTCCATTTTCGCCATAACAACCGTCGTAGAAGAGTGTAAAGAAAGGGCCATTAAAATGAAGGAAAGAGAGTGGAGAAGATGAAGGAACTCGTCGGAAAATAGGGGGCCAGAAAAATGGCGGAGGAAGTTGCCGGAAAACAAGGGGTGGTGGTGGAGGTGGTGGTGGGGGGTTGTGCGTGAGTGGTGGTGATGGTGGGGGTTCAGGTTGGGGTTGGGAGTTGGCAGGGGTTTAGAGGGGGGGTTAGGAGAGAGAGTGAAAACTGATGTGGGGATGGGATTAGGGATGATTAAATGTTAGAATTAGTTAACTAAGTAAGGGTAATGTGGCATCTAAAGTATATAATAGTTTCCATTTTAGACTTGGTTGCAGGTATTGTGACATTTCCCTAAAAGGAAAGTGATGCAAGTAAAAAGAAACGGAGGAAGTATAAATTACCATCCTCTCTAACTCTCCTGAAAGGATTAGGGTTGTCAACCTAGGGCCACCCAAGCATTTTCCGCTTTGAGTGATCTTTTTGATTATTGATTGATCTGATTTGCAGCTTGCAACTGAGGAGCACAATAATTTTAATCGCCGGAAGCGAGAAGATATCACTGAGAGATTTATATATCTGATTCTTGTACCGAACAAAAATGTTGTGCAAAAGGCCCCGGAAGCTCCAAAGACGGTAGCTCCAAAGACGGAAGCTCCAAAGACAGAAGCTCCAAAAAAGAAGCCCACTTCAGCTCCAGAGGAAGTCTCAGCTGGTGCTTTTAGCTCTTTGAAATCAATGTTTAACGAATCTTAGGATCGGAGGGGGATAGGCGGCTGGTAATCGTTGTTATGCCAAGTATGATAGCAACTACAGCTTTTGTATAGCATTAATGAGATAGAGTTTGTACCTTGTATGGCTCACATGGTTCGCTCAAGGTTGTAGAAATTACCTTCGAGTTGCTGTGATAGGGTCAGGAGTATATTGTTCGTAAAAGTTATATGAAAAAAACAATTTTCTCAACGGAAGGTAAAATGTGAACAAATTAAGTTTTGAATGAGTGTTGAGAAAGTTATAACATCATCGTCAATCACAAGGGCGTGATGAGAATTTGTAGATTCTACCTTGACTATATAAAGAAGAATTTTGATGGAGTAAAATCTAAGAAATTGCTCAGAGATTACTAGATTAGAGATTACTAGATTAGAACTTATCTTCTAGTTTGAAGAAATTTCCTATTAATTCAACTTTGTGTTCAAGCTCAATTGCTCAATTGTAGTACAATGATTTTAGTGATATACTTTTTGCAAGGTTCTTTTAACATCCCTTTTTTCTATAATGAAAAGATACCTTTAATTTTTATATATATATATATATATATATTTTTTTTGGCTCCCTTTCGGGAACCCGTGGTAAGATGAATTTCCTCTGGGTTGCCCTCGCATAGGGCCACTCACCCAGATGCCCAACAAGCCCCAAACCCCCCTTCCCCACCAACAATATTGAAATTTTGCTTCCACCAAGATTTGAACCTTGGTCTCCTAAGTGGGAGATAGAAGCCATATCATTGGACCCAAGGGACCTTGGTATACCTTTAATTTATATATATAATGAGTCATAAATGTATATACGAAATCCTAAATGTTGTATTTTCTCCATTCTAAAATAAGTGAAATACTCCTCTCAATTACTCTTGAATGTGCAAGTTATTATCCAAAAAATGCCATATATATTTAGGGATTATTATGAGTGAAATTGAGGACGATTTTGAAAAAAATATTAATTGAGATTGGATTCAACAATTCGATGTTGAGACGGGTAAAGAATCACTTTGAGATGAATTCTATAATTTTCAAAACAAGAAAATAACTTAAGTTTAGATATCCAAATGTTAGAAACATGAACATGAATCTGTGCACGTATTTGTGTAACTTGTTTATATTTTGGTGCTATTTCTTTCAAAGGCAAATAATTAATTGAGGCAGTATTTTTCTAACAACTAAAGCTGCCTTAGAAAAATATTCTCCCTGATCTAATCAAGCTTTTTGACTACAAAATCAACCAGCATATAATTGGTTATTTCTTGTAGCAGACACAAAAATTCCTAAAACAAAAACAAGAAGAAAAAGAGTACACATACTCATAGTGAGTCGTTGGTATATAATAAGAGTAGAGAAATGCAAAGTTAGTTGAGTTAGACAGTTTCAGATTACAACAAGAGGTTACTTTACTTCAAGGCAATCAACAAAGGGGACTCCACAACAAACTATATACCATATGTTACACCATTAGGTGGGAGACTAAGCTTTATGTCCTACCGCCCTTTTTCTTCATTCATAAATCAGAAAGCCTCCCTTAACCTTACAATCCTCACACCTCATTACTCCCACCCTTTCATCATCCACCCTTCTCTCAATGGAAGCAAGCGCCGGCCTCGTCGCCGGTTCTCATAACCGGAATGAACTTGTTGTCATCCAAGGCCATGAAGAGGTAACCAACGATGCTTTTATCATGCATAAACATATTACACAAACACAAACTTCATGTATGTTAAGATGCATTATTGAAATTTTTGTATAAACTTCATGTATGAACTTGTATGTATGTTAAACATATCTCCAACTTTAGGAGTTGAAAAAAAGATGCATTATTGAAAAAAAATTTCATGTACTTGTAGCTTTATTTTTTCGATTTCAAATGTTTTAACACGTTTTATAGAGATCACCCATGCTAAGATTCTTAAGTTATGTTACTATTGTCTTAGAGCTGACAATCTCTAACCTGACCCGACAATTCTAAGTATTGGTCGTTTTATTTTTAGAATGTCTTATTGTATGTGTTTTGTTAAGCAGGATAGTCAATTGAGTATTAGTTTTTACGTTATCTATGGTAATATGGTATGATCTTGATCTTTTGTGGATGCTTTGTGTATATGCAGCCAAAACCATTGAAGGATTTGAGTGGACAAATTTGTGAGATATGTGGAGATGAGATCGGACTTTCCGTTGATGGAGACCTGTTTGTTGCTTGCAACGAGTGTGGTTTTCCGGTGTGCCGTCCTTGTTATGAGTACGAAAGGAGAGAAGGCAGCCAAAACTGTCCTCAGTGCAAGACCAGATACAAGAGGCTCAAAGGTACATATTAAAGATTATTGACTTTATACCTTGCCACAAAAACTTAGCTTTTCTTTCTCTATATTGAATTTCAATAGATGAGCCTGGTGAGACTGTAGCTTGAACTACAGTTGAACTGTTCTAAACATGTAACGATTGAGGTGTTAATAGGAAGTCCAAGAGTGGAGGGAGATGATGATGAAGAAGACATCGATGACATCGAGCACGAGTTCAACATGGATGATGAGCAGTATAAAAACAACCATGTTGCTGAAGCAATGCTTCATGGGAAAATGAGTTATGGACGAGGACATGATGACGAAGAAAATGCTCATTTTCCTCCTATCATAGCTGGTCTCCGCTCTCGACATGTGAGTTCGACATTACAACCTTCCCATTTGCTTTTTGGACAGTTATATTGATCGATATTATAGTTAATTCTGTATTAATAAAGATTAGTAAAGTTATTTTGAACATACATAACGAGATAAATCTAACACAATCTCACAAGATTATGTATTTTTTTCATATGTTGTGAGATTATGGTAGAAAATTTTATAAGGTCTGACTTTGTAAAAGCAAATGGGAAGTTTATTATTATAGGATGGGAGGAGTATTACCAATTATTTGATTCATTGTGATGCATATATGCAGGTCAGTGGAGAGTTTCCAATCTCTGCTAACGGAGCAGATCACATGCCTACTCTGCATAAGCGTGTGCATCCATATCCTACGTCTGAGCCAGGTTCTGTTTTGTTTTTCCTACCTCAAGTCCTAATGTCTGAGCTCAAACAGTTTCCTGTGTCTTACTTTGCTAGAAGTCTAATGATCAACAGAAGTCACTCGACTGATCAAAACATAAATTTCTTGCAGTCTCGTGTTTGCAACGATGTAAACTCATAATATCTGCTAGATCTATGTCAAGTTTGAAAATATAAATTTCATGTCTTAGAGGATCAAGATACCTGTCAAGAGTGGTTGCTAACAAAATCCATCATCACAATTCACAAGGCGAATAATAAGATCTAATAGCAACAGACAATGCCATGTTCGAACTGTATTTACTAGAACACCATAGCTATATCAGCATGTTTTAAGACTTCTTAACATAATGTTTACTGTAACTGGATACAGGAAGTGCAAGATGGGAGGACAAAAAAGATGGTGGATGGAATGAATGGAAACTGCAACAGGGGAATCTGGGGCCTGATCATGAAGATTATAATGACCTGGAAAATGCCATGTAAAAACTCTCATGATCTATAACAGTGTTCTTGAGCCATATAATTTATGATCACTGATTTGTGTAAATATATGTAGGAATGATGAAGCAAGGCAACCACTCTCTCGAAAGATACCCATTGCATCTAGCAAGATCAATCCCTATCGTATGCTGATTGTTCTTCGGCTTTTTGTTTTGGCTATGTTCCTTCGATATCGTATCCTGAACCCTGTCCATGATGCCATTGGGCTCTGGCTGACATCTGTGATTTGTGAGATATGGTTTGCCTTCTCATGGATCCTTGATCAGTTCCCCAAATGGTTCCCCATTGATCGAGAAACATACTTGGATCGCCTGTCTCTCAGGTAAAGCAACTGCATTACATCTGCAAATAGCACCAGCTAAATTTTCAGATTGCAGACATTATAATGATGATATCACTGACAACTTGCATAATTGGAAGTTCAAAAAATCAATAGATGAACCAAGGACAATAGAAAGTCCCCTCTAAAAGTTATGGAATAGAAATGACAAAGAGTGCCCACTGTTGAACAAAGTTTCTGACTCAAGTTTGTTGTGCAGATATGAGAAAGAAGGTGAGCCAAATATGCTTGCACCCATTGATGTCTTTGTCAGTACGGTTGATCCGATGAAAGAACCTCCTCTTAGTACAGCCAACACTATTCTATCTATACTAGCAATGGACTATCCAGTTGAGAAGGTCTCATGCTATATTTCTGATGATGGAGCTTCAATGCTTACCTTTGAAGCACTCTCAGAAACTGCAGAATTTGCTAGACAATGGGTTCCTTTCTGCAAGAAATTTTCCATAGAACCTAGAGCACCAGAGTTTTACTTCTCCAATAAAATTGATTATCTCAAGGACAAGGTCCAACCAACTTTTGTGAAGGAGCGGCGATCTATGAAGGTATTGCTATGTGGCATTGGCTTCATACAAGCATGTTTAACTTATAGCTGTAGTATGAGTTTTAAGCTGAATATTGTGGTACTTGTACTTGCCAGAGAGCCTATGAAGAATTTAAGGTTCGGGTAAATGCACTGGTGGCAAAAGCCTTGAAAGCTCCTCCAGAAGGTTGGATCATGCAAGATGGAACACCATGGCCTGGAAATAATACAAAGGATCACCCTGGTATGATTCAAGTTTTTCTAGGACAGAATGGAGGACATGACACTGAAGGAAATGAACTTCCGCGTTTGGTTTATGTCTCCCGTGAGAAGAGGCCCGGCTTCCAGCATCACAAGAAAGCTGGTGCAATGAATGCCCTGGTAAGTATCAGAACTTCAGAAGAAACAGGTGAAGTAATTTCATCTAAGAAGAAGATGAAAATGAAAAGAAAGATGTAGGAAGAAAATTTTGGTCACCTTTAAATATTTGTGCCTTCAAGAATTAAGGCTCAAATCCAGGTTTTATATCTTCAATTAGAAGCATCAAAGTGACTAAAGTTGATTTAAATGCATAAAAAAACCCAAGGAAGAAACACCAAGATCGTTTCTAGATTTATTGAACAAAAAGATATGGCTGCCACTACAAAAATTAGCAATTTTGTGGAACATTAATGTACCTTCAAACTCGCAGGTTCGTGTCTCTGCAGTTCTAACGAATGCACCTTTCATGTTAAATTTGGATTGTGACCACTACTTGAACAACAGTAAGGCAGTTAGGGAAGCAATGTGCTTCTTGATGGATCCACAAACTGGAAAGAAAGTTTGCTATGTTCAATTTCCTCAAAGATTTGATGGCATAGACAAGAATGATCGATATGCCAATAGAAATACAGTGTTTTTTGATGTAAGCTTCTTATCAGAGCCTAAAATTTTTGGCAATAAACAGAGTTTGTAGATATTGTATTCTAAAGAGTGATTGTCCTTATTTGTCAGATTAACATGAAAGGGCTAGATGGAATTCAAGGACCTGTCTATGTGGGAACAGGATGTGTCTTCAGAAGGCAAGCCTTGTATGGGTATGAACCACCTAAGCGTCCAAAGAGGCCAAAGATGGTAAGCTGTGCCTGCTGCCCGTGTTTTGGTCGCCGCAAGAAGCATCAGAAGTCCAAACTTGGTGCAAAAGGAGATGCTAACATAGACATTCAAGGTTTATACACGATCTCCGTACCTACTAGATGACAGAATCTTTAAACCTCAGTTAACTTTCAGCAGAACTAACATACATTTATTAATATAGGTTATGAGGATGATCAGGAGCTCCTAATGTCCCAGATGAATTTTGAAAAGAAATTTGGACAGTCAGCAATTTTTGTGACTTCAACATTGATGATTGATGGAGGGGTTCCTCCCTCATCAAGTCCAGCAGCACTCCTGAAGGAAGCCATTCATGTCATTAGCTGTGGTTATGAAGACAAAACAGAATGGGGTATCGAGGTAAAAATCTAAACTTCAGAAACTTATGATTAGTAGCTCTATGTTTGGACTAATGACATAGCCATCACATCAGTGAAGGGCTTTCAACATGGTTGTCTTCAAATACACAATAGATCATACAATTATCCTGCAAAAAACAGCAATCAGTAAAACTTTATAATTTCTAACTTCTAATTATTGAATGTCCAGTTGGGTTGGATTTATGGATCAATTACAGAGGACATCCTAACAGGATTCAAGATGCATTGCCGTGGTTGGAGATCGATATATTGCATGCCAAAAAGGCCTGCATTTAAAGGGTCTGCTCCTATCAACCTCTCTGATCGGCTTAACCAGGTGCTTCGTTGGGCCCTTGGTTCTGTCGAAATCTTCTTCAGTCGGCACAGTCCATTATGGTATGGGTATAAAGGAGGAAAACTAAAGTTTCTTGAGCGGTTTGCATATGTAAACACTACTGTCTACCCCTTCACCTCCTTGCCATTGCTTGCCTATTGTATACTTCCAGCCATCTGCCTGCTCACTGGAAAATTCATCATGCCAACGGTAACAATTTTTCTCCCTGTAGTACAAGCTCAATAAATATACTATAACATTATATTCAAGGAAAGTTTTCCAATATCTTTCTCCATACATGTGAAAGACAAAGAAAAGCAACTTCAGATGTAGTCGAGAATAAATGCTAAGACTCCTCAAATGTTCTTAAGTAGCTGATAGCTCAGTTTGACTATCCTATTAAGCAATTGTGGTTGTACTACTATAAAATGTTTCCTCCTATTTCATATTTTGTATATCTTTTTTCATCTCTATCGGAAGTCTATATTTTAATTTGCTTTGGCCTAATATGCAGATTAGCACTTTTGCAAGTCTTTTCTACCTTGGACTCTTTATGTCAATCATTGCCACTGGAATCCTTGAGCTCAAGTGGAGTGGAGTTAGCATAGAAGAATGGTGGAGAAATGAGCAATTTTGGGTCATTGGTGGAGTGTCAGCACATCTGTTCGCGGTCATACAAGGGCTTCTCAAGATTTTGGCCGGCATTGACACTAACTTTACAGTCACATCAAAGACTGTTGATGATGAGGATGAATTTTCTGATCTCTATACCTTTAAGTGGACAACCCTTCTTATTCCTCCAACCACAATCTTAATCATCAACTTAGTAGGAGTCGTTGCTGGAATCTCTGATGCCATAAATAGTGGATACCAATCATGGGGACCTCTCTTTGGAAAGCTTTTCTTCGCCTTTTGGGTGATTGTCCATCTCTATCCATTCCTTAAAGGTCTCATGGGGCGGCAGAACAGGACGCCAACCATTGTTGTCATATGGTCAATTCTATTGGCCTCTATATTCTCCTTACTCTGGGTGCGGATTGACCCGTTTGTCGTAAGAGCAAAGGGTCCTGATACGAAGGCATGTGGACTTAATTGCTAAAGTTGTAGTTTCTGTAACAGCCATTGCAGTGTTGCACCATGAAAGCAATGACAGTAGTGTATTGATTGTCTCCTGTAGCACCAAATATTTTTGTCAGGAAAAGTTGTGTAAATTTTATATTTGGTTTTTTTTGAAGCGGAAGTATAGATAATGCAATCATATAACAGCTGCATTACAAGTTCTACAGACACAGGTTGATAATAAATCAACTCAGTGATTTTGGCATCAGAAAATCTTCAGTAGCATGTTCTAGATTTCATGTAGTCATTCCAAGAGCTATATAACTCAAACCAAGAACCAGAAACGGAAAGCTGAGGCCGCCAAAATAGATAACTCGATACACCAGCAGACACAACTATCTTGCAGAATTAATCCCATTTCATATCAAAATCAATTAAAAGATCTGACCAGGAGGTAGTAGCAGAAGTCTAGATTTCCCTGACATGCAAAATAACAATTGACCGCAAGTCTGTAAGATGTTTAAAATGTGTTCTAACTACAAAACCAAAGGAATCCTCAAGTCCTCAGAATAAAGAAAATGTAAAAGAGAGAAATGGTGCAATAGCAGAATTATTGTCCAATAACAAGTCAAAGATACATTGTCTAAATAAGAACGAGAAAAACCATCAAACTAATTGAAGAGAAGTGGAAACATGACAGGAGTACATGCTAAACCATAGCAAACAGTCAGTAATTTTCTAGAATTTTCTTGAGAGTGCAGAAAACTCACAAAGTCGGTACTTATAAATACTTCCATAGAAACAATAGAACAGTAAGGAGACCAAAGGTGAACGTTGGATTGGAAAAATTGCGGCAATATTTGGAGTCGAAAGGATTTTACTATCAGTTGAACTGATACAGACAGCATGTTAATTCGCAAGGTGCAGAAGCACCGTTACAAGTTACAAGTTACAACTCACAGGTAGTGCTGGCGCACCACATGCCTGTGCAGGCGCACAAAAGTTTCTACCACTTTTGGATTTCTATAGGTAATTAGATGCGGGCGCATTTTGCACAGAGGTGCGGAAGCTTACAGTCTTACACTTACAGTCTTACACTCCACAACACCAACGGCCCGTTTGGTTAATGGTATTAAATGGTAGTAATGGTAATGCTTTTTAGTGCAAACTTATGAAGGCATTCCCATGTCAACATCCATGGTAATGCTATTTTACTCCAAAACACTTATTTTCTCCCTAAAATTTCATTACCATCCATTACCACTTGGGAAGGTGGTATTGGGTGGTAATGGAAATTTAGGAAGGAAAACATATGTTTTGAAATCAAGTTTCATTACCATGGATGTTAATGTAGGGAAGTCTTTATAAATTTACACTAAAAAACATTACCATTACCATCATTTAGTACCACTAACCAAACGGGGCGCAAGTGTAATAAATATCATACATATAACCTACGAACACATTTACAAGTTCCAACATTTAATGTTGTTGATAAAATAACTAACTTTCCAAACTATGGAATCAATTTTGACTAAAACTGTGGATGACCTTATATAGGGAAGCACCTAAGCCAATAAGCCATACACCCAAGTATAAAATTTATATTGTAAAATTGAGTGTATCGTTCCCGGTTCAAATATGAACTTGCGATCATGAGAATCTTCAGTAAAATTGTTTCATAGAACTATATATAAAGATATTGTACACTAATCTATACTAGTGATGTTTCCAAGGTAGGTTTAGGGTGTGTTTGGCCCAAACTTTTTAAGTAGCTTTTAGTGTCTTAACTAGGTCAAAACACTAATTAAAAAAATAGTAGTGTTTGGTAAGTTAGACTTTGTTTTTTTGGACTGAATTAATGAACATTTAGTTCAGTTCAGTTCAGTTCCGACAAATTCAATTCAGTTCAGTTTAGGTTTATTCAGTTCAGTTCAGTTAGTTTCCTCTCACAGTTTTCATTTAGTTCACTTCAGTTCAGTTCAGACAAATTAAGTTCAGTTGAGACAAATTTAGTTCAGTTTAGTTCAGTTCAATTCAGTCCAAAAGAACAGAGCCTTAGTGGTGTAAGTAGCTTTTAGTGGTATAAGTAGTGTTTTAGTAGTGTTTGTGAAAAACAACAATTTATAACTTTTGGAGTAGCTTTTAGTGGTGCATAAATTATATATTAAAGTTTTGTTTGAAGTTTTAATTAATTATTTGTAAAAAACTACTTTGACAACTTCTTTTACCGAATATCAATATCTTATGCCGCTACTTGGACAACTAACGGCTTACAGCTACACACCAATCACTAACGGCTACCAGCACAGCTAACAGCTACAATGACAGCTAAAAGCTACTACCACATCTATTGTTGACGAACACGCCCTAAGTGGGTTCAACTCAATCCCAAGTTCTTGATTTTTTTTTAATTTGAGCTCGCACACTAGTTCATTAAATTACATTAATTTTTACTCAAAATTTTACTGATAAACTACAAACTTTAAATCTTAAAACATACTCAAGGATATCTGGATATCAAAAAGATTACTCCAAAAGTTGGGATTAAAAAATAACAACCCCTCTCTCTCTAAAACCTCCCCCCAAACCCTAAAACACACTCGCCGCAACCCCCAAACCCTAGCGGGCTCGACTGTTGCGTGAGCCACCGCGGGCTCCTCACGCCGTCAGTCGAGCCCCGTCTTCTTCCTTTTTAGGTTTTCTTTTGTGGTCACGGTTTTGGGCTAGCTGGTGTTCCCCCATCCCCGTCGTCGCTGGTGCTTCCCCTCTCCCGTCGTCGTTGGTTCTTCCCCCTCCCCCGTCGTCGCTATTGCGTAGGTCCCCCTCCCGTCGTCGTCTCTCGGTGTTCCCTCTCGTTAGTTCGTCTCGTCGGTCCCCCCCGTAGCGTTTAGGATTCCCCATCCCCCCTGTTCCTCGCTTTTACGTCGAGTCCGGGCCTCCCCTCCCCTTTCCCCTTGTTCTCGTCGGGCATCCCCGCCCCTCTTCCCTTGTTTCCGGTTAGGCCTCCCCGTCCCCTTCCCCCCTTTGTTATGCTGGGCCTCCCTATCCCCTCCCCCCTGGTTTACATCGGGCCTCCCTTTCCCTTTCCCCTTCCCCTTGGTTGTTAGTCTCCCTAAGTGGGTTAATTGTAAGGGTGTTTATCAAGTATTTTCAGTATGTTTATTAGTTTTTTCAGTATGATTCTTAAAAGTTTAGGAGTCACTTGGTTGGATAAGGCATGGGGATTCATAACAGTAGAATTTGTGGTTTTTTTTGGAATCTGTGATGTGGATACAGGTGAATCAAGTGGATTGTGCGCGTGATCGAGGCGATGCATGTTTTTCATGGTTGGGATCTTTGTTTTCCGGTTTCGCAAACCGGCGAAGTGTTCGAAGCTCACCTTATTTAGCTCTCTCCCTAGCTTGGCATTGATCTTTATGATCCTTGCCTTGACAAAATCAAATTTGAAGGCGACACACCAGTTGCATCTGGTGGTTTTCAGCACGCCCACTCAACAGCGTTTCTCCCTTCTATTGGAGAAACCTGCAATACTCTCGAGCGAGAGTACTGAGTCACTAAGGAATGTGACTCTTATTAGGATCATGAGTCAAGAATCCCAAGCAATAGAGGTTTGTTGGGATTGCTCATGCGGCGAGGTTCGACGCTCGCCGTTGGTTGTTCGTCATCCGAATCGTGAACGACAATCGCTTCTCTCACCACTGTCATTAGCCATACAAGTTTTAACTCCACCATCACTAGCATTGACCAGCGATGCCCTCCATCACATGCGACTCTTTATCGTTTTTTGTTGGTTTTGTTTTCTATGTATTGTAAGAGCTCTTAAAGCTTCTTTAGGTTTGTTTGGTTGTCTTAGCTTTGGTTGTATTAGCATTAGGCTCGATTTCTCGTTGTCAAAAAAAAAATAATCTTAAAACATACTCCCTCCGTCCCATAATATAGTGCTTACTTCTCATTTTTCACGGGAATTAAGGAAAATGGAATGAGTGGTAGGATTTTCAAAAAAAAAATTTAATGAAGTGCTTTTTTGATACTTTTGTATTGAAACTAGTTATATATTTTCTTTTTCCTTTAAACAAAATCAAAAGGCAATAAATGTTCCTTGGAATGGTGTAAAGCAATAAATGGGGTCACATGTTTTGAGAGAAAAGTAGGGGTATTTTGGAAAGTTTGTGTTGAACTTAAGGATAATTTAGTCCAAATAAATTGACAAAAAAGAAAATAGGCACAACATTTTGGGACACCAAAAAAGGAATGTGAACACTATATTATGGGATGGAGGGAGTACAATATATAGTAAAATTAATCATAAACAAATCTTCACTTTTTCGAAATCACCGAAAAAATCCTGCAATTTTTGTTTCCTCGAAAAGTAACTTGAATTAATGCTGAAATAATAAATTTGATAATAAACTTTTTAGATAGAAAACAAAACTCGAATAAAATCTATAATTGGTAGAGAGAGATGGAATTCCCTTGTAATATTTGTAAAGCATTCCTCAAAAAAGAATTTTTTAAGTATTGATTTTTGTGTGAATATTTGTAAACCAATGTTATCCAAAAATCAAACATAGATGTCAATTAGGTATGTTGGTTAAAGCATAAACTTTCACCTATAGTTTTTATCTTGCGAACCGTTTTTCCAATATAGTGTTATAAAGGGAACACATTCTCAATTTGGTGCTTGCTCGAAGCTTATTCCGTAATCTAGTGTCCATGTAGGCTTGGAGCGGTTATAGCTGGTTGTGGGCGGGGGAGGGGAGATAGGTATTTTACCTGTTTTAATTTACAGGTTGTTGGTCATTTCGACCTACTTTACGAATTTTGCTATAAAGTTTGAAATATTAAATAATAATCGAAAATTTGTATTATTATGGGCGAAGCGATCAAAATTAATATTATTCTATTTAAATAATCCAAAAAAAGAAGTTTGGAACCCTAAGCCTACGTGACACTAGAACAAGTAATTAATTTTAAACTGATATGTAAAGTGATTATATTATATAAAAACTGACTATATCATATAGAAAATGTCTATATCATACGAAACTTGGTGCACATTAAGTTATTGTGCAACGGGTCCATTCAAGATTTTTAATATATATATATATATATATATATATATATATATATATATATATATATATGTATATGTATATATATATATATGTATATATATATATATATATATATATATGTATATATATATATATATAAATATGTAAAAACTGAAAACCTTGCTTATCGTATAAATGTTTGCTCATTTTATGAAATTTTCGCTCATTTTATGAAATTATGTTCATTTTTTTTCCTCATTTTAGGTTTTTGTTCATTCTAAGAAACTTTTACTCATTTTATGAAATATTTGTTCAATTTATACTTTTTGCTCATTTTACTTTTTGGTCATTGATGTTGTTTATCGTCTCATCTTATTCTCACTAACTCTAGTCTCTAACTCTACCACGTTAACTACAAGCTACAACTTGTGCATTGCATGGGCATGAAATCTAGTTTCTTTTAAGTCCAACACTACTTTGGGAAACCATTCTTATCTTACGTGGTCGACTGCACTCGAGTTATATTAATCGTGGTGTTGAACAAGCAAACAAAATCACCACTTTCAATATATTCCAGCAGATTATGTATTCTTTTAGATAATGTTTTCTTTAATCCATTGGAGCCACGAAGGCAGTAGAAAGTACAAAGAAGGGGAGGGGGATTCGAACCTGTGACCTATCGTTCACAGCACCTCAATCTTAACCACTAGGCCAAGACATCTTTGGTATTTTAGATAATGTTGTTGATGGTGTGGCAGTGCCATATTTATTATAATGTCGACAAGAGAAAGTAACATACTGATTGGTGGAGATAATAACATTCGTTAGTCATAATTTTGAAAATATAGAGGGTATATGGTAAATAAAAAAATGTTCAAGAGTATATGGTGAAATATCTGAAAAAGCAAATTATATTAATGTAGAAATTTTTTCTATCTTAATTTTATTGGTGAGAAAAATATCACTTAATATATTTTAATATTAATATTGTTTTGACACTTGTTACGATCTTACGTGACGTTTCCCTTATATTTTCATATGATCATTATCTTTCTTTCGTCAACATTATAAACAATTTTGTCCAGCTTATTTTGTATAATTGGTCATTTGCCTATCTCTTTATTATGTAACATTAATGACGGTGGATAATTTTTAGAAAATATTGGAAGAAAAATTACATATTTCTTATCGTACATACTCATACTTGAACCCCCTTGCTAAATTTTCTGGATACGTCATTGATCTATACTAAAGTTTTTTAAAACACAAACTATAAGAAAGAAAAAATGCCAATTATTGAACTGGTATATATATTAAATTCGCATACGTTTGATTTATAAATATTGTATTTTCAAACACTAATGTTGTGTGTTACATTCATCATGTTTCGTATTTACTTTTGGAGTTAAAAATATTGTATATTAATTTACAAATTATTGGAGATCGCATATCAAGTTAGTAAGTCAACTTGTTGACTTAGTTTGTAGTGTTTCCTTAAATGTATGATAGTTAGTTGTTAAATGGAATTAATACTATAAATAGGTTAAAGCTAGTACATTGTTAAATACTACCAATTAAGGGTCTTCATAAATAGGTACCCCGGTTTTCCGAGTATTCGAATATACGGGTAACCACATTTGCGGGAATCCAAATAGACGGTACATGACCCGACTCGGTTTTACTGAAACAAGGAAAGTAAAAGGAGGATTCCAAACTTTTAGAAGAAAGTTAACCACCATAGCAGATAAGTGGCGTTCGTTCATGTTCATCTTCTTCAAGGTTTTGTTTTCTCTCTGATATTTTTTCCTTTTCTTATCCCTTGTTTTCGATAAGTAATGTTTGATGAGTATTATTGAAATCATTATCACTGCACAAGATACAGTATGCATTTAGGAAAAAATAATGAAAATACAAAACGAAAAACAAATCACTCTTTCCACCTTTCTTCGTTGCTCACAACCTATTCGTTTTATTTCGTCAATGAAATTTATCTTGCAATTCTTCATCTGGGTATTAATATTGTATTTTGAAGTTTAATAAAATTTCAGAAACTTCCTTTTCTTCTACATTTGTTTAGGTTGTTGGCTGTAAATTGTAATAAGTTGGACTACTGATTTTGATTGGGACGATTTTAGAGCAGCCACGAATTGGATCGTATCCCAAATACCAGATCCAAAATGTAAAACTTGCTAGTATCCAAATGAAGGAAAAATTAATACTTCTATGTGAATAGAAAAGTAACGGATGACATGAGTTAAAGAATAATAGAAGGACTTAGATTTTAGTAAAGTTTGAGTTAACGACCAGTTTTCACTTAACTCCATTACATTAATTTTAGAACTTTGCTTTTTATTATTATTTGCACACAAAACGACGGCGCAACCATTTCACTCCATCATTTTCGTTGATTCATGGATTGGCGGATTTCTTCACATAGTACAATTTATTATATACCCGGGTATATAGTGAGCATGGTACACCAAAGACTTTTTTTTGCTCATTACTTATTTAAAACCTCCAAATGAGCAAAATTCACACAATAAAGAGAGCTTTGAAAGAGCAAATGAGCAAAAAAAACCTTGAGTGGGTGTATGATGAATGCTCTCCTTTCTCCCTCATCCTCTACTGTGGAAGTTAAAACACCATTTTCAGCATCTCGTGATTCTTCAACCACAACTTCAAAGTTCTCAACTCCTTCTGTAGCGATTCAAATGCTTATACTCCTCTCTGATTTTATTTTTATGTGAATTATGACTTCAATTAGAATTTTTTCCATGAATAATGTCAAAGGGAGTATTAATTCCTCTTATGCGCTGAGCTTTAAATTAATTCCATGGATACTGTCCACATAGGACATCACGCAAGAATTCTGGTTTTTTAATAAAACCGCTACTCCAAGTAGGAGTTAATACCAATAATGTGAAGTTGACCACTACTTCAAATAGCGGTTATATTGTGTCCCTAAGACAAGCTATAAGGCACGCATATAAACCGCTACTCAGAGTAGTGGTTTTACCTCGTAAAACCGCTATCCACAGTAGCGACTTAACTTAAAGTTAACCGTTACTTTGAGTAGCGGTTTGCTTTGCCTAAAATAAAATTTATCGCGTGCTGTCCTACGTGGACGGTATCCATGGAATTAATTTAAAGTTCAGCACATAGGAGGAATTAATACTCCCTTTAACATTATTCATGGAAAAAATTCACTTCAATTATGTTGTTTTATGCTAATATATAGGAACCCTTAAAAAATATTTTTTAATAATTGGACATTGGCTTCCATGTTCATGGTGTTTCTTAGATATTTATTACAATATTTTGGAGCACGAATAACTAGTATAGATAAAAGACAATTCATAACAGAATAAAATGTAAAGATATTATTAGTAACATATATACACTTTATCTTTAGAAGAATATGCTCCATTTCTCCTGCGTCGGGAAACACGCTATGCATGTACTTTTCTATATTCTTTTCATCTTAAACTACTTGTAAATTTTTTCTCAACAATTTTCTTTCCTTTTGAGTGATACAAAAATTACATGCAGGGCGAAAAGAGAGCTAAATAACTCATTTCCGGAAAAAAATAAGGAAAAAAAATATTCCCACTAGATAAATAAGACAAAAGGAAAAGACCTAATGAAGAAGAAATGCCTAAAATGGGAAGGAGGGGGAGAAAATAAGAGAACTAAATATAAATAACTAATTTACATTTCTTTGAAGACCTAAGAAATGGCAAAGTGGGAAAAAAAACTGTTAGCTTCAGCATCCAGTAGTATAACCAAAAGGAGTTTAGGTTGCCCATAATAACGGCTGCCTTGTCTTCTTTGAATCTTCTTGTGATTGTATTAGCTGTGTCCTCAAACTGTATTCTTTGACCTAAAATTTAAGAGCAGTAAAATTAAGGTTTAGGCACAAGTGCATTATTGAAAAAAGGAAAGAGATTAATAAAAAAGTTGTAAAAGTGAACAAAAGTACGATTAACGGAGGTTAATGGTGCAATAAGCATGATTAACATGATGCAAAAGTTGCAACAAAGACTAGCCAGTAGCCACCTTCATCATCAAAGCTACTGAAGAATGGGGAACTGTGAGTCAATGCCCCTTTTTTAAGGTTCTTTCGGTGGCTTTGATGATCAAACTCCACCTTCCTTACTGTCCTCTAAAATATTCTTTTTACAGCCAGCCACCTTGATTTGCATATAGAAAAAGGAAGAGTGTACATGTATACACCTAGAAATTCTTGGCTATAGATGGCTTGTACTTTATAGATTGCTACCGTAACTAATATAGTAATATGCATGCTAAGGATGGGTTTAATAAACCAGGAAGAATGTCCTATATAGCCTTAATTAGGCCAATATCCAACTAGCCAAACACAGACGTCCTTCTAATAGATTGTACTGCCTTGTTTGGCATGACACATTGACACTTATGGACAGCTTAAATAGCAGTAATGATGATGAATTTATTTGTTCTCTCATGGCAATTTTTTCGGTAATAATTATAATTCTCAAAACTACTAAAATGGTAATGAATGACATATGGTAATTTACGAGGACTAATGCAAACTTCGGGGGATACAGGGATAGAATTGCATAACCATAGGCTTCAGCATGGGAGTATTCTTGTAAATTTACATGTAAACTCATTATCACCAATTATCAGCGGTGATCAAAAGAGACATTTATTTTGGATAAAGCATCTTCAGCCGAATGGCCCGAATGCATTACGCAACTTACTATCTAAACATACTACAGGTTATTAATAATCTTGATACAGAATATCCAAGTCCTAGACGTAAAAGAAAACCATCCAAGTTTCTTAAATGGTTGGATGTGGATTGTTTGGATCTTAATCGGTCCTTAAAATTAAAAGTCAGGTATGTTGAGGGCTGTCTGTTTCTCTGACACATTAATTTCCTAAAATGACCATGCAATTGCTCAAATTATTGCCAAAGTTCCTATTAGTTAGAAGGCACTATTGAAAAACAACAGCCACCACTGAACCACAGCACCTCAGAAACTGGAGGACCCACTGAACAAAGATCCTAGAAAAGAAATTCCAGACACTCAAATGCTTAATAACCTAGAAGTCAACAACCAACACAAGAGGATCATCTAGAAGTGATAAGAGTTGAGGTAGTAATACCAAGTAGAGAAATTATCTGGGAATCCAACAAATCTTGCAAGTTTCAGCTAAATACACATGCATCATGTAACAATTTTCATATTTGCAATAAATCGTGAATGTACAATAAGTATGATCATTAAGATGTTGCAAAATAATCAACAAAATAGTATCATTATTTTGTGCTGTCCTCACCTGCATGGCTGATGTAGAAGCCAACAAAGCCTCACTCTCATTAAGCAAGGCCCTCCCCTGTCCTGCCAATTCAGAGAGCTCAGAAACCAAGCCATTAATTCCTTCAACCTACATTGTATGAGAAGCAAAACAGCAAGTCAGCATTACAAGAGCAGGTGTGGCCAAGTAACATTCCGAGAAATAAGTAGATAGGACCAGGCATAGGACTCCCCTAGTTCTCATGAAATGCTTAAGCAATGAAACAACAAACGCGTTATACATGAATATAATTTGGTAAAATTGAGGATGACAACTCTGCGCGGGTGGCATCCATAAATTCAAAATGAATTAGTACATTATCAGGATATATTTATTTCAGCACATTAGATATCCCATTTGATAGTTTCTCGTTTAGCCTACGATACATTCAACAATGCACTTTATCATC
This sequence comes from Beta lomatogona, assembly GCA_947646795.1. Classification (NCBI taxonomy): domain Eukaryota; kingdom Viridiplantae; phylum Streptophyta; class Magnoliopsida; order Caryophyllales; family Amaranthaceae; genus Beta; species Beta lomatogona. Next base: position 662,938 of record CANSNZ010000033.1, on the reverse strand, counting down.
AAGCTTTCCGAAATAATACTTGCAGTTCATTATCAGACTCCAGAATCAATTGGAGTATTGGACTTTTTCTTTTGAGGTATTGGATTATTATGGGGAAAATGGATAGCTGACGGACAGTTAAAAGGTAGAAGGTTTGTCAGTATATTCTTTAAAGACTTAAACTCATCTATAATACTTGTCAGATCAAAGATGCAGCATGTTGAAAGAAAGTCAAATCTTGATGAAGAATGAATTTGAAGCCTAGTCACTATGAAGAGAATGACATTTCCATTACTCAGTACGAGCCACTATCCACTTCCTGGCAGGCATTAAATAGGCTGGGGTAAGCAAGGGAGGGAAAAAAATAAAGTCAGCTAAGGTGATAGTAGTAATAAAAGGATGAACAAAAGCTCTTTCTTGCGATGCAAAATCACTCACTCAGAAATTCCACCTTAATGGCTGGGGGTAAATGTCATAAGTTCTCACACACAAACTTATACTTCTATAGTAGTACTTAATGAGACCAACAAGCTGGAGCTTCCATTAACCAATGTTGAATTCAAGAAGTCCAACTTTCTTGAGTAGTAAATCCATGGAAGTTAAGTTTCATGAGAATTATCAGATTCAATCCTTCTTGAATTTCAATACGTGCAATTCCTTCAACACCAGAGGATTGGATATTGAAGTAAATTTTATTAAAAGTCCTATTTGATTCACAATATTTCCATGGAAGTTCATGCAAATAAACAATATTAACCACCATTTTCTTGGAAACATTGATTTAATGAGCAAAAGGGCATTCGTGTAAAAGCTGAACATGGGGTGTACAACTCTGTTACCAAGCTCTATAAAGCTTACTGAACTGAAAAATATAACTTTCTCTTCTGCCAAAGAACTTAGTAACCATGCTGACATACCCGCAAACAAACAAGGCCTAAACAGTTGAAACCAGAAATAACATGAAAGCAAAGAAGCAAGTTTGCCTATCTACAGAAGGATTATATAAATTTATGCGAGATTCACATCTCACATTCTGCTGCGTTACTTTAGAATAGAAATACTTAAGCATTACTATGTTAATTAATTTTCAATGATACCAAAGTCAACCAGAATTAACACAAATTATCATCATCCTAAATATTCAATCCTAGTCTCCTTTGTCCAATAACTCTATGCATTAAGATCAGGACCAGAAACACAAAGCAGACCTTCATCTCACCTTTGATAGCACAGAACAGACAGAGGAACCCATCGCCTGCATCACATCAACAGCAGAGCTGACTGCAGCCTTCAAAGAATCAATATCAGCCTGCAAAAATACAAAATTATTTATTCCTGCGAAACAACTCCTCCGGAACATATGACACGAAATGAAAGGGGGAGTTTGTTTTGTATTGTTTATCCAAAAACCAGAAAGTTATTAAAGCTGCCGTACTTTTGCCCCTCCAGTAACTGGAAGCCGAAGAGTGCAAGCCTCAAGATCTTTAATTGCTCCATTCAAAGAAGTAGCATGGTCTCTCTCAAGTAAAGCCCAATCTTCTAGGTATGCCATCTGAAAATAGATTGTTGTAATAAATGAATTACAGGAGGGGAAAGGCATCATTGTGAACCAAAAAAAACACAAATTTACAATAAGATATTATCCTCTATATTTAAGAAAACTAATGCAGTCTTTAATCTACAAGGCCGGGTCAGAATCCTATCGCTACTGTTGAACTTAGTCATGCTAATTATCAACATACATTTTGTTTCTTTCCGCAGTGCAGTATATTTAGTCTTCCTTGCACAGCTTCTTTCTCAGTCACCAGCAAATTACAATGTCTCATTCATGCATATTGTGCTTGCACTTTGCAAATCAAAATATCTCAATAATAATATACAAGCATAAGAATGACCCTTAAAAGAAGAGAAACCAAATGCAAGAAGACCAAGTTTCTTTGGGATTATATACCAAGAAGTACAAATGATTGCCTAAATCCTGCTTTTCTCCTTGGTACTTAGAGCATGTTTGGTTCAACATTTTTGGGCTCCAAGAAACGAAATCCATTACCAACTCGCTTTCTTCTTGTTTGGTTCAACCCCTCCTCAATCCATTATCATTAGTTGGTGGTAAATTGGACTCCCCTAGTTTTTTACCTTCCTTTCCCCTCAAGTAACAATTCCATTTCTTGGTGGTAATAGTTACCATTCTCTTTCCATTCCCTGGCTTGAACCAAATACCCAATAGAGGTAACAATTGGGTAACAATTTTTGTTACCATTCCCAACCTTTATTTGATTTCATTCCCTTCCCATTCTATGGCTTGAACCAAACAAGTGAGTTTGAGGGGAAGAGGGGGGGAGGGGGGGCGGAGATCCGTTAGATAACTTCCATTTTGTTTCTGAAATTCATCCTTTGACCAAAAAGCATGTAAAAATCTCATACATTATACCCCCAGGTATGTACAACTTGTTTGGATAATGCAATTGTGAGAAAAGGGGAGAGGGAAAAAAATCATTTTTGCCTTGTTTGGATTTTAGGTTGATTAATAGCAGGAAAAGGACCAAGAGGAATCAATTATACTTCCCTCTTTAATAAACTTCAAAGTTGGAAAAATTTGGAAGGAAATAAACCCTTCCCTCCCCTCCCATTTATCCATCCCTTCCCCACTAGATATTTCGAAAGGAGAAGCGATAGGATTGGGCATAGCTAGACCTTCTTTTGATGGCCATTACTTTGGCTGACGGAGGGCCAGATGCAGAGATTTTGTTTTGAAGATTAAGTTACTCAAACAACTTTCATGAGTTCATTGACGAATTATTGCTAATTTGCTTGGTGTAAGTGTAGCAGTGGCCAGTGGGCAAATAAGCCTATTGTACGATATATCCAAAATTTCTATCGGGAACAAAAGAGCAATGAGCACGAGTAAAAAAACAGTGAATCGTACTGCATAGAGATGGAGCTAAATGAGTGCTAGGCTGATCTTAAGATTTAAGAAGAACTTACTTGCTCACTCAGCACTGTATTAAGCTTTATGTCCAGGTTCAGCTGTTGAAGATCAACACGTTTCCTTACAACGGAATCCCAGAGTTCCAAATTTGTTTCCCAGACATTATACAGTGTTTGCTGCAGTATCAGAAAATATATTTACTACATTGAGATACAAGCATTAAAAACATTAAGAACAACTATTTAATAGGCAAAGAAGAAGTATATTCAACTTTCAAGATACTCAATTGCAAATTAATGTTGTTACAAGAAGAACTATAAGATAGCTTTGTAAATAAAAAAGAATAAAATTGTACCTCTACAGTAAGTTTCTGGATATATAGAGCACCCTCTGCTCGAGCATTAGCAAATCTCCATTGCAGATGTCTATTATACAACAAGCGCAACTGATGAGCCTCTTCTATTTGGTTGTTTTTCTTGCCTTTCTTAATATCAGCAAGAAAACTGAGGACCGAAGTTGTACTGGTGGATTGTCTGGTGGGGCTAGACGGCCTAATCCTTGACGGACTTGTCCCTCTAGATTGAATTGGAGTGGATGGTCTCGTTCTGGATGGACTAGGCGTAGCTTTAGAAATGGAGGCCCTACTTGGTGACGGCAGACGTGAGCCAGGCAATGACCCAGATCTGACTGAACAAGCAGGTGATGTCGCTTTTTCTGACGAACTCAATCCACTGCCTCTGTGCCTTGCAGATATTCTCAGTAAACCATCATCCACTGACTTCATCCGCAACCCCAATCCCCCAATATGATCATCAAATGATGATTGCTCTGAAGCATCACTAGAAGTTTTATGTAAAGGTCTAGGAATACCTTCAGCTGACAGTCTCCTTAATGAAGGTGTCCCAATACTAGGAATTGAAGAACTTGAAATTTTGCCAATTCTATCAGTGAGATCCACACTTCTTGTCATAATACTAGAAGACAATTTGGCACCTGCTCTACTCGGCCACCGGTGCTGATCAATCAGCCGTGCATGTGAAGTATCAACAGGTCTAGAATTCTCAGATTGATGAGATAAATTCTTCCCTCTCAACGGGCTCCTCTTCCTCTCCGGTGTTGGTTTTCTCAAAGAAGCAGCTGTCTCAGCCTGCTTTTGAGCTACATTGGATGATGGCTTCAAAGTGCGATCTGAGAGAGCATGTGTAACTGGTTTCTCTTTTTCTTTTTTTTTACTAACAGGTATTGAAATGCTATCAGATTGAAAAGAAACACTAAGACTACGCATTGTGGAAGGCCATAATACCTCTGGCAATCTACTGCTTATCATCTTTTTGGCCGATAACAGTGACTCTGCCGATGTGTCTGAGACCGGTGTTGAGGAACCAGACGGTGATGGCGGGGTAGATGGTCTTCTCCTTTCGGCAGATAAAGCTCTCTTGGGAGCCGATTGGGATGATGGTAATGAAGAATTAACATTTCTTGTAAGGTTTGGTGATGGGCATCGCCGTGAATTGGAATTTGACGGTGTAGGTGATTTGTATCTAGAGCTAACTTCCCTGGTCCGGGACCGGCGTGTGGTTGTGAATCCATTGTTCTTCTCTGCCGGAACCAGTGGTCTTCTTGTGGTATCCACAGCTGAATGTTTATGAAATTCTTGGAGGGCCTCAAATACATCCATCCAAACTATACAGATTAGACGACATTGGTGAACTTTTTATCAAATGTACATAACTCACAGACTTTCATATATCCCACATTCACGCTCCCATCAAAAGAAAAAGACCCGACAGCTCAAAATGAAGATCCTTTTTCTGAGGTGTCAAAATCTGCCATGAATTCAGAAACCCAGAAAGAAAGCAAAAAAAAAAGGGTCAGATGCTAACAGATAGAAATGATGAAAAAGAGAGCAAACTAATAACAATAAGTAAAGGGAAGGAAAGAAAAAAGGGGAAACAGAATTACAAAATTAGCAAAAAGATTACATCTTTAGAGAACCAACCCAGATCTGATTGATAATGAATTTGATTATCACAGAAAGTTAGAGTAAATGAAATAATATGCTACAGATCATGCCATGTGAGGATGATCAAAGACCCAGAAGCATAAAGGGTCTTAAAATTACAGGGCAAAAAAGATGGAGAAATTCAGAAATGTATACTAACGGTCATATGTGAAGGTACCCCCCAATTAGAGGGGCAAAGGAGCTCCGTAGGATAATTAGGAGAGAGAAAGAGGTCCAAAAGGTGGGGTAAGGAGGGAAGAGGGGTGGGGGTTTGGGTTAGGGGGGACCTGGGACCATAAGGCATAAACAAATGGGAAGAAAGAAGAGGAACTGATCACTGAAATTAGGGTGATGGTGTAGGATAACAAAGGAGGGTGCGTAGGATAAGACAAGTTTTTCCTTCACCCTTTTTACTCTCTTTTTTCCTTTCTGATGAGTTAAGCGGCCACTCTTGAGGGGGCAATGGCTTTTGTCACTCTCACGGGAGTGCCATGGTCGGGTAGTCTGGCCTTATTTAGGATTCTCTCTCTCCTCTCTCCTCTCTTTCTCTCTCTCTCTCTCCTGGTTGCAACTTACAAATCTACCCTGTTCTGTTCCTGTCTCCCTTCCCTCCAAAATTATGAAAGGGAATTCAATGAAAATGAAATCAAACTTCCAAATGCAGCAATTACAGCTTGTTTTTGAGAATACTTCATGGGTTAAAAGTTCTCTTGGAAAGATAATCATTTCTTAGTACCTCCTACACTTTACAGTAAAAAAATTCAATTGAATATGTCACAATCAACTGTATTTTAAAGATAAAATTTGCTATTTCTTTTTTCTTTCATTTTGAGCGTAAATTTAACAATAATGGTTGTTGACACAATGATCATTTATAAAATACTCCTACATTGCACGGTAAATAAAAGTGTCATACTGGATTTGAACATTTTGCGGAATAAACTGACAGCTAAACAAGCAAGACCCCTTGAGAATTAAGAGTGCAGGAAATAATAAGAAAAGTTCACCTCTAAAATGCCTCTAGTGGGATCTGAAACCTTATCATTAGACCAGATTACTATTGAAGGCAGTGTAGCCACTAAAGAAACGGAAGAAGTATATCGTATGGTAAATCTCTCACTATTCTTTTGGTTGTACAATTGAAAAAAAGTATAGTAGTTTGTTCCTTAAAAGATTTATAATGAAAACAACTAAGCTCCCAATTTACAAGGTAATATTGGGATTTACAGTAAATTTTTTGAGATTAATTACATGCATTAACTGTTTCTGCTTGTCATTAAACCTGTAGAGTTCAAAAAAATGAAAATTCAACTATTTATATATGGGAACATGTGTTCACTGTTTAGGGAAATGGAGGGAGGAGTCATGTATGGAGGTCCACGTGCATTAGAGAACTTTGTTCATCCCCATAAAATTCACTATAGATTGAGTTTATCAAACAAAACCCAGAATTACCAAACCAAGTTAACTTCTCCTTTTATGAGTACTAGATGAAAGACGAATTCCTAAATTGTCTAAAAAATATGCATAATCTAATAAATTTGGTATATTCCTAAATTGTCTCAAAAATATGCATAATCTAATAAATTTGGTATAACTTGCAATTAATTTTTTTTTTTAAAAAACAATAAACATCTATGATCTACGTAGCACATAAGCAGTTGTTCGTTGTCCGTTGGGGTTTAGAAAATGGAAATGATTTCGAAACAAGAAATCTCAAGTCGTTATCATTTCTAAGGTTCATTAGCACACACAATCTACTAGGATTTCAAGAGCAATAACGTTTCAGAAACGGAGAAACCCCATGTCCCAAAGGTTTCCGTACTTCATTGATCAACAACATGATACTACTAATAGTACTAATACAATTACAGTAAAAAACAAGCAAGAAACAAAAACAAAATTGCAGAGTAATTAAGTAATACTTTTAGTACTCCTATACTAATTTAGGTTCACAAATTTTACAATTTCCGACAAAAATTTCAGGCGTAAAACAGAAAATAAACAATCATTTAAATTTTGACCTTCTCAGAATTGTGATTTTCCAGAATTTGGAGCGAAATTCAGTGCACACTATACGGAAGATTTTGCGCCAAATAAAAACGATTTCTCAATTATTACATTTTTGTTTTATAAATTGGCCTTTTCTCCGTGAAATTATTCAATATTCAATTAATATGGCGTCTGTATGTGGCAGGTCCATGTCCCTCGAATATGAAACACCGATATTGGCATACATTTGAGGTAAATAGAAAGACGCCAAAACACAGAGACAACATACCACTTTCTTTCAGAGATTAACACCAAATCAACTACAATTAACAATTAACAATTAATCAAACTCAAACTTCGATCAAACGACAAAAAAAATCATCCGCATAACATCAAAAGAACCTAATTAACAAAGATTAAAAGAATCTGGATGAAAAATTACCTAATAAAACAATGGAAATCAGAGATTCAGCGCGAAAATCGTTCGTCGAAAGAGTGAAATTAAGCAGGAATTTTTGCGATTAACGAAGAATCAGGTTTTTTGATCTTCACTTTCTTTATGATTTTTTCGATCGAATCACTGAATTGAAAGCAGAAACTGTCGTTTGAGAATTGTATGAAGTGATTTAATTAGTGATGAAATTTGTTAGATTTGTGATGAATAGGAGAGAGAAAAAGAGAGAACGATAAAGATGAAAAGCAGTTAAGAAGAAGAAGAAACAGAAGGGAAATGAAAACCGGAATTTTTGAGTTTGAAAAGAGAGAGAGAAAGTGGGTCGTTGAAATAGGAGTTGGTCGTTAATTTGGCGCCACCTTGTTGTTTATTAGAGAGTTTCCGTTTGTCATTTGTACCTGCTCCAAACTCTTAACAGTAATTACTAAACCACTATGCACGCAATACGTGCGTTGATGTACTGGAAATGTAATTATATAAAGAGTGTTTTGGGTAATTTAAAAGGACACCAAAGTCCTAAGATGTTTCTTTATAAAATAGAGATATAAGAAAATTTTAATGTTATATAAAAAAGGTTGATATTATATCGAGATGGGCGAGATCTATAATGGAAGTTAAAACTAATAAATATGAGTACATACTTGTTTTAAATTGGATAGTATATGATTCAACATATTAATGTACTATAGTAAAGTCATGATTGTTGGTGAGGTGACTTGACAATTCTGCAAACTTCTTTCTTATTATAGTTTTGAAATAAAAGTTGATTTAATTCGATAAATTGTGGATAAAGAATCAACATCTACTATGATGCTGCACAAATCTCCATTAACAAATTAGTTTTAGTAAGAAAAAGAAAACTTAAAAATAAAGTCTCTAAACTCTACAAGTAAAGAGATAAAATCTAATATATATAGATAAATAATAGATAAAGGAGTATAACATAAAGTATGGATGTAAAACCCCTCAAAACAAAGTATGGATGTAAAAACGAATTTCCAGTAGAAATAAATTGCACTTTTATTCTAAACATGAACTGAATAGCTAGTGCCTACTGCCTAGTTCATATCATTGCTTAACTTCCACGAGGAAGACCAACGTTCGAGCCCTGGTAAGAGCAATATGTGGTTTGGGAATTGGGAGGTTGGGGTTGACTATGTTGAGTTTTGGGCTTGGTCCCTAAACGGCTAAAAGAGAGTAAACTTAGGAATCTATGTACATTTTTTTTTCTTTGTTAAAATTATAACTTAAAACAACAATTTTCCACTACTACATTTCTATTCTTACAAAGATGTCAACTAAAGTGTGCTTATAAACTTCATTGCACGTGCAAAGTTCCAAAACTTAGGTCAACACATGGATAATGAGTAAATGACATTAGTGCTCCTTCGCAACCATTTTGATGATAATATTAGACCCTTTGTTTCTTAATAAATGCAACCATGCTTCTCCATTTGATCTTGGATTACCAACATATCCTTCATTCTTTTATGCATGATTTAGATTTATATTCTGATCTAGTATGAGTGTCCAACTTTATCCCCACTCGCTCCGATTATGGGGATAGATAGAGATCATTATATATATATATATGTATATATATATATATGTATATATATATATATGTATATATATATATATGTATATATATATATATATATATATATATATATATATAATTTCTCTCCTTAGATCTAGGATATATTTTTGTAGGATAATATCTTAACATTTTGTTAGGTACCTTTACAATCTTGTTAGTTTTTGATAGGATTACAACTATCATTGTAACCTTATAAATGTTGATCAATGAATGAAATACAATAGATTAAGGAAGTTTTACATTATCTAACATATTAGTATATTGAAATCAAGAATACAGATTTCAGTGTCATAGTATATTAATAAATGTTAGCTATATGTTGGTTTTTCCTACTATTCTTTTCTATCTAATATACTACATCTATACTAATATATTAAAAGGTGTTCCTCAGCAAGTAACTGTGCCACGTGGCGCTATCCCTAATAGTATTGACTTCATGTACTCCACGTGACCTCAAGGTTATATACAAAAGTCTTAACCACTAAACCAAGTAATATTTGGTGTTATAATTTTAATGTAAAATACTAATAAATGAAAATTATGATTACTCCGGGTATAGCCCGGGCCTAAAAACTAGTTTATATCTAAAAAATGCTTTTTTTTTAAAAGATATACTACTTCTACTTGACAGTATTATAAACATTGTAACATTTATAACAGAGTATTTCTCATATCTGTATAGATTTAACCAAATAGTTTTCTTAAACAAAAAAATTATAGTAATGATGACAAGAATAATTAGTACACTGAGAATATTGGTGAGTGATTGAGTGTGCACGTCCACATCAATTTAAGGTTTCTTCAAGGCAAATAAAATGATTGGTGAAACTGTTGGCCTATTGTTAATGCTGCTAGTAAAGTTTATTAGGCTCTGGTTGATCTCCTAACCGGACTAATTAGTTATATGATTTGATAATTCACGAAGAATAAAGTACAAAACATCCACTGATCCACATCAAGTTCTTTTTGTTGTTTGATTCCAAGAAAATGCAAAAAGAACAATTTCTTGAACATTAATACACTCCCTCCATAACAAAATAAATGTTACACTTTTTAAATATGATTGTAACAAAATAGATGTTGCACTTCCTTTTTAAACAACAATCTCTCTATCTCTTTCCTATCAAATAGGTCCCCTTTTTTCTTTCTCCTCTTCAAAAAATTGCCTAAAAACGTGTATTTTTGAAAGAGTAAGTGTGTAACATCATTTTATTACGGAGGAAGTATAAGTAGTACGTACAATTTTGTGAGATATGTTGCGATCAGCCAAATAATCAAGTTAGTATAGCATATTTGCCTATTTGGTACCATGCTTAAGTTTTGACTAGTCAAGAAGACGATGTTAACCAGGGCCGTCCCTGAGCCTGGGCAGGAGGGGCGTCCGCCCAGGGCCCAGGGAAGGAGGGGGCCCAATTTTTAAAAAAAAATCAATTTGAGAAAAATTTATAAACATCAATTTATTTCAATTGTTCTGACTTTGATGACAGTTCATGTCTTCAGTTAATCAAAGACTCCTTGGCTTCTCCCCTAATTACTCCAATTTCCATATTTCCAAGAAGATTTCAATGTGAGGGGGAAAAATCAAATAAAGAACATTTAACTCCTTACACTAATATGACGGCAACCCTAATAAAAATTAAAAAATATAAAACCTCAATTCTCAAATCTTAATTCACAACCATTATCAAATACGTAACTGAAATTGACCAAGTTTCACACTTGGAACTTCGAATTGGAGTTTTTTCTATTTATAATTCGTTTCTATATCTGAAAATCTGAAGACTAAACAAGCCCTTGCTTGACTTGATGAACTGGCAGCTGCGATGGCGAGCCGGTGACTGGGGGCACGACTGGTGAGTGGTGACTGTCCGCATCTATCTCTTTGCTTTGCTTGCTTATTTTGGTAAATTAGAAGAGGTCTCTCATCCTCATTTCTAAATTCTAATATGCTATTTGTTTGTGGAGAAATTCACTTTTTGTCTAATGGAGGAATGGACAGTACTATAAAGTTTTTGATTTTCACTACAAGTATAATAAATCAGACATAAAAGATCTGAGGGGTGTAGCTTTCCCTCGATTAGTTCCTCTGTAGGCTTTTGAGGGGTGTAGACATTATTTTAGGAGAAGATCTTGAGGGGTGTAGTTTAGTTGTTGTAGTTTTAGTTGTTTTCTTTGTTCTTTTCTTCTAGTTCTTTCCTTATGCTGAATCAAAAAAAGAAGATAAGAAATGAGACATTTGTCTCGTACGGAGAATGACTAGGCTAAGGTAGTAATTGTATTTGGTTTTCTTATTTTATTTTATTTTGCACAAATAAACAATTTAGCAATGAGATTATTTAATTACTTGAAATCAACTAATATGCTACTATTACAGTTTTCAAAATATTCATGTACCTAAATTACTACTAACAATCTACTTAAGAAAGAAGATATAAGAAAAAAAAAATATTAACAATTTATTGCTATAGAAATGCTTGACTCATAATTTCTTTTTTTTGCGTGGTAGGTAGGTGAGGGGAGACAATTTTAGTAAGAGATATTAACTTTTCAATGATAGATAGTAGCAGGAAATTAAATGAAAAATATGTTATTCAAGTTTTTGATATTTGTAAAACCGTATTGTTTGATTAATCAAGTAAAATGTGTGACATTTAATACCAAATGTTGTGAATATACTACCATAATATATTATATAAAATTTTATAGCACCAAAAAAATATATTAATAAAATTTAGAAGTATCATATTTATATAAGGGGCCCCAATCTTATAATTTGCCCAGGGCACTTAAAATGTCAGGAACGGCACTAATGTTAACATCAATGTATAATTGCATATAAAGAATTATTTTAATACTTATTAATTAAAGAGTAAATTCTAATGAGCTTTTAGTAATCAAAAACAGGTGTTATTATGTTAATACATTAGGTTTTAAATTTCAATATTCTTAATAGAGGACAACCGGCCAAATATGAAATAATACGTTATCAATTTTTTTTTTTTTTTGTTGATATTGACTAGAGTCACTAGATTAATAAATTACAAAATTAAGTAGAGTATTGAGTTATACTACTACTACAGTTTAGTAACTTTAGTTCTTTGCTTACGTCCTACAGTAACGACTAACGAGAAATTAAATTTTAGAACCAATATATTCTCAGGATGTCATTGTCATGTTTTGAGTTTGACCTTAAAATATCATTTCTCTCCGTGTTTGTACTTTGTACGCAAAGGTTTTTGCTTTAGTTGACCCACCCACACCAAAAAAATGCTAATCAGCTAATCCATATATACCATAGATATCCCATCTCCACATTATTATTATTTTAAAAAACCTAATTTGCCAACAAATGAATAGGTAGTTTGCTGACAATCAGGTGGGACGGATCGGGTTCGTATTCAGATAGATAATAAATGGGTCAAAAATCCCTCAATTCAAACCTAATTCATTTAATAAACAAGTTGAAAAAACTCAACCCTAACTCGACCTATTTAAATAAACAGGTTACCCGTTTAACCCATATAATCATAATAATTATTATATTGAAAAATAATTATTTTCTTAAAGAGCTAAATGAGTAAGCTCACTATTAAAAGTATGCATGTTTAGAGTTTCTTAGAATAATTATGACATATCTTAGAGATATTTTACTTTTTTAGCCAAATTTTAGATTTATCAATATTTTTGTCGAGAATTTTCTATATGTATAAGTTAATAAGGTCATAGCAAGTCATTTTGGGTCATAAATGTCAATTTAAACCTACCCCGTTTAATTAAATTGGTTAATCGTGTCAACTCATTTATTTAAATGGGTCAAAAATCCCAACCCTAACCCACTTATTTCGAGTTAGTTTAATTTGTCGGGATGGGTTAGCTTTTACCAGCCTTATTTGAAACCAATATAGAACGATTCTTATAAATTTAGGGTTATCCAAAGATACTTTAAACTTTGGATAAATATGAAAATACATCCCAACCTTCGAATATGATGTCAACCTTTTTTAAAAAAAAATCTCTATCTTTTAAATTCTACTTAAAACAAGTAAACCTTCATCCCATATTTCCACTCCTCCCACACACAGATTTTTCCACAACCACAAAGCCGTACTTAATCGTGCTCATAAGTCATAACCCGAGTAAAAAGGACCTCACCTTTTGCACTATAACCATTGTTATATACTACCTTCAATTCTTTTTATAATCTACACAATTTCCTTTTTAGGTCGTTCCTTTATAATAGTTACTGTTTAGGGCAAATTTCACACAAGGGTCAATTTGCTTGGAGAGTGGGTTAACAATTAAGTTGCAATACTTGGCAAAATAAATGAGCGAATGTAGTACAAAAATAAAGAAATAACACAAGACAATTTTACGTGGAAACCCTCTAAATGGGGAGAAACCACGGGGGAATCGATGTTCCGCCAATCCACTATAATAATATCAAGTTGCAGTACAAATACACTGATTTTGCCTGATTGGCAAGTTGGACGAGCAACTTGGTTTAGAGAGAAAGAGATATGGCAAATGGAAAAAAAAATGATGGAGAGAGAGAGAGAGATTAAGTTGGTGGGATGAGATGGGATGATTAAACACTACATAAATGAGCTATTTATAGTGCAATACTATGTTGCCGTTGGTGGATATAACCACTTCCCCACTAATAAGCTTTAGATCCTCTTTTCTAGGGATTCCCTATATCTTTGCTAGGTTGTTGTAACCTCCTTACTGGTCTTCCCCATGATGTTACTGACTTCCTTCTTCTTAGGAAGGTCAAAACTAACATCCTGCAACATTAGCAATCCGTGTCTCCATCTTCAAACCAATAGCTTGCTGCCACCTGTAAACATACTGCCACTATATTGTTGCCATGTGGACTAGAATTTTACCCCATAACAATAGCCCCCAATTTCCTGACTTAGTTGAAGCAATGATGACGAATTAGGAAATTGTGCTCCGAAATGTTGCTAAGTTGCGTATGACAATCTGAAAATGAATATGCCTCAATATTTTGCCATTTATATGTATATGCTCTTTGTTTGCTAGAAGCATTTGTATATGCTTCTCGTATGTTGCTTGCTGGAAGCATTTTGTATATATTTGTTTGAAATTTGCTTTCGTTTTGCTTGTCATTTCGCTTAAAATGATGTGTTTCATTTGTATCATGCATGCATGTTGCAGCAAACTAAAACGTCGACCCATTTTGAAGTTGCTTTTCGTATTCATTTGTTTTGTAATTTGCGTAGGCATTTTTCCTTTCTTTTGAAAGGGCATACCAATCGTTGTTTGCACATGTTTTGTGATCAGGCGAAATTGCCATTAGATATTACTTTGTAATCGGGCGAATTTGCCATTGGATGGTAGTTTTCAAAAGTCTTGCAAAACCAAATTTAGTTAAAGGATTGACTATTCGCTTGCATAAAAATAGAAATGAAAGTAAAAGAAAGAAATAACATGTTACTCTTTTTGCCTATGGAAAATGCATGTTTGATTTGATACTGGAAAATGCCTTATTTGATTTGCCATGGGAAGATGCATGTTGAGTTTGCCACGAGAAGATGCTTGTTGAGTTGCCATCTTGCTGGGATCTGCCTATGAAGTTGTCCGAAAAGTTGTCTAGGAAGAAGTTGCGCCGAAAGTTACCTAGGAAGTTGCGTGGAAAGTTGCCTAGGGAGTTGCTCCCTTTCTGGTGTCAAAATCTTCATCAAACCGAATTTGCGCAAGAGCTTTGGCTTGGGCATCTTCAAACGTCGGACAAGGGTATTTTGTCAGTTCCATGTACAAATCTGATTCTATGAGCAAACCTCTTCGGAAGGCCTCTATGGCTGTAGGAGCATCGCATCTTGGGATAGAGACTTTCTCGCAGTTGAACCTGTTGAGGTAGTCTCTTAGCGGTTCGCCATACCTCTGGACAACTCGATACAAGTCGCTGGTTTGCTTCTCAAGGCGTCTGCTACTGGCAAATTGGAGGTTGAACATGTCCACCAAACCTGCAAAACTAGAAATTGCTCCATTAGGTAGATTAATGAACCATTGAAGGGCGGGACCTGATAAAGTCGACCCAAATCCCTTGCACATGTAAGCTTCTTGCATCTCGTGGGGTATTGGAATAATAATCATCCTTTGTTTATATTGCGCAACATGTTCGCTGGGGTCTGCCGTTTCATCATATAGCTTCATGGTAGGGACGGCCAAACGCTTTGGAATTTCAACTACAGCAATGGCATCTGCAAATGGCGAATCTGCATAACTAGTCAGGGCAGCTTTCTCGACGGGCCTCAGGACTCCCGGGATCTTCAATATCATCTCCTCAACGTATTTGAGTCGCTTGTACAACGGATCTGCATGGGCGGATGTACCTGCAAAATCAGAATCAGATGTAGTTTGCCTAGGCAGAATATCTGGGATGTTTGAATGACATTGCTGGTGCCATCCCTCTGATCTTGGCTTGGCTCCAACACGGGCAACTTGACTTAGCGGATTGTCAGATCTAGCGTCTTCAATGATTGGAAGAAGCCCTTCCGTGTTAAGTTGCTTGGCTACGCTGCCAATATCGCTTTGGCGTTGCTTGCGAGAATTGGACGCGTTGGACAGCCTTTGGGACTGGAGTTCCTCGGTCTCTTTCTTGAGTTGGGCACCTTGCGCAACAATGTCGTCTCTAAGAGATTGTTCCATCTTGTCAATGGCTCCCATGATTTGGTCCATGGCTTGTTGTCGTGGCACCTCGACGGGCGACTTGGGAGTTGCTGGTGTCCTGGCTTCGCTGTTGTTTTCGGCCATAATGCTTGGCAAGTTGCTGAAATTAGCAATTTTGGCAAGATGCTGAGATTGGCGATTTTGGCAAGATTGCTTTTTTAATTATCAACCTCACGGTGGGCGCCAAATTATTTAGGGAAAATTTCACACAAGGTTCAATTTGCTTGGAGAGGGGGTTAACAATTAAGTTGCAATACTTGGCAAAAGAAATGAGCGAAATGTAGTGCAAAAATAAAGAAATAACACAAGACAATTTTACGTGGAAACCCTCTAAATGGGGAGAAAACCACGGGGCAATCGATGTTCCGCCAATCCACTATAATAATATCAAGTTGCAGTACAAGTACACTGATTTTGCCTGATTGGCAAGCTGGACGAGCAACTTGGTTTAGAGAGAAAGAGATATGGCAAATGGAATAAAAATGATGGAGAGAGAGAGATTAAGTTGGTGGGATGAGATGGGATGATTAAACACTACATAAATGAGCTATTTATAGTGCAATACTATGTTGCCGTTGGTGGATATAACCACTTCCCCACTAGTAAGCTTTAGATCCTCTTTTCTAGGGATTCCCCTATATCTTTGTTAGGTTGTTGTAACCTCCTTGCTGGTCTTCCCTGTGATGTTATTGACTTCCTTCTTCTTAGGAAGGTCAAAACTAACATCCCGCCACATTAGCAATTCGTGTCTCCATCTTCAAACCAATAGCTTGCTGCCACCTATAAACATACGCTGCCACTATATTGCTGCCATGTGGACTGGAATTTTACCCCATAACAGTTACACTATTACTTTATCTATATAAGGTAAAATGCCCAATCATTATTTCCCACTTTGGTCCCCCATGTGGTCCTTCACCATATAAATTAACCCACTTAAAATCCCCTCTATTTTTTATTTACTTTTATTTACTTGTTACTCCCCACTTTTCATAATTCATATCCTCTCTCCTGCTTTTTCGCCTTTTCCTTGGCTCTAATAGTGAAAAGCAAACCGTGTAGATTAAATAGGAATGGATGTAGTATATGGTCATTAGACGCCCAAATTCTGCCACCAAAACTTTAGAGGATAACATTCGTTGTTGAAATTTGGTACGACATGTGAACGTGATATAATCTGACTTTGGAGAAGCTGAAGATGGAGGGAAAGCATATTTATGTGGAAGATGAAGAAGAGAATGAAGGACTTGCTAGGTGTTGGCCTATTGCTGATGTTTCGACGATTAATGGTATTTGGGCGATTGTTGATTCGGTTGTAGACTTAGGACCAACGTGTAAATATACCTCCACTTTTCCGAGGATCAAGGTTGGCCTAGTGGTTGTAAGATACTTTTTCCACCTCTGTGACAAAGGTTCGATTCTCATCCTTAGCAAGAATTACCGACAATTCCCCCCTTCTTGCAAGGAAATTCTCCTTACCTTAAAAAAACATGAATTTCCATACGTGGAAGTTGAGACTATTGGAATCAATATACTCTTTTGTGTATAGATTTTGTAAATGGGATATGAAACGCCTCTAAGGGATTTCATGAAGTTGGGAACAATATTATCGAAGTAGGCCCCTCAATGAGCTTATCACTAAATGGCTAATAGACAATCATCTCAAGTGGGCATGCTTATGTTTAGTATTTCATAGTTTTGGTGTGTATATTTATAATGATACTATAGACACTTAAGGGTGTCTTTACACTATCTTTGTATTTTTTTAGTTGCACCATTTGCTTTTTTACAATTACCAAGACGCTTTTTTGAACGTTAATATCTCTTATTGGGTGTATGTAAAAATCATAAAAATTTGTTATTTGGAATCCTCACATTGAGACGAATCTAACAAGACTCCACTTGACTATGTTTATTGTTATATAATGGTGCGAGATAACTTAATAAAGTTGGTTGATGAATAGTGCCAAAAAAGGCAAATGGTGCAACTAATAAGATACGGAGGTAGTATGTTTTTAGATATCGCTATGAAACTTCGTGGCCAAGATATGTATGTTTGCTTATTGACTTCATCTCTATTCTATATGTGAACTCTTGACCCTTAATTATTTAAGTACCCCCAACTACCAACAAATATTACAAAACCAATAATACAAATCTTTATTATATATGGCAACACATGGGGGGACACCAAAAAATAAAATATAGAAAAAGAAAAAACAAAGAAGGCTAGCTAACTACCTACTTTAATTAAACAAAAAATAAATAAGATCACCGTATCTCTATCTTTGTTATAGTTGAAGAATTTTATATGTTTTCGCACACATCATGTGTATATAAGACTATTGTTATATATATGAAGTACTAGGACTATAGCACATCAAACAAAACGAGCAAAAAAGAGAAGGGACAATTACTTCCTTTTTATTTCTATATATTTCCAATTGAAAAGCGCATAATTTTCAATGCATCATTGACCATTAATATATTAGCTAATGTTGTAGTCCGCATAATACGTAAAATATAAGTCATTTAATTTAGAATTGATATCAAAATCTGAATTGAGATATGATATTTACAATTTATATGTGCAAGTAAACATTTCAGTCAAATTCAAAGTAAAAATACATATATAAGGTATCAATTTTTTTAAAAAGTTGTATTTATATCGATGACGATGTGCACAAATCTATACAAATATATATTAAAAGGCGTTCCTAAGGAAGCCTATATGTCACGCGGCACTCTACTCAAACTTCTTATGCAAATGTTTTATGTCCGTGTGAACTCCTCAATTAATAAATATAAATATTGTGTAATGCAAGATCATATCGAACACGTGACCTTTGAAATGAAAAGCGAGAGTTTAGCCATCAATACACTATAACTTTATTGTCTAATTTTTCAAATAAATATGATAAAGTCTTATAATTATTATATTGAACAAAAAAAGACTTAAACGAGTATTTTAATCTCTAACACTCTTATTATTTATTAAGGTACTATTATTTTCAAACTCAAGCCTTTAATTAAGATTTATTTACTTATCACGCCATGATGACGTCATTTTTCAAAAAAAAAATACAGAAAATAACAAATGATTATGAAATTTATTAATAACAACATATTTGTTATGGTAATTGACCAGAGTCATCTCCCGAGCTAAGATACTAGTTCTTGATATATAACTAATAACCGCCATTTAGATGTGCAGGCCACATTCAAGAATCTCCCTCATGGACCTACTAGCATGTTTATGGGATCAGGTACTTCTAGTCTCAGCAGTTAGCAAGTTCCCAAAGGAATTTTTCAATTTTTATAATTATTAGTGGGGCAATACATATTTGGCGGGAGTTAATTAGACAAAAACACATGATTTTTGAAGCAGCTAATTTGGTCTCTTTGAAGTCTAATTTAATTATTAGAAGCGTCAGATTAGGCCCTGTTGCATAATGCTCCTGTTGGCAATTAGTATAATGATTAATCAATTTGCTTGATGTTACAAAAGAAAGCTTTTGTTGTCATAAGCCACAAGTTGCTGCTTTAGCTCCACATGCTCCCACCATTTTAAATTTTGAAGCAAAATGATGAGTTTTACCAACTAAACGATAAACATTGGTACCTTTGTCGTCAATTAGATTTCTTAATCTAGTAAATCTAAAGTAGATTAAGTTTGTCAAGTCTTGAAAGTAACAATACCCATCATTTATAAATTAATCTCGTCTGTATTACTGTTCTATATGACTCCCCAAATCCTAAAATAATATCGAAACTAAAAGAAAAATAAAAGTCGAGATTAGGATCCTTAACAAACTCTTGGTTATACTACAGTTAGTATATTTACAGTGTCAGATCTCTTTATATACTTCAAGTTCTAAATGGTAGAGTTCTATATATAATAAGTTTAATCTATATCCAGTTTTTCATACTTGCAAGCTGCAACAAAATCTTCTTTGAAATGTGTTTCAAAATACTTGGAACTTTTCTCTTTTGGTAGGTTTTTATACAAAGAAAATCTTACCTTTTATTATTGATAGCATTAGCAGCATATGTCATGTTTCATTCTCTCTCATTCTCTATGATTCATACATCAGTTCCATATGTTGCAAGTGTTAAGAAATGGATGTAGTAATTTATGACAATAACCTCAAATGACACATTATTATTGTCTTGTGCAAAGCTCTCAAAATTTTCTTTTTAAATTTTTTATTTTCTCTTTACCCATATCTTTCCCTTCCTCTTTCCTTTAACCATATGTACAATGAAGTTTTGACTTTGAACTTTTTATCCCCATCCCCATTGCTTCTCTTTTCTTTATTTATATTTGGAATATTAATATCCTAAGTACTGAATTACCTTAGCAGGATGAACAAGATTTCATGATTTGGCGTAATCATCATTCTGGTTCTTATACTACTAAGAGTGGGTATGCCTTTCTCTGTTCTCTCTCGCTAGATATGTCCCCTGCTCATCATGCTTCTGGTGGTGTTCTTAAAAAGATCTGGCATCTAGTTATTCAACCAAAATGGAAAATTTTCCTTTGGAAACTTAGTTACAACATCTTACCCCATAAGATTAATCTAGCAAAAATAGGGGTTCGTTATAACTAATTTTTTGTGTTCCTTTTGTATGAACGATGATGAAGATGATATATATTTGTTCAGACTATGTCCCTTTATTCAAAATATTTGGAGAAATAGCTCTTTCAGGCTTAGAAGATTCTATGTCTATGAGAGAGTGGATTTCTTCCTATATCTTCATATTTATTAGTCACGATGGTGTGTCTAGC